>CAUYUJ010016616.1:0-30000 GCA_963575745.1 Prorocentrum cordatum
AGCGCAGATCCGAGAAATCACCGGGAAGCTCCAGAGGTCTGTGTTTATGCAGTGTTTCCGTCTTCGAGCTTTTTTTCCTGATGAAGACGCGCAGCAACGAAGGCCCCTTACACGCGGCCTGGGGGCGAACAACTCCCCTGACTCTCGGCGCCAACCGAAAATCTGATGTACACTGCTGTGCCAGTCCTCTAACCAGGCGTTCCGGTTTTGCCGTCCGTCTGCGAGTGATGTGTTCTTCCTTTTTCGGCCTCTGGAAGTCCTCCTTGTCGGGCCCCAAGGCCGTCCCCGGGGGGGAGGGGCCCAGACTTCTGGGGCAGCCACGCGGGGAGCAACATCGCGACGTCGGGTGTCTGGGGCCGTCTGCGCGCACAAGCGGGGCGGCCCTCTGAGGAGCCCGGAGGCCTCTGCGAAAGCCATGGGGCCTTCGCAGACGCCCTCCCGGCCTTTGGGCAGCCTTGGGGGAGGCATCGAAACACACTCACGCAGACACACACAAAGGCGGGATCGACAGAAACTGTGTCCTCGACGCCCTCCACCCTCGAGCCTCTTCTCCTCATTCTTCCTACTCCGGCGACGACGCGTCCAGATCATCCCCGGGGTGGCGATCACCCCTTCGGGGCCGGAGGACAGGCGGGCTCTCTCCTGCAGCGGCTTGGCGAGGCTCGTCATGACGTCGCCGATTAGGTTGTCGCCGAAGGTCACCGCGAACAGGGGGGCCATGCAGGTGCGCCAGACGCCGCGCATGACCTGGGGGCTGGGTGGGCCCTTACATCCCCGCGTATACGGCGGGACAATTTCAGCCATGTGAGGGGGGGTCCCAAAACCACGTGATGAAAGTTCGCGCGGTGACCGCGAAATCGTGAAACACCTCACCACACCAGACAATTTTGGATTCTCGGAAGCCCCGGGCACCCGAGCCTTGGAGAGCGACCCAAATTTCAAAACCGCGCGGTCACCCCGAATCCCCACTGACTTACCACACGGTGTGATCACCACACCGTCTGGCCCCTCCCCCCCCGAAGTTTTGGTCTCTGCGGGCCCTTACCTGTCCAAGAGAGGGGGGTGCAAATCATGACCGGCGGCATGTGCGCGACCCCAGCGGGGGGGCCTGGGACGTAATGAAATAAGAAGAGGCGCCATGAAATCTGAGGGAACATCATGGCCCCCGCCATGATATCCACCCCCCCTAGTCATCACCCCACTCTTTTCCGCTCCCGAAACATAAACAGCTCAGGATGAAAAGCCGGTCTCCCTGGGTGTGGGGGACTCTCAAGTCTCCCGGGGAGCCACGCGGGGAGCGAAATCGCAACTCCAGATGCCCGGGGGCGTCGAGCGGCTCTCGCGCGCGGGGGTGGTGAGGATGCGTAGGGAGAACGGGAGGCGCAAGGAGAGGTATACCTGTGGTAGCCATTGTTAACCAGCCTCGAAAGTATCCCTATCCCTAAGATGGGCGAGCAAAAAGCGACGACAATCTTAGGGAAAGGCCCTCAGAAACTGAGGGAATCCTTAAGATCGGCATCGAGGTGAGGTGATGTCAAACATAGGGATAGGGATAGGGATATGTTTCAAACTGGTAAATTGTGGAAGGAAGTAAGGACAGGGTAACACAACTGAGAAGAAGAGAGGGGGGGCTTTGAAAACCAGCGCTGGCGCCTGTGGGAGTGGAGGGAAGCTGCAGGGAAGGATCGGCGGACAGATCAAGCACATATGAATACGTATCGTGGGGCGCAGGACAAACTGGTACTGTGCGCCCCCTGGGAGGCGCACGTCCAAACCGAACAGATGATGGTACAAACATCATCGAGTATACAGTCAAAACGTGTATTAAGGACGGGTGATAAGGACGCAAGACCCTTGGAGGCCGAAGTTGGGTTTTTTAGGGCGGCGGGCGACCAGTGATAATGGTAAGGACGGGCTTCAGAGACAAGGACACAAGGGTACCCTAGATGACGGCGCGCGTCCTTACTAGGCGCGTTGACTGTATCAATGCTGGAGCGGGGTGGCCAGAGAGCACTCGCCACCAGCGTGTGCTGCGCGATGTCCGAGCGCGCGCGTCGCTCCTGGGGGGCCGACCCTTTCTGGGTGATGCCGGCATCGGGACACCTCCACAGACACACCCACAACAAGAAACGAGCAGACTCGCTGAACATGCACAGTGTCCGGCTTTGCGCCAGAGCCGCTCACCTTGAACGAACATGGACATCCCCCAGAAGCTTGCAGTCGGGCATTCTCCGATTCCACGAAGAGAAGAAGAATGGAGGTGCAGGCATTCTACGACGTCGTGAATTTCGTCGTTATCTTCATACCCCCAAGAAGGTCTGGATTCCCAAAACGATGCGGTGACAAATCGTGCGGTGACATCGGAATCCTCAACGCCTTCACCGCACGGTCCGTCACCGAAACTTTTTGGGGACCCCCTTATCCGCGTCGAATCCGTGTCTACCCCCCATTTCGGGCTCAATCCGCTTCGAATCCGCGCCGGATCCGCGGCGAGTGCACGCCAAATCTGCGTCGAGTCCGCATCGAGCCCGCGTCGGGCGACCGAAAAGACACCCATCTTGGGCACAGAGGAGGTCCCCCCAGAGATGCAGCTCACCACACGGTGTGGCCACCACACGCCGCTTGGGAGCCCCGAAAGGTGAGCCACCGCCGACACTCCCGATCGCCCCAGCCCGCGGGCGCCCCGCCGCGAAGGATGGGGCACTCGCCAGCGATCGGTAGCGACCCCTTCGGGGCCGCGGGCCTCTGGAGGCCCCGGGGGCGTGGGCATCGGACGTCGTGATTCATCACGTCGGATATCCTCCAGTCGCGAACAAGAAGGTTTCCTGGGCAGCGCTGGCGGACGCTGGCGCGCGGGTCGGCACCAGCGGAGCGCACCGCTTGCCGTCGCTCGGACGTCCATTCCCCGTGCATGTTTTGGTTTCGTGCGTGTTTTTTCTTTGCTCGATGGTCCAGGATGCTCCTCGATGGTTCTCTAGGGGAACAAGCAGTCACATAAACATAACAACTCGGAGGTCCGCGCAGATTTCTCAGATCGGCGCTGGACCTCCCTCCCTGGCGCGCGGAGCGCGCCAGGGGCGGCGCCGGAGGCGCCGCCGGGGAGCCCCAGCGCCGATCCGCGAAATCCGCGCGGACCTCCGAGTTGTTATGTTTATGTCATTGTTCGTTCCCCTATTCTCGCCGAGAAAACATGCACACGTCCGAGCGATGCCAAGACCGGGCGCGCGCAGAGACGAGCGGAAGACGGCGGGAGGCTTTTTCACATTTTTTCGGGCTCCGCGGGGGCCCACGCCGGGCCCCGGGGGCTGGCAGAAGGACCGACTCGAGGTGCAGATCGGGCCCCGGGGGAGGAGGAGGAGGAGGAGGAGGAGGAGGAGGAGGAGGAGGAGGAGGAGGAGGGCCACGATGTGAAAGAAGCCACGACAACGAAGAGGTCAGATGTCCGGGGAGGCCTGGACCTCTCATCGCGAGGCATGGGACCTGGCAGGGGCCCCCGGAGGCCAAAAATTGTCAAAACCCTCCCGTCGTGACTTTTCACGACGCGATGGTGTTAGGGAAGTCGCATGCCAGCTTTCGCCACGTGCGCCGATTCGTATGCAAGCTCGCGCCGCACACTCTACGACGGCCCATGGCAGCGTTACGGAGCTCGATCCACCTTGGACTCAACTTGGCTGGGCAGATAAGTTGGCGTCAGCTGGGCTGTGGCTCGCGCATACCTTACAAATAGCTCTCTAAGCTTGGTTCGGTCGGATTCAGAAGATCCTCGTTGTCAACATTCAACAGATCGACCGAAGTACACAACCACGCTTTCGCCATGTAGCTATCCTGCCAAGCATTACGGTCGCCGTGATACCACAAGGAACGCCGAAGAAGCAACGACGGGGCGTTCCTGGCCGCGGCGAGGGCCGGCAACGTGTCGTTGGCCCGACCTGCATCTTGAAAACGGCCCGAAAACCAGAGTCCCATTCTGAACCCCTGATGGCCTATATTTCAGCGTCCTGACTGCCTGGTAAAGAGTGCCGCCAAAACGACCCCCGTGTGCCTTATGTGTACATCCCGCTGGCGGAGAGGGAACATGACAGAGCACGCAGACCTGGGGAGAGGGCGGTCGATCGCCTCCTCCTCCTCCTCGCCATCCCCCTGGTCCCCCTCACACACTTATCCTCCTCTTCCCCTTACTCGCCTCTGCTACCCCTGCAGCATTACCAGAGCATGTTGTGCCCTCTGATACATAATCACTCTCGAACATCCTCGATGCGAGCCTTCACTCCATCACTCAGCGGATGTGCTCGGCGTACGAGTAGCAGACGAGGATTCTATTGTGCAGCGCGCATGGAGTATATCCCTCTCTGAGGCACCATATCGTCAAGGCCGAAGGTTTACGGACAGGTGCTGCTAAGCTCCTTCTTTAAAGGACTCTACCCAAGCTCAGTTGGTAGACAGGCCATAAGACTGCTCGCCCATGGTGCATGGCATGACGCTGTAGAGGGGGTCAGTGGCGCGCATGTCGGTGTGGATGCCATCGTACCCGAGCCCACGGTCCAGTTGCTGATCTGCCACCGATTCGCGGTGGGGACTTCGATTCCTTGTGCGTGGAGCTCCTTCTCTTACGTACTTCGTTCGAGCACACGCTCAAATCAATTGCCAAGCTGCCAGGCTCTCGAGATGACGAAGCGGCGCGAAGATGTGGCCATCAGGGTGCCTCGAGAGGTCGTCCGAACTGGGCCAGGTAGCCCTCGGACGAGTTCCTCCACTCGAGGACGAAGTCGTCGAGCTTCGCCGCCCAGTCGTAGATCTCGGCGTCCACGTCCGTGTGCGGTCCTTCCTGGTCGCAGGTCAGAAATATTGTTTCTGCAAGGAGTCGGCTGGTGGACGTTCGTGGTCGAAACCAGACCGGTCCCAAGCAATCCCAGATTGCATTCCCAGCGCCGCTGGGCACCATGGGCAACGCTCGTCAGAGCTGCATTTGGCACGCGCGACACAGAGAGGTGATGCCATGGCGCCCGAGAACACTCGCATGGTCGTGTCCCCCTTGGCGGTTACGAGGTCCTGCACGACCGTGACCCGCTCGAAGTCGAAGTCGACGGGGAGGCCCCACGGCCGTACCTGCACCGCCATTCACGAGTCGGTGGCCTTCTTCAACATCTTCCACCTCCAACCTTCACGCAATGCGTGTCCCAATGCTCGCCGTTCCTTCCAGCGCTGCGAGTCCCTCGCCAGAGAAACGGGTGATCAAATCGCTTGGGAGCTACTCGTGCTCCCACGCCCAGGCCTCCGATCTCCGCCCCCACCCAGTCCAGGTCAGGTGGCGGTCGCCATCCGCGCGGGTTTCTTGGATCGGCGCTGGGGCCCCCCCTGGCGGCGCCTCCAGCGCATTCCGTGGCGCGCTCCGAACTCCAGGAAGGGGGGCGCAGCGCAGATGTGTGTGTGTGTGTATCTGCGTATGTGTGTGCGTGCGTGTGTGTGGGTGTGTGTGTGCGTTGTGTGTATGTGTTGTGTGTGCTGTGTGTGAGTGCGCGCGTGCGCGTGCGCGTGCGCGTGTGCGTGTGCGTGCGCGTGCGCGTGCGCGTGTGCGTGTGCGTGTGCGTGTGCGTGTGCGTGTGCGCGCGCGTGCGCGTGCGCGTGCGCGTGCGCGTGCGCGTGCGCGTGTGCGTGTGCGTGTGCGTGTGCGTGTGCGTGTGCGTGTGCGTGTGCGTGTGCGTGTGCGTGTGCGTGTGCGTGTGCGTGTGCGTGTGCGTGTGCGTGTGCGTGTGCGTGTGCGTGTGCGTGTGCGTGTGCGTGTGCGTGTGCGTGTGCGTGCGCGTGCGCGTGCGCGTGCGCGTGCGCGTGCGCGTGTGTGTGTGTGTGTGTGTGTGTGTGTGTGTGTCTGTGTCTGTGTCTGTGTCTGTGTCTGTGTCTGTGTCTGTGTCTGTGTCTGTGTCTGTGTCTCTGTCTCTGTGTGTGTGTGTGCGTGTGTGCGCGTGTGTTTATTGTGTGTGTGTCTTTTCTCTGTTTCTCAACCCTCCTTGGTTGGGTATTTGTTTAAATAACGCACTGCGGTCGCGTCCTCCTCCTCCCGCCTCCCGCCTCCTGCCTCCCGCCCCCACTCCTTGTTGTCTCCTCTTGCATTGTCTGGGAGGAGTGACCTGCGAAACTGTCGCCACTTTCGAGGGCTGCTGGTGGGTCCAGCGGAGTGAAGCACCGCGCGGATCTGAGCGGGACTTCCCCGTCCATAGGGGGCTGCGATCTGCGAAACTGTCGCCACGTTCGAGGGCTGCTGGTGGGTCCAGCGGAGTGAGGCACCGCGCGGATCTGAGCGGGACCTCCCCGTCCCTGGGGGGTTGCGATCTGCGAAACTGTCGACACTTTCGAAAGCTGCTGATCGGTCCAGCGGGGTGAAGCACCGCGCGGATCTGAGCGGGACCTCCCCGTCAGTAGGGGGCTGCGATCTGCGAAGCTGTCGCCGCTTTCGACGGCTGCTGGTGGGTCCAACGGAGTGAGGCACCGCGCGGATCTGAGCGGGACCTCCCCGTCCCTGGGGGGCTGCGGTCTGCGAAACTGTCGCCACTTTCGAGGGCTGCTGGTGGGTCCAGCGGAGTGAGGCACCGCGCGGATCTGAGCGGGACTTCCCCGTCCATAGGGGGCTGCGATCTGCGAAACTGCCGCCACTTTTGAGGGCTGCTGGTGGGTCCAGCGGAGTGAAGCACCGCGCGGATCTGAGCGGGACCTCCCCGTCCCTGGGGGGCAATGTCATGTTGTTGCTGCCCCGTCGACGTTTCAAGCCCCTTGCCCACCGTCTCCTTTTGGACCTTGCGTCTTCCTTAGTGACTCAGGGTTTCACTCAGCTACTCATCGGTTTTCCCTTGATTGGAGACTTGCGAACCTTCCGAACGCCGCTCGCAGGAGTATGTGCATCCATGTCACGCCGCCGCCTTCTCGTCGACTCTCCCAGGCCACTCCTGCCCCGCACTGCGCAAGGGTTGGGTACGTCGCCAGGGTAATGTTTCACTCTCGTTCTCTCGCTCTTTCTCTCTCTTTCTCTCCTCCAGGCAGGAGGAGGGAGGATGAGGAGGAGGAGATAGGAGGAAGAGGAGGAGGAGGAGGAGGAGAGAGAGGAGAAGGAGGAGGAGGAGGAGGAGGAGATAGGGAGGAGGAGGAGGAGGAGGAGGAGGAGGAGGAGGAGGAGGAGGCCTTCCCCTTGGGCCCGGGGCTCCCGCGCGCGGCCGGAGGGCGAGGCCGCGGGCCCGGGCCTGGGCCTTGTAGGCGCCGGAGCACACGCCGGAGGGCGCGAGCCCCGCGAGCAGCGTGCACGCCAGCAGCGCGGAGGGGTAGAGCACCTAGCAGGGCGTCTGGCCCCGGAAAGCCCCCTCTGACTACCTACCAGACCACCCCAACCCAACCCGAAGACCCGAATTTCGTGTTGGGGGGGGTATGGGCTCCAAATGTGTTTTTTCTATGTTCCCGGACCCCCCCCCACTAGAAATCGAGAGTAAATCTGAGCCTTCGGGTTGGGTTGGGGTGGTTTGGTGGGTGGTGACCCCCTGAGAAGCCAGGACAGGGGCAGAATCGGCCAGGGGAACTCGGAGATCTCCGAGAGCGGGCGGCTCTGGAGCACGTCTTGGGCGCTGCGGCCTGCTCGGAGCGTCCAGGGACGCTCTCCGAGAGCGCCGCGGGACGCTCTGAAGCGATGGGTCCCTGTCCTTGCTCCGCCCGGGGCCTCCACCCTGCAAGGCCCAGGGGCCTCAACCAGAAAAAATCCGCCTTCTTGCCTCTGTCCCGCGAGCCAGGGGTCGCTGCTACAACTGCAGCGCTGACGTCCTCTCAAGGAGGGCCGCGAGCTGCCCTTTTCCTTGCGCCTTCGCCGCGCCCCTCCCGGAGGGTCGGGTCGGACGAAGGGGGGGGCGGGCCAAGGGGGATTAGCAAATCAGCTGCAGGTAGCTGTTCCCCCCGGCGCCTCGCGGCGCCGAAGCCGTCAATGCATCTATGAAGTCGCCTGGCGGCAGGACTGAGGCCAAACGCACGCAACCGATTCCGCAAATCCCTCTTCTCGATCTCGGTCTTCCGTCCGACCCGGCAGGCGGAGGAGGGACAGGCACGGGGAAGGGGGGCGGGAAGGGCGGGGGGGGAGGAGGACAAGGTCTACGCAAGGGAATGGGAGGCGAACAGACCCCGCTTCTCACGCTCCTCATTCGAGCACGCACCCCCTGGACGACGACGACTACGACGACGACGACAACGAGTGGCGACGACGACGACGACGCCCTCGTCCTCCCCGCGGGCGGAGGGCGCACAGTACCGCCCCCCTGTCCCTTCACCCCTCCTCGCTCTTCGTGCCAGGGGCAGGGCTTCCTGCTCCAGGCATCGCCATCCACTGTCTGCGGCTCTCCTCCTCCTCCTCCTCCTCCTCCTCCTCCTCCGCCGCCTACTCCTTCTCCTCCTCATTTTCGCTTCTCCTCTTCCTCCTAGTGAGGCCAATTTGCTGATCGGTATGTCGGGTATTTGGGCTGAGACGTCGGTGGCGCCTTGTGCTCAGGCATTGGGTTCTGGGTCTTGGGCATGTGTGGTGCCTTAACCACCGTTGTTATAGTGATGTTGCGCTGCTGAGTGTCTCTCAGAGCTGCAAGTTGCGTTTGTGAATCTATGCCAAGTACTCCTGGTATTGCCGCTGGTGGTCGCGTATTCTAGCTACGTAGCGCAGTAGTTGCTGGTCGTTTGCGTCGTCAATGTTTGGGTCTCAATGAAGCCGTCGCACGCCTGCATGGGTGCAAGGCCAATTCGTCCGTCTAGGATGGCAGGTGGAGCCGCTGGTGGGAAGTATGCTTGGATGGTCGCTTGTATCTGTGGTGCGCGTAAATCTGGTGTAATGTCCACGAGACATCGCTGTGGCGTTGTTGCTCTGGGTGGTGGGCAGACCACTCGGATCTTGAGGTACGGTGGTGGCGGGTGTATTGGGCTGCAGACAGCACTGTTGCTAGTAGAGGTGGTCTGTAGCCTTGGCGTCAATGTCTCAACTGTATGCTGGTCAGTAGGATGTGCACTTACCGGTTGAATCGCTGGTTCATCTTGGGATGTAGGTGGTGGCGCGGTGTCGGAGTAGACGCTGCTGACGTACGAGTTCATCGCTCATGAGTCCACGATTTTGCTCTCGCTTCGTTTTGACCGTTGATCCTCTGTGGCAGATGTGCCGCATCATGTAGGTTGACTCCTCTTGGCGAGAGTGCTGGGAGACCGTAGTGACAGCCATGGTAGCTCTGGAGTCAAAGGCTGTCGTGGGCATGTTGAACTTGTTGTGGGTGTGCTGGTTGAATAGTAGAACAGGTCGTCGGCACTCCGCGTCTTGATGGTAGAACAGCTCCGCGTCGTCGAGTTTTGCGCCTAACCATAGCCTATGCGATTCGGCTAGTCTGGGACGTGCTGGCGGTGAGAGCATCTCGGAGCCTCCTTCAGGTCCTTCTCTGTGCCGTCGTGGTTGAAGCGGGGCTGCCTGAGTCGCGCACTGCTGTCGCCGATGCCGTGATAGAACTGTGTCCAAATAAGCGACATGATGCGCTAATGCCGTAATTTGCGTCCTCTGTGTTTCCAGATATGAATGGCTTCCCGTCGCGTCTGCACTGCACGTGGCGATAGAAAAAAAGGCCGTCGGAACGCGCGTCTGCATTTTCGGCGATAATGGGCGTTATAACGGGGGAGAGGGGGCGGGGGGGTATCAAATCACGCGCCCCCCCCGCCGTGAAGCTCCGGCACCACAAGACCCCGTTTTTTTTTGTTTCCGGGATAGCGGCCGTCATCGGCTCTGCCCCCTCCCCCCCGGATGGTGGCGTCACGGTCCGCGCCGGCGGCGTCCACGAATGCCTGGGGATGAGCCTGTGTACACCATAGTGCTTGCGTGAATCACAACGCGGGTGTACACCACAACGAATGTGTACACCACATTGCTTGCATGCACCGCAGCGCCTGTGCACACCACAACGCTTGTCTACAGCACAGCATCCGCGTGCAACGCAGCGCTGGTGTACACAACAGAGCCTGCGTGCGCAGGACAGGTAGAAGAGTCAGGTTGACTCGTGGCGTTGCAATCCTAAGAACGGTGCTCCCGCACGGTTGTCTCCCAACGGGGCACGTCCCTCAGTGGAAATGAACACTTGTATGGGGCCTGTGAAGAGGGAGCTTGGACGGAGGGTGTATCCCAACATCGCTGATGAGCCTTGGGTTTACACTGGTCCTCGTCCTCCTCCCCCTCCTCTTCCTCCAACTCCTATCCCTGTTCCTCTCTCCCCCCACCCCCTTCCTGCTCCCTCCCCCTCCCGCATCCAGGTGTGGCCGCGCCACAGCCTGTTCTTCTGCGCTCGGTGCGGCTTCACTGCCACGACCGACCCCCGGTGGCTACTGGGAGGGTGCGGCGAGGCCACCAGAAAAGGAAGCGAAAACCTGGCGCGGATCCGCAGGGGTCTGCACCCAGGCCGTCGAGTCCCCGAGGCTGCTGCTGAATGCGATCTGGGGCGAGCTCGGCGCGAAGCTGCGCGCCGACGCCCCGCGGGAGTCTTCTATCCAGAGCCTTCGGGGTTGCCGTGAGTACTGTCCCACTGCATGTGGGTGGCAGGCAATTCCGAGGCAACTCCTCCCTCCCTCCTTGGGTGGTACGGGATAGGTGACGGGGGCGGGGAGATTCACCAAACCTTGGCGCCCGTGCTGCTAGATACCGCGTGTTTCTGCCAGCAGCTGGTGAGTGCAGCACCAAGCTGACCGTCTCCTCGGCGAATCAGAGCGCAATCCAAATCCCTCCTCCATTCCTCCTCCCTTGACGAACCAACGACACACACACACACACACACACACCCGTACCCACAGAGGGGTCGGAGAGGGCTATGGGTGCGTGTTGTCGAAAGGGGGTCCCCGGGCGAACGGGAGCGTTCCCCAGGGTCCGACAGCCCGCACCCATACCCACAGCCAGTCCTCCTCCCAACGACCCCCCTATGGGTATGGGTGTGTGTTGCTCGTTCTTCCTCCCTCCCCGCACGCGGGGCGGGGGGGGGTGCGCATAGTGCCACGAGGAGCGCGAGTTGTAGCCGCGGGTCCCCACGGCCGGCAGCACCTCTCGCGGGGGGGCGCGCGGCGGAGGCGCCCGCGCCGCATGGCGCCCCCTGGCGAGCCTCGACGGCGACGACGACGACGACGACGACGAAGGACGACGACACGACGACGACCTTGCCGCCGCTCGGACGTCCATTTCCCGTGCATGTTTCGGTGTCGTGCGTGTTTTTTCGCTCGATGGTCCAGGATGTTCCTCAAGGGTCCTCGCCGAGAAAAACATACACACGTCCGAGCGATGCCAGGCGACTGGGCCGACGATGACGACGCCTCCGCCGACGACGACTGCACAACCGACTGCACGACGGGACGACTGCACGAAAATGACGACGACGACGTCGACGGCGACGCCATCGCCGTCGTCATCCCCCCCCTGCTTCCCTCGTCACCATCCCTCCTTGGTATCGATTCCAGGCTGCTTGGTCGCTTGATTTGGATTCGAGCCTCTGGCGGCAACGCCCTCCTCCCGAGGGCGGGCCCGCGGGGGGGGGGGGCAACTTGCCACGACAGCGGCGGCGACAGCACGGCCACTGATTTTATCGCATGACTTGCGCCGCAGTGCGTGGCCACCAGCCGGTGCAGTCCCTTCTCTTCCCGTCGCTCGGACGTCCATGTCCCGTGCATGTTTCGATGTCGTGCGTGTTTCTGTTGCTCGATGGTCCAGGATGGTCCTCGCCGAGAAGAAAGTGCACACGTCCGAGCGATGCCAAGTTCTTTCCTCCCAACATTCGGCGGCGAGCCCAGGGTGGACGTGAGGAGTGCCAGGCCTTCTCAGAAGGCGGCGGCGCCTCTCGGAAGTCCTTAACGGAGGCGGCGACAACACGGTCACACTTTCGTCGCATGCATTGCGCGGATCGTTGTGGCCTCCAGCTGGTGCATGCCTTCCTTGCCTCCCGACATGGCGATGACGATGCTATCATCGCAATCATCGTGACATCCCCACTCGTTGGGCCAGTGGAGGGGCGATGGCGACGACGTCATACCGTCATCGTCCTTCCGCCTATCCCCAAACTCCACCCCTCCCTGCTGCATTCCCCCTTCCACCTCCCCAAATACCTATTCCCTCACCTCCTCGTTTCTCCTGTTGCCCCCACCCCCCCCTTGGGTTCCCTCCTCCCTCCGCCATCCATACTCCTTCTTTCTCCACCCCGTCCAGCTATTGTGTGAGCCTTCATGGGAGCCTCTGTGGACCTCCGCCGCCGTATCATGAACGTAATGTCGACTGGATGTCGTCCAAATTTCGACCACCCTCTTCACCCTTTCGTCCTGATGTCGTTCGGATGTCGTCCACGTGTCGCGACCAATTCCGACGAAATTCCCTAAATCGCAAAAACAAAATACAGTAGAGGCCAGTCCACAAGTAACCTTGAACAAGAAACCCAACCCTGAGACCCCAGGACGTCCATTGATTTCTGGTACGGGAACGGCACGCTTTCCATCCCAAAACCATCGAAGCCCAAGAAACCCAGGGCACCCTGGAGGCAAGCAATGTATTTCTTGGCATGGGCCTCCACTGTAAGACCCTCTGAGGCTCATATGGAGAACAACACAGCAACGTCTTTCCTCCATCCTCCCTGCCAACCTGCCAACCTGCCAATCACTTTTGTGTCCCCGCTCCCCATCCCCATCCGGCTCCGCTCCGCCGTCGTCACGCCGCGCGCTTCCCTTACCATGATATCGGCACGCCCTCCCAGCACCATCCACTTATAGTCGATGATGTACATGCCGAAGAAGACTCGGCCAGGCCGTCTATTGGCCGAGAGGGCGTTTTGGAAGAGGATGGGGGTGGAGGAGGGAGGATGCAGGGCGAGAAAGGAGAGGAAGAGGGGAGGGGAGGGAAGGAGAAGGGCGAGAAAGGGGACGACGACGAGGTATGTCTGGGGCAGGGTAGCCGAAGGCCTTCAGATATCCACAAACTAGTCAACAAAGCTGCCTTCTTAAAGAAGAAGTCGGCGCTGACCCGGCAGCGCGGGTCGACCTCTTGGGTTGGGATCATCTCTTCTCCCTCTTCTACCCAGACTTCTCCGGTTTCCACTATCTCATCCCATTCTCCCTCATCGCTCCACTTCCCCCACGCCCCCTCCTTTATCATCCATCGTCTTCTTCCTTCCCACACTCTCTCCTCCCTTTTCCTCCTTCCCTCTCCTGCCTTAGCTGACGGCGCGAAAGCGAAAGGGTGGATCAGGGCGAGGATCCACAATCGAAAACACGGTGGGAATCACGAATGAAAAGGGGGTTGCTGGTAAGCGACGACGATCAATGATGGACGCAATCCAGGAGCAAGCGTCCTGAAACTGAAGGATCACAACCAAACGCAAAATAACCGTACTGCGATGGTGGGACAACAGCACGGAAGTGCATCGCCCCACTGCGAGCACACGAAAACCAATGACGACTTCCAACTCACGAAAACCCGAACCAACATAACTAAAACACGGAACACAACCTCCAAACTAACAAGGAAAACGAAACCAGTAGCCTAAAACAAATCTCGGGACGAGATGGTTATCAACCACCGTGCCGTAAACACTGAATTGAAGACTCACAATTTCGTGTAGGTCCTCGATGTTGCATCCTGTAATGCTCCATGGAAAACCAGATCGACACATTGCCCGACTTTCGTCGGTGTTCCGCGGAAATTGCCGGTTGGGTGGCTTTCCCAGAGGCTCGGGGAGCGTGGTTGGCAACACATACTTCCAACGTGGCTCGGGTCCCGTCCTGGGGTCGCCTTGGAGGCGGAGGCCGGGTCAGGGGTCAGGGTCGGGGTCGCAGCATGCGCCGGAGCGCGCCCTGCGCGGGCCGCTGCGCGCGCGGTAACACGCGAGCCTCTCTGCTGTTGCCACCCCTTCTTGACAATTCCCACACGCGCCTTTTGTTGACAGATTCTCACATATCCAATTGATCTCGGCGTTCTCACACTCGGCACATAGTTTATCGCAGACAGGTGAAACCATTACTCTTGCAATTCTCGCGCGCGGCACAGAAAGTATAACGACAATTGTAGCAGACAAGACAAATGATGCTTAGTAATTCCATCCCCTTGCAGATCGTCCTGTTGTCCTCCTTCAAACAGGGCCCCGCTTCAGTGCAAGGGTCCCCCAGTGTCGGCCCTTGAATGTCTGAAATTTCGCGAGGGGTCCGGCCCTGCGAACCTCCTGAGCTCGCAGCCAAGTTGGAAGACCACATTTTTCGAATTCTTGCTCAGTGCGATGCGTTTCCCGCAGGATCCAATCAACGTACGACTTGTCTGGCGCCCTGCCAGTGCCAGCGATCTCCCTGAACATCTGTTGCATGGCCACATTCATTGAGCTTCTGTGATCTCGCCGCAGCGAGCGCCCACGCACCGCTGCCGCGCATAACTGCAGAGGACACGGCAGCATCGAACAATCTGAGCCTATCCCTCCGCGAATAGCGCATGTTGCACAGGTAATCTCCAAAAATCAACTGTTTGCCAAGGTACGCCGTGATGTCATCCACCGGCAACACCTCGACCTGTCCTCCACCAACCTGTACGTGACGTTGTCGCAACGCGCCCTTTTGGTTCTGCACGTTTGACAAGATCATGGCCTCCCCCGGTGTGGATTGTCAGGCCAACTTCAGCTGCGGCTTCGCTCGGATCTCCTAGCGCTATTCGAACTTGCGCCCGGGTGGATCAAAATAGAATGATGTCGTCCGCAAAACGTCATTTCGTCAACGTCTATGGCAGCACTCTGAAACCGAGCCTGGACGCCCCGCACTTCTCCGTCAGTTGTTGCCTCAGCGATTCCAGCACTGCGTTGAATATAAGTTGGCGAAATCGGGTCTCCCTGCCTGGCCGCTCTTCTTCTGACAAACGCGCGGCTGCGGCGGTCAGAATCCGCCTGCCCCGTGTGATTCGCGCGTGAACGTCTCGACGCCTGCGCGCAGGGTTCCGGAACGCCTTGCTGGGCGCATGAGAAGCGCCCCCCGCCCCCCGCATGAAGAACTTTCGCGGGGCCAATAGGGCCGTCGAGCGACGCGCGATTTGAAGGCGGAAGCTGCTCGACGGTCAGCCAACGACAACGCCGCGACGTTCAGTGCGGGCGGCGCGCTGCTGCCGTGCTCATTGGCATTCGAACTCGGCGTGCCCTTATGCCTGCGCGCGGTCAACGCCCAAAAGCATGGTGGACATTCGCGCGCTCGTGCCAGGGCAAACGCCGATGGGCGCGTAGGCCCTGGGCTGCGCAGGCAAGAGCCCCGCGCGGCGCCCGGGGCCCGCCCTGCACGGGCGCGCATCGAATAGTTTCGATCCACCCCAAAAACAAAGTTCCGGCACCAGGCGAAAAAATTAAATAAATCCACATATAAGCAATCTGAGCTTTCCCGGAGCAGAAAGTCTCGCGCGGGAGAGCTCGGAGAAGCTCATAAACAAAAAGCGCGTTTATAGAAACGCCGGGAACAATTTTAGATTGGCCAGATTACCTCAAAGGAAACGCTCCCGATCTAAACTTTTCCGCCGGCGGGGTCAGGGGGGGCGACGGAGGCGGGCGCGGGGGCCCTCGGCTGGGCCAGCGGCGCTGCCGCGTGAGGGACAGCGCCGCCGTCGCCTCAAACTGCGAGCCGCGGCCGCGGCACGCGCCGCGCCGCCCAGGGCGCGCCGGCGCGGGCGCGGCCGCGTCGAGCGGGCCCGGGGCGTCGCCGCGCGCGCGGGGCCCCCCTGCGGCAGCTGGCAATGATCTCGCCGGCGGAGCGCCTGCACTGACGCTCATTCGCCGAAAATGCAGAACGCTGCCGTGTAAAATCCATAACTGCGGGGGCTGGGGTCGGTTTCCCACTGTTTACTTGCTCTGTCAAAGCATTCCAACTGGCCGAGTGGTTCGCGGAATCAAGCGCCTTTTCGAAATCAACTGCAGCGACCCAGACGTCAATGTTGAACTCCCTTTGCCTTCTCAACATTAAGCGCCAACGTCGCCGGATGATCTTCGCATCTGCATCCTTTCCGGATGCCCGCTTGGTCAGCGGACCGCTGGCCCCCCCGGAAGGCCTCCGAACGTCGGTCCAGAACCATTGCAAACAACTTGTATATAATTGGTGAACTTGTGATGAAGCGGCATTTTGCAGGTAGTTTCGGGTCGCCTTTTTTGAACAAAACCTTCGCGCAATTGCGCCTCCACGAATCTGGCGGCGCATCCCCGCGCGCCAGGATGCTCGTGGAGACGTCGGCCAGCACCTGCTTTAAGTACTCCTCGCCAACTTTGAACATGTCGGCGACGATCCCTTTGGAGTCTGCTGCCTTCCCTCTCTGCAGCTTTCTCGCGTGGTTGTCAATTTCGTCTGATGTAACTGACGGTGCATCGAGCGTCTGCCTGTGTCGCCGCCCGTTCCTTGCTCTTCCCCAGCACGATGCAACTCCTCGTAGAAGCCGCCGAACACGTCAACGATGCCTTGCATATCCGAGCAAACGTTTCCACCCTTATTGATCCGGCTAGTGAGCTTCATTTTCTTGATATTATTGCGGGTGTCTTTGATGCGCTCCATGTTATTGAATTCTGTCAAGATCTCATCAATATTCTCCGTCTTCCGCTGGCGCTCACAATCTCGAAATGCTCGCTGGAGCTCCTTGCGTGTCTCTTCCATCGGTCTGTGTTCCCCTTATCCTCCACGTGCAGCTCGTTTCTCTCACATCAGATTCAAGATGTTCGGCGGCAATTTTGCACGGTCGTTCTCTGGCTGCTCTGCGTTGCCCCCTTTCTGCATCACAGATGCCTTCAAACACTCTTCCAAACTTGTCACACGCTGCCGCTGCATTTGGTCGTCGCCCCTTCTGTTTGTGTTTTTGTACTTGATCGTATGGCGACTTCAACGTCTGCCGCATAACCGACTTGAGGTCGAACTTTGAATCCTCGAGGTCTCGCCGCCTGCGCGCTGCGACGGCCGCCTTCCTGCTCTTACGGCAACTTCAAACGCAAAATGAGTGCTCTGCAGTCTGCCCCGACCCCAGAAACACACATTTCTTTCGCCCGGCGGTAGACCCAGACGAAGTTGATCTAACGAACGCGAACGCTATTGCTGTGAGTTCATGTACGGCTGTCTTGCATGGGATAATCTGTGTTGGTAGCTGAAACCGACTCTCTGCCAGGAAAAGCGGCCAACGTGTCTCCACGCTCATTCCGACCCCCCACTCCGTGGTCGCCAATAAACTGGCTGTCGCGCGAATCGTCGCAGGTGCCCAACGCGGCGTTCCAGTCGCCCCCCGCGACGAAAATCAGGCCTTGCCGCGCCGCCTGCCATCGTAAGCGTTCTAACTTTGCGCGCGCGGCCTCAGCGTCTCATCTGGATATGTGGCATCAGACAAGCCGAAAAGACCAGTGTGCCAAGTAAATGTCCAGCCGCCACATACGATCGCCGTTTGTCGAAAATGACGATATGTCGGAGGCCCACCGCCCATGCACCAAAATTGCCACACCACTTCGATTGGTGGCCCGTCCGGCCCCTATGAAAACATGTCCGCCCTCAATTACGAGCTGTTCTTCCTCTGCAGACCTCCACTTTTCATTTGCGAAAACAACGCCCCAAGTGCCCAGAACAGATAATTCAGCCAACAGCTCTTGCAACCGATTTTCGTTCTTGATTGACTGAACGTTCTCCGTGAAAAATCACAATGTTGTACATGATTGCGCGTTCCCTGTCTCGTGCTTACCTTCTGCCTTTCCAACTGGTTCCACTCCCGCGCGCTGCGCTGTAAATGACGCCGTTGCGTCGCGACCTCCCGGCTGCGCCCGCGAGAACATACAAGCAGGAATGTCACCATCCATCGTTCTTTAATTACCCCGTCCTCCTCCGCAGCTCCTAAGTGCAGATGGATAGCGATGCAAAAACTGAGCGTTTGTAAATGACATGATTCGTGCTATCTTTCCCACGGTACTGTTGGTCAAGCGCGTGCGTGCGCGCGCCCACGTGCCCTACTCGTCGTCACCTCTCCTCCCGCCACGCTGCTCAAACCACTCCTCGATCTCTGCCTGTGCATTATCTTTGATGTGTTTCCAATCCTCCGCTGGCTCGGTCACTGCATTGTGCGCGACGGTCGCCACAATTTTGCCCTGTAACTTGACCACGCCTTGGTGCCAAAGAATGCGGGCGAGCTCGGAGTCCTTCCCAAATTTGTCAATGAGATGCCCCTTGGTCAATCCAGGTGTTATATCTCGTCCCCGTGCCTTGAAAGTTCGTTTATCAGCAAACCAAAATTTGGTCTCCCCCCATCTGTCTGTCGACGCTCCCCGGATGCGCTGGTGCAAGCATTTCTTCGCCGCATCCGTGGTGAACTGGATGACTCCGACGCGGGCCGGATCCGTGAACGAGAACACCTTCTGCACCATAGTCATCCAGGAGTTCTCCTTCAAGAAACCCTCCACCTTGGACTTCAACTCCTCCTCCTCCAACTCCTCTGGGAAGCCTCCGACGATCACCTGACGAGATCTGGCATCCTCCTCCTCGTTCTCCTTTTCTGCCGCCATTCCCTGCCCCGCCAGCTGCACGCGCTCCATGTCCGCACGGAGGCTGCGAGCCGATTCCATGGCTGAGCTCGCCATCTCCGAGGCCCTTCGGCCTGCAATCGCACGGCCTTCACTTCCTCCGTGAGTTTCGCCACCTCCCTCCGCAATGGCCCCAATTGCTGCGCAAGCATATTGGGGATCGCCCGAATCTCGTTCATCAAACGTCCTTCCATGTCCTTATCTCCTTTCCCCCCTTCCTTCGTCATCAACTCGTCCTCGTCATCATCCCATGGGTAGGTGCCGGCGCTTCGGTCGAAGCCCGATGCTCTGCCGATGGGTTGCCGTTTGCCTCTCTTCCTTTCCGGCGTGCCCCCCATTGGATGTTCACGCTTGTCGGCACGGCATGATCCACAGACGTGCCAACAGCATGCTTCACAAGCCCATCGTCGCGTTCCACCTGGGAAGAGGCCCCCGCAGGTGTCGCACGCGATATCTCGCCACTCCAGCTGCAGAGCGCAGACAATCCAAAAACAAGAAATAATGCAAGTATCGATGAAAGCCTAAGCCCAGATGGGAAACTTGAGCCAAGATGTATCTTGAGGCCAGCACAAGAGTCCAATATTATTGGCACGCCAGAAGTTTCTGCAAGGGCGTTTCAGAACGACCCAAGAGGATCCAAAGATGGTACCAAGACGGTCCCGAGGTCCCCGAGAGGACAAAATAGGGCCCCCAAACAGCCCTGAGTGTGACCCAAGAGGGGAAGCTCGGAGTAACATTTCGAGCCCTTGCCAACCGAGACCGCCAAGAGACCCCCCTGAGGCTCCTCAGAACCCTCCACGACACCATGAGAGACCTCCAAGAGGTCCCTAAGGGCCCCTCAAGAGGCCTCCCATGAGACCCTGAAATGCATCTGAGAGGTCTCTTCACCGCAACCCAGACACGAGGTCGGAACGTCCCGACTGCCACTGTCTACACTAACTGAAATTGAGCATGACCTCAACAGGGGCAAAGGCACAACACTGTTGATTACGGTAACGGGGGGGGGCGAACACCGAGGCAACATCAGATTACATTCTGATATGCTGGGAATGCGAACCATGATGGTATGGGAGTCCGGTGGAGTCCAGAGGGTAGAGTTACTTCTGCAATAACAACCTTAACCAAACAACGTTGGTCCACAGAGCTGCTGTTTCTTAGTTTCCTCAAGTCCCCTCCGCCACATTCCTCAACATCGTTCCTTCGCTACTTCCCCTGTGCATTCGGGACAGATGTCCGTGGATCCTCGAGGCAGCTATTCGACAAGCTCGCTCCGCTGTAGTGCCTGATCGTGGTGCTGCAATCGTTCCGCACTCTTCGCACGGTCCTCCGCATCCCCGCGTGCCCCGCGCGTCTGCCTGCAAGATGAACATGTGGTTGATGTGGTTGTCGCGGCACAACTGGGAGGAGGGATGAAAGACATCCGCATCGCAAACACTATGCCGACTCCAGACGCTCTGCGGGCACACTCGCGCGACCTCTTCGAATACCTGAGCATGTTCTTAGGGTGGAGGGCTCAGGGTGAAATCCACATGGGCTTCCGTTTTGTGATTCACCTTTTGCAGATTCAAGACGCGAACATCCATCGAAGCGGTATTTCAGATTTCACCCTTTGCCCCCTCCACCCAAAGAAACTGCTTGGGACAACGCCTCTGAGAACTCGGAATGGAACGGCAAAGGGGCACTTACCGGAACGCGATAACCCAACGGGAGAACTCAACTTGTGACTCGGCGCAACGCCGCGCGAAACGCAACGTAAAACCTGCCGGCTGCCCTCGCGGCCCGTGGAGGCCACTGCAAGGAAGCGGAATGGCGTTGGCGCGGGGCGTGCTGCAATCACGGGCGAACAAACACAGCCCCAGATCGCTGTGGCGCTGGTCGCAGAAGAGTCCCACTGACGTTGCTTCTCCTCTTCTCTTTCTGCTCCCCCGTGTTGAGCAGCATGGCCATCCGTGGATGGGGGGGAGACGTCATCTGATCAGGCACGCCAAAATTGCCAAGAACATCAATCAAGAACAACTCATTGGGCCCAAACCGACGAGATCATTTCCATTGGCCCCCTGACACAGACCCCGCTGCTCGGCCACAGGGTGCGGCGATGACTCGGCATAAGCGCTTTCGATATGCATGAAAGCCTGTATGAATATGTGAGTACTCGTGTGGGCACTCGTGCATATACACCTGGGTATGGATGCCCAACAGTGTCAAAATTAGTGATCGAATTCATTGTCTTGTGCGCGTGCGCGCGCCAGGCTGGGGCCCCTCAACACCTGCGTCATTGTGGATTCCCTGAGCCAAAAAGCACTTCTGAACATGCGGCCGACTCCAGAAGCTATGCATGCCCTGGCGCATTAGTGGGCCCTGGAAACGACAAGGCCGTTTTTGTTACCGGTTCCGTTTTGCAAGATTTCAACCGGTTCCGACGCCGTTTTTTTTACCAATTCCGTCGCCGTTATTTTCGGGTTCCCGCTCCGGTTCCAATCATGGAGCCGTTTTTGTTGCCGTTTCCGGTCGCCGCTTTTCTGCCGTTTCCATCTTCGAGGGACACCTTTTCGGAAACGGTGAAAAACGGCCCTGCCGTTTCCGGGGCAAGCCTGGCGCTGGCCCTTCCGGAAAGAGCTGTCCGGGAGGGCCAGTCGAGACAACTGTAGCTCTCCCGCCCGGCCCGAACCGCTAAAATGAGGGGGCCCCAGGACACACAAATTAATACACGCAAATCAAAAGATTCTCCATATTTCCCCATATCTTCTGGGTCTCTGTCTTCTCCCCCACTTCCCATAGTTCCCCATATTTCCCCATATTGTCTCGACTGGCCTAACCAGCCTCGAACGTATCCCTATCCCTAAGATGGGCGAGCAAAAAGCGAGGACAATCTTAGGGATAGGCCCTCAAAAAACTGAGGGAATCCTTAAGATCGGCATCGAGGTGAGGTGATGTCAAACATAGGGATAGGGATATGTCCCAGGCTGGTAATGGCCCTCCTCCGGTGCTGCACTTGGCTTCCGCCCGCTCCCGCCACGAGCTGCCAACGCCACCACGTGCGGCGGCCCGTGCCGGGCCCCCGCCGGCGCGCCAGAGGTCGGCTCCGCCGCGGTCCCGCGGAGGCGAGGCACGTTTGGCCGAAGGGCCCCATTGCGCGTCTGGCGGATTCGCGTCGCGATCACGTGGGCGCGGGGCCCTGACACCGCAAACCCAGACCATGGTAGGGAAACGAACTCTATATGCACCGACGCTTTTACCGACCCTGCGCTGAGATTCGCACAGGAACGCGGATTCTGGTGTATACGGGATCTTGGTGCATACATTTTTCGCTGCTTCCCTTGGAAAACGGGGGAGAAGTAAAAACAACACCACCCCGACGTCGTCCCCGACCCTTACAAAGTCGTGGGATTGAGAAACAACCCGCCACTGGTACGCGTCGGTCGGAAGAAGTAGGTCAAAGCATGAAGCAGGAAGGCTGATAAAGTGGACTGTGCCCAGGCCCTCCCAGAAAACAACAACATACAGCAACAGCATGCCGATTTTTTAAGCAGGCAGGCGCTTGAAGAAGATTGCGATCTGGGAATCCAAAGATCGGGGATCCTCTGACCCGGGTCAATCCAGACCCGGATCAGCAGGAAACCAAAAACTGCAGTGCAGGAAAACAAACTGCAACGCAGGTCTTCGCAAACCCAGGTCAGCCAATATGCGCGGCCGCCTCGCGGCCACGAGCGGCTCGCGAACCCGGGCCAGCCAGAGGGGGCCTTCGCAGAATCGTGCAGGACCTGGCGCTCTGGCTGACCCCCACTTGCACTGACCCTCGTCTCTCAGGCCCCGAACAGATACCCACATTTGACGACCGGCACTGTAGTGTACACCTTGGGCGATGCTTAAGAAAACTTAAATGTTCGGCCAAAGTCTCGATTATTCTTAATGTTTCAATGTGAATCCTAAGATTTGAATGGAAATGTTGGGTTTTTATTCAAGTTCTGAGACTATGAATTTCTTAACCCATGATTTCTTAAGCATTTCGCAGGGTGTATACCTTCCAGCTGGCGGCACGGAGCACCGGCCGAGCCCAGGCCGCGGGCGGCCCTCGGCCCGGAGCGCCCGCGGAGGGCGCCGACCCGCCGCGCTGGCGCGGCGCGGCCCTGCCGTGCGCACAGCGCCTTCGTCGCCGCCGCGCCGGCACGACGCGCCCCTACCGTTGCGGACACCCTCATCCGCCATCAACTCACGACCCAGAGACCATCAACAGCGACACACCATCACCTGTGAAGAGAAAGGATTGCAACATCACCCCGACGGAACGAATGACCCCACAACCAGTCTGCCCCTACAGAACCGTCGTTGGCACACCTGGGGAAAAAATCATCGGCGCCACCATCACGGAAGCACCCAGCGCCGACAACACGGAGCGCACGTGCACGAAGAACGAAGAGGGCCACTACAGTCAAAAATCCCAATAAGGACGCGCGGTAAGGACGCAAAACCCTTGGAAGCCGAAGGGATTTCTGGCGCCCAAGGACGCAAGAGCAGGGAAGAGCAAGGACGCAAGGGTGCTCTGAGCAAGGTCGCGCGTCCTTATCAGGGTTTTTGACTGTACCGCTGCGGACGAGCAGAGTGTGCGCCCAGAGACGAGCGCGTTCCACTACTCGCAAAGCCACTGCTCGCACATGACCTGGATCGCCGCGGGGGATCCACGACAAGTTCTGTCGAAGCAGACATGTATGTTTCGGACGTTTGCGAGTAGGCACGTTGCGAGTAGTGAAACGCGCTCGGTGAACCCAGGCGGTGGCGGCCGCGGAGGAGGAGTCAATATGACACGCGCCGAGGACAAGATGCAACCGTAGAACCCGATAAAGGATCCCCCCCGTTATCGGTAGCACCCCAAATTCATTCAAGGGGGGGGCGACCGCCGAGCGAGATCGTTAGCACCACGACGAATTGATCTATTCAGTAATTCCGCGGGGGGCGGGGACGGTGGGAGTGCGATGAGTAAGACAGCCCAAGAGAGGCCTCGAGACACTCGCCGACAGTCCAGATCCCCGAGACTGCCCTCCTACAATATTCAGATCCTGGGTTCCTCTTTGAACAGTTTCAGAGCCCGATGGGGATAAGAATGGGATATCACTGGGTTCATGTTGCAACTCTCTCGGAGGCTCATTGGAATCCGATTGGGTCTAGTTGGAATCCTATTAGGAACTCGGTGGGATCCCGCACTGCGGGGCCTCGGGGCGGGATATCTCTTCCATGTACGAGAAGCGATACGTCTTCGCCGAAAACGCAGGGGGGATCATTCATTGCTTCCCACGCTTACTTCTGGTATGGCGCTGGCGGCCTCACCGCACACACGTCCGTCTCCCATCTCACCAAACATCCGACGTCGCATTTTTGTCCGCAACGCGGCTCCCCAGAGGTCTGGAGCCCCTCCATGGCGCCGGCTGTTCATCCGAAATACTTCTCTTGACGGTCGCGTGGCCTGGTGAGGCTCCCCCAGGCAACAAAAAAACTGTAAAAAGCCCGCCGTCGTGATTTCTAGCGTCGCGGAGATACCCAGACCTGTTCTGGGGTCCGTTCTGGCCAGAATTCCGAGGCGGATCCAGCCGTGGCGACGAAGAGCAGCCTCCTCAAGGTCCACAAGGGGTGTAGAAAACCCAACTCCGATCCCGAACCTCGAACCCCGACGGTGCGCCGAGGCGGGGACAGGGCCCAGAGAGGAGCGGCTGCACGCAAGAGCGACCCCAGGCAAGAGTGGCCCCCGAAAGGCCCGAGGGTGATGGGCGTGTTTTCCACCACCACCACCATAAGTTGGAGGGGGGGAGGAGGAGGAGGACGAGGAGAAGGAGGACGAAGAAGAGGAGGAGGACCCCCTCCCCCTCCAACTTATGGTGGTGGTGGTGGAAAACAGGCCAATCAGCAAGAGCGACCCCAGGCAAGAGTGGCCCCCGACAGGCCCGAGGGGGGAAGCCGCAGAGGCAAACCCGAGCGCGCAGGCCGCTGCCGTCGCGTCGCGCTCGGCGCCCGGGTGGCCCCAGCGGGCCCCCACCGAGCGTCGCTCTGGCGAAGGCCCTTCGCCGGAGCGACACTTCCAGGGGTCACTTCGCTCCGCGAAGGCCCTTCGCCGGAAGAGTGCCCCTTCAATTTGGAGGTAGGAAAGGGGTATGGTGTAAAGGGGTGTGGTGCTAATTTTAGGTAAAGGGGACTCTGGCGATGTTATTTGTCGCAGATAGCATCGCCATTTCCACGATTGGCACCATACCCCTTTATGCCACACCCCTTTCCGACCTCCAGATTCAAGGGGCACTCTTCACCGCACCCGGAGAGGCGCTGCAGCAGGCTGCCAGGAGTGCCCGGGTGCGCCGTGGGGAGGGCCGCCGCGGCGCCCTGCCGCCCCCCCGGGCCGCCGCCGCGAGCCTGCGCCACGGCGCCCATGCCCCACAGGCACAGCAGCACTGCGGGGGGGGGGGGGGCGCGGGCCGTGTGCGGGCCCGGGCCCGGGCCCGCTCCACGGGCCTCGCCCGTCGCCCCGGCCCAGGCGGCCCTCGCCGGCTCCTCGTCCTCCTCCCCCACTGCGCTCCTCCCCACACCCGCTCCTCGCTCCACGATCTGCCTGCATCCTCCCTCCCCTTTCCTCCCCGCCCCGCCCCCGCCCTCCATCCCTCCTTCTCCCTCGTGTGCTCCTCCGGCCAGCATGAGGGGGAGGTGAGGTGACTGAGAGGACGGCGGCGAGGTGTAGGACGAGGATCGCGCGCGGCAGAGGAAGGAACAGGAAGGGGCGGACAAGGGAAGAGAGGCGAGTCGGAGGACAACCATCCGACTGCGCCACATTGGCCGCCAACCTGCAGGTCGCATGGTAGGAGGAAAAATATGACGAGGAGCAGGAACCAATAAAGAAAAGAGGAGGATGAGGGAAAAAGCCGGAGGGGGTGGGGGAGGGGGAGGAGAAGGAGTGAGGAGTGAGAAGGAGAGCCTCGGGCCCAGAAGGCCGCGGCAGTGTGCTAGCCCTAGGGGGGCCAACCTCGACTATAAAACCGTCCATTTACCATCCACTGTTACATCCATTTCTAAGCCATACCCTTTTTACATTCCTTTTCGACAACATCATCTTCCCCTCAGGACACCACGACTTCGTCGGCTAATCCAGCATGGCCCCGTCGGCTACGCGAACAGCGAGCTCAAGCACAAGTACTGCTACGAGTCGCCTCTGCACGAGACCTCCTTGACCACGAGATTCTCCACAGGCTCTACACAGCGCGCCAGCTCCTCGCCGCGCACCACAGCGTCCAGCAGCCACCTCGGTATCCACTTAACGCTCCAACCATGACGACATCATGGTTGGAGCAACCGCGAGCGGACTGGGATTGGTGCAACCACCGTGGAGATCAGCATCGAGCCGCCAACGATCCAGAAATAAAACAAAACAAGGCCCACTACATCAACCATCAATGCAGGACTCGAACGCTGGCAAAACGACAACTGAATGGACCAATAGCCCGACAACCATCCGCAAAATCCTGGAGCCTGAACCTCAACGGGAAGGGCAATTACCAGGACGGCAAGAGGAGGAACGACCACCAGGATCCCGCCAGCAAAAACCAGAAAGGTAAGGGAAATAATAACAAGAGAAAAGGGCAAGACCCAACCCGAAAGGAAAAGACGCCAAAGAAGAAGGACGACGGCCAGAACCAGAACAACAACTACAACGAACACATCACCAACACGATCAACAACGGCATGCCCATGAGGAAAATCTACGCCGTCAGGAGGCACGACTGGGAGCTACCTCCCAACGACAACAAGCTGAGGGACGAATGGAAGACGATCAAACACGCGAGGAACGAAGAGCGGCAGCTGCTGTCGGCAAAAACAGTGCAGCAGGCTAGCCTACTACCGACGCCGTCCCACAGATCGCCTGCATCAAAGCGATGGTCCTCAACAGCATGCCCTTGGCCCAGCAGGCGAGGGAGATCGACAATACCAATAGGACCATGGAGGACTACTACAAGCATTCCAAGATTCACTAGTAACGGGTAGCGATCTAAATTACACGAACGAGATCGAGAACAAACTTGAGGAGCTTACCACCGTGCAACGCGAGAACAACGATGCACGATGATTTGTGGTCGACAACGACACACAAGCTGCAGTTGGCAAAGCGGACCAAACACACATGCACGTGCCAGCGAGAAGATCGCCTACACCATCACCAGCACCAAGGAGGCAGACAATGGCAGGCGAAGCCACAGCCGGGCGGAACCTGGACACCAAGCTCAGGATGTTGGAGGACAACCAGTGCATGGCCAAATACATAGAGAAAACCAATGCCAAAGCCAACGACGAGATCAACAGCCTCAAACTACACCTCCGTGCCGCAGAGGAAGCTGCACGCCGACATGAAAAGGACCATCATCTTGAGGCGGCACGGGCCGAGAACTATAACAACGAGCTGAAGAAGGAGATGCAAAGTTCAAAGCAGGCTACATACTAAATGGCAGCACACCACGAGAACATTCAGATCATCAACGCGGATAAACTCAAACGGGCGGAGGCGGAAATCGAAGCCATGAAGAGATCTCCAATTGATGCAGGGCATCAGTCTCTTACACCAAACGGCAACCACCTGCAGAAGCAGCTCCAGGAACTGCATAAGAAACATGCCTATAGGAACCACAGGCGAGACAGCGTGGGAAAAAACTTTGAGACTCGGGAAGATGGCAGCATAAAATACATACGCACCAAAAAACAATGATGATATTTCCAAAAGGTCATTACAGACATGCGCAACTACGAGCAGCAAGTGAATTACAATGCTCTGTAAGGTGAAAGACAGGTCCATCTCGCACTGCATTGAGCTGATATGGGCACAGTAGAACACCATGAAGCCTTTCAACATGAAAAACAAACTTATCGCCACAGAGAGACGCAGTGAACACTCATTAAGGAAACGCACGAGAGGAGGACGAATGAACCTACTGAGGAGTTCCAATACGCCCGAAAGTCGGATGTCTTCTCCCAGCAGCGCCTCAACAATGTCGAGATGGTCGACGTCATCAACCAAGCTTTCAACATGCCGATCGCTACGGACGACGAGGACCTTACAGCCGCCACGAATACAATTTCCCCAACCGTCCAACCACTTCAGCATCCACTGGGGGATGGAGAAACACAAGACCCAGACACACCGACAAAATGCTCCGCGAAGCTGGCGTACATGCAGCATTCGTATCGCAACCTTGTAAGCATCCTCAGAGGCAGTACCACATGTGCACTCCGCGAAGGACACAGAGAGGCACGACTACGCCGCCAGGAGAACCTCAAAGACCGACGAAATAGAATGGCCAATCGGTGTCCCATCGGTGTCCGGTTGGAGTCCCGTCGGTGTTCCGTTGGTGTCCCGTTGGTGTCCCGTCGGTGTTCCGTCGGCGGAGGGCGGGCGGTAGCCAGGGGTGTCCCGCCTTCGTATCGATAGTGAAGTCGATAGTGAGATGATAACGAGATCGCGAGAATGGGATGGATAGTGAGATAATAAATGAGATCGACAGCGAGGTTGTTTGTGATCTGGATTGTGAGATTGATCGTGAAATCGATAGTGAGGTCGAACGAGGACTCGATAGTGAGCTCGATCGAGATATTGATAGTGAAATCGAAACCGAGATCTAGAGAGAGATCGAAGGCGAGATCTGTAGTGAGATCTACGTGATCGATCGAGTGTGATCGATCCAATGAGGTTAATAATGGGATCGATCGAGTGAGATCAGAACTGGGAACGATAGTGGCATTACGTCGCAGCGCAACATCGTCATCACGCGTCGTCACAAACTCGAGGGCAGGTCACCAGCATCTTCATAATCACACCCATCGCAATAGCCAACAATTGATTCCTTCCCCACCAACCCCCCGTCCTCCTCATGACCCGAAGGGTGGTCGTGCAGGTAAGATTGTGGGACACACAAACCAATACACACAAATAAAACGATTCCTCATATTCTGCCACATGTTCTGGGTGTTTGTCTGCCCGCCCAATTCCCACATGTTCGCATATTTTCCTGGGAATCGACGCTTCCTTGTGTCTGTGTGTGTTTTTCCCCTCCTGAAAGATTGAGCCCGTGCCCGGGCACGCACGTGCAAAACCTTCACGATCTCAGCCCGCTCCGCCGGCCACGGCCTCCCTCCTCTGTGCCCTCCGCGCTCCTCCCGCCTCCCTGCCGTGCCCAGCGACTGCCCCGCGCAGTCCCCGCGCCAAGCCCCGCGCAGTCCCCGCCGTCCCGACCGCGGCTCGGAGCCAGGTCTCCGCGGACGTAAAAAGTGCGCGCCCTGCTCATCCCTCCGTCCTGCCACTCCTCCAGCTCCTCGCCCGGCCGCCCTCGCTTCTCTCTCCCTCCTCCTTCGATCGTCCTCCTGCTCCTCCTGCGCTCTCCCCTGCTCCTCCTCCTTCTCCTCTTCCGCCTCCGGATCTCCTCGGTTTCCACCCCGTGGCCTCTGCCCGCGTCAGCGCACTCGTCACTCCGACCGCACGCGCGTCCGAATCCGGCGACGGAAGGAGGCGGGCGCTGCCAGACAACACCACGCGGAACACGGCGAAGCTGGACAGGAAATACGACTGGTTGAAGGTGCCGTCCTGGCCCCTCATCTCCTCATCTCCTCCTCCTCCTCCTCCTCCTCCTCCTCCTCCTCCTCCTCCTCCTCCGTCTTCTCCCCCCTCGGTTTCATCCCTCGTCTTCTCCTCCTCCCTCCTCCAACTCATCTCCTCCTCCTCCTCCTCCTCCTCCTCCTCCTCCTCCCACACCCTCCTCATCCTCCTCGTCCCTCCTTCCTAAGTCCTCCTTCCCCTCGTCCACCCCTGTTCCTTCTGAATGACTCCGTGCACGCTCGATTCAAAAACTCCCGACAACTATCCACTATTGAGAGCAAGCCGCTCTCAAACTGTCAGGTGCCTGATTATTGGCTCTCTCTCCAGCCTGACTATTGACTCCGAGGTTCCCCTGCCCCTCGGTTCGGATGATTCCAAGGAGGGCCTCGGATGAGGCAAAGCGATGCCCAAGCGAACGAACGAACGAACGAATACAGCTGCGGACAAGCGTCCAAGCCCACACCGAAAGCGATGGGCCACGGCAAGCCCACCAGGCGGCCCGGGACAGCCCGAAGGGCCCGGGGCGCCCGCAAGAGGGCCCCGAGCTTGTCCAGGAGCGCCGCGCAGACGGCTGCTCCTCAAGGCAGCCCCAGGAGACATCCCCAAGAGGGACCCGAGAGGGCACCAAGACGGCCCAGGACGGCATCGAGAGGGTCCCCACCCCGCAGCAGCCCAATACAGCCAGACGAAAGGCCCCGATAGACTCCACGAGCGCCACTCCAAGGATAGAGACGGAGACGAGGGGTAAATATCGCATGCCAGATCCGCCACCGCACAAAGTGCTGCGCTGGCACGGTGGCGGAACTAACCGCAAGCAATTGGACATCACCACCA
>CAUYUJ010016616.1:35000-50000 GCA_963575745.1 Prorocentrum cordatum
GACGACAAAGAGGAGGAGGTGGACGGAGGGAGGGAGGGAGGGAGGAGGCGGAAGGCCCGCCCTTCGTCCGTCCTCGTCCTTCGGCGGCAGCCCGACGAGGACGAGGATCGACACGAAGAGGGCCTCGCGGCCGCGCCAGGGGCCGACTGTCAATGCGGCGGGCCCAGAGAGGCGTCGTCATCACCCCGCGTCGCCGTCATCGTCGCCGTCGTCATCATTATCGTCGCCATCGTCATCGTCTTCGTCCCCGTCCCACTCCCTCCCCTTCCCCGTCGTGCTCCGTCCTCCGTCCTCCGTTCGGTTCCTGGGGGCGTATCGGGCGTCGCGGCAGTTGCAGAGCGTTCTGTAGCGCTCTGAGAGCGCTGCGGAGAGCTCTGGAGCGATTTATGCGCCTGCTCGAAGAGGTAAGGGAGGTGGGCGGAACTTGACATATTCGCCAGCTGAACAGAACTCACGAAGGGAGATGTTGGGCGATCTTCTGCCTTCGGGAGTTCTTTTCTGGCCGGACCTATCGGGAGGCACGTTGTGAACAAAACCACGCCGCCGTCGGATGTCTGGAGAGTGAGGGGGGCGAGCACAATGAGAGAAGAGGAAGGCGGGACGCAGGAGGTTGGAGGAGTGATGGGGGGAGGAGGGGAGGGGGGCCGGGGGGGCGGGGGGGGGGGGATGGGGAAGCGGGAGGGACGGAGAGAAGTGAGGCGGGAGTAGTAGCGAAGAGGATCACGGAGGAGGGAGGGAGTAGGGACGGCAGGGCGGGTCAAGAGTGAGGAGACGGAGGACGAGCGAGAGCAGGGAGGACCAGCAGCAACTGCAGGAGCAGCGTAGGGGGGTGGAGGAGCAGCGGAGAGCAGGCATGGGAGGTAGGGAAGAGATGGAGGAGGAAGGTGAGGGAACGTTGAACAGGAGCAAAAGCAGGAGCAGGAGAAGGCAGAATGAAGGAGAGGACGTGGAGGGAGGAGGAACAGGAGGAGGAGGGGGAGCAGAAGGTCAGGGGAGAAGAGACATGAGACGCACACATCCGATGCTGTGTTTTCAGTTATTATGTGTTAAACTGATGTGGGCACAAGAAACGCTCAACCTGACACCCAGAACCAGTTTTTCACTCTGGCTTGCTTTCTGATAGTTTGGGGCCCGCAAATAAGAACAATAGAAGGCGACACCACCCCGACCAGCGACAAAGCAGCCCGAGGGGTCCGCCTGATTGTGTTGTCGCCCCCCTCTCGCTCGAGACATCCCGCATCCCCAGCTCGGGAAAGCCTCGTCAATTGCTGGTCCTCCAGTGCCACCATCATAGGCAACCACAAGGGCCGTCACAAGCACCTCGCACCCAATGCCAGATCATCATAAAAGCTCGTGATAAGAGGAACGACCATCATAGGCATTTGCGTTCAACTTTCTGTTAATGGTACACCAGCAAGCAATACGCGTGCGAGCACCAGCACGAGTACTACCAGTACGACGGAATCTGCAGCACCGCGGCGACGCACGCGTATTGCCAGCTCGACTGGACTACCAATACGAATGGGTGCAGCAACACGAGCGGTACCAGCACGACCCGTGGCCGCATCTCGGTGGTTCATCTTGTCCTCTGGGCCTTCGCTTGATTCAGGGGTTGGAGACTCGATGCTGTCGGGGGTGGCGGCTTTGGGCCGCGTGGGGGGCGCGGCCAAGAGGCTCGTGCTGCCTCTTGAAAGGGTTCCCCAGGGGAATAGGAGCGAGGTGTTCGACGGGGACGTGACGCCGCGAGGTGGCGGCGGCTGCGGCGTGACTCCCCGCCTGTGGACCCCCCGCTCCTTTTGATCGAGGGTTGTCTCGTGCACGGGCTGGGGGCAGGTTTCCAATACTCTAACTGCCCTTCTCAGGTATCCCAATCCCTTCCTACCAGTGAGGGCCTTACCAATGAGGACCGCCATGAAGCGTCACACCCTTCGGATCTTCCATCCTAAGGGTTGTGGGGGTCGAACCAGGTCCCCACGAACCTGACATCGTACGTGCAATGCCGGGGTCGCGGCCCGTCTTCCCATCACACCATCCCTGAAGACGGGACGTGGGGGGCACGATTGGGCATCGTAGCCCGCTCAAAATCGAAAGGGGCATCATAGCCTCATCACTAACGCTTCCCATAAACATTCATTCAATGCGTAGCAACATGCTCTCTCCCCCAAGCGGCGAATCCGGCACCGCCCCTGGCCCTTGGCGCGTTCCGCGCGCACAGGGGGTGGGGCCCAGCGCCGATCCAAGAGATCCGCGCTGAGCCCCCTGAAACCCGACGTCACGTTTGTTCCGCACGCGCTCAAGAAACCGGGGCCCCCAAATACCCCAGAACTCTTGGAACGCACCCGAACCCATCGCACCATGACATCATTTTCGTCAAATTCCTGAACATGGGAGGTGTGGGGAACGACTTGGCACCATAGCCAAAAGAGACATCATTGCCTCATCCCTTACACGTCTCATTGCCATTCGTTCCATGCCTAGCAGCATGCTCTCCCCTCGCTGGAGGTGGCACCATGGTGCTGGTGGTGGTGGTGGTGGTGGTGGTGGTGGTGGCGTGCCCCCTCCTTCCTCCGACGCAAGCGGCCCCCCTCCCGAGCCCGACGCTGCTAAATAAAAACGAGCCTTCTACACTCCGCCTCCTCCCCTCGCCCTCCACCTCCTCGCCCTCTCCCTCGCCCTCCTCCCCCCTCCGCCTCCTCTTCCCCCCACCTCTGCTTCCTTCCTCTGCTCCTGATCGGCCTTCTCCTCCTCCTCCTTCTCCTCCTCCTCCTCCTCATCCTCCCCCTCCTCCCTCTCCCCGTCCTCCTCCTCCTCCTCCTCCTCCTCCTCCTCCTACATAATATCACGACGTCAGATCAGGCGACTGGGGCCCCCAGCAGGTCGCCAGTCCGGTGTTCCCCGGAAGCCAGAAGAAGCCCAAAGTATCAAGGATCCTTGATCCTCGACCCCGGGTAAGAAAACGAAAACAACCACATCAGCACTGCATTCCGAAGGAACTGCTTGAATGCCAGTGGAGCCGCCCGAACACTGACTTGACCAATCGGCCGTGATCCTCAAGGGCCACTGGCGAACCAGGTTAGCACTCGGGCCTTCCAGACATCACCTGAAAAGACTCATCCGACCCGAACGCTGACCAAACACAATATCCGATCCCGATCGGTGACTCTCGGGCGTGTCACCGCCCAAGAATCGGCCTCCCAAAGGTACTCTCGGTGGCGAAAAGATGATGATGAGGAGGAAAAAGAGCAGGATGAGGAGGAGGAGATCGGGGAGATTGGATCGGAGCGGGTCAGCATCGTTGACGCAGCTGGCTATCAGAACCCCCCTGTGGGGGTGGCCCACAGTAGAACTCTGCTTCAGGGTCTTCTTACGCTTCTTACAGAAGGAGTTGGCAACTCCCTGCCCCACCAAGAATTCCCTCCCTTCGGCACGGACTGGGATCGGACAGGGCTTTCCTAGCTTGGGGGGAGGCCCTTCTTAATTCGGTTCATGTATTTCTTGCCCGAGGGGGTGCACACCTTCAAACACGGTTCCGTCAGCGAAAAGAGCCTACTCATCTCGGTTGCCACGTTCGCGTAGTGACCGCACTTCCAGCACCAAACCAGTCCATGCAACATCCCGCAGACGTGGGAGCTGTGGACTTCTGCGGTTCGGGTACAGACTGGGCTAGTGAGTTGGGGGGGCACCAGGGCAAGGGTTCCAGCTTCGCTGCGGTTTCTACTCAGGGGGCCCCCACTACAGCGCGATCCTTCGAGCCCGTCAACCAGCGAACCCCTGCCAGGGTCCAACCGACACACGCGGCAAGCCCAGCTCCCAGGGCCCAAACGGCCCAAGACGTGCCCAAACGCCTTCTCAAGCTCGAGCACACGCCTAGAGGCCCCCCCTTTCCCGCCTCGGGCGCTACCCTGGCGGGGCGGCCCTGTCTGCCAGCGGCCTTCGCCGCCCGCCAAGCTGTCAGCGCCACCGTCCGCAGGCGGGCGCGGGTGGCTACGGCATCGTCCGCGCGCAAGGCGAAGACCTCCGAGCGGATCGCCCGCGAGGCCTCCTCCGCCCCAAGCTGCGCAAAACTGTCAGCCACGTCGTTGCCTCTCGAAACTGCTGGGCATTGGCCCACTCGACGGTGGGGGACAACATCTATATGGTTGTAGCACTTGCGAAGCACAACCGGTCCCTCGCGGTTCCGCCAAGCTTCCGCCACGCGCTCACACCAGCGCCGTAAACTTCCGCTGGGCGTCTGCAAATCTACCTTGGTGCCAGCCATCAAAGAAAGACAACCTGGGCGCCAGTGTCAATTACCGCGTCACCTCGCGCGAGAGAAAGGCCCCACCGCAGCGCCGCCATTTCCGATGCTGGAACATATTGGTTACCGTCGACTCCTCCGCATCACCCCGGGGTCAGGGAGGCGCCCGAGGGGGTCGAGCCCAGGGGGGGAGGAGGAGGTGGAGATCCCTGGCCCCTACTGGATATAGCCCCCCACCCAACACGGCATTCGCGTCGGCCCGAAGACGACCCCGATCCGTCCATGAACGCCACGTTGGCAGCAACGCGCGCGTGGCCCGAGGGTGGGGCTCCGCTTGGGCCGAGGGTGGGGCACGGGGCGTCGACGGCTCGCACGTTCCAGGCGCGGTGGTCTCCCCAGACAGACGGCGGCGAGACCGAATTCCAGCTGGGAGAGACGATGCCCTGCAACCACAGGGCAGCGTTCGCATCTTGATCGAGCTCCCTAGCGGCTCTCCCGCACAGTCCTTGGGTCCTGATGACCCATGGGCGTTCACATTGCGAGATGGCAGGGCGTTCGTACAATCGGTGCCTGATGTTGTCATGCGCACCTAGATCGCACACTTTACGCAGTCCGTCGGTCTGGCACCCAGCCTGGCGAAGACGGGCCCCAATCCAATGGGTCCAATAGGCCACGCTCTCGAAGGCCCATGCCCCCTGAAACATCAGTTTCGTTGCGCATGCGGGCGACATTAATGCGAGGCATCGTGAGATCTCCCCCTCTCGCCAACGATGCCCCTTCAGCATGTTGCCCCACCTGGGTCCATTGCATTCGGGTGATTGTCTCGCCGAATGCTTCGCACGACTCGGCCAGGGCCCCGCCCGGGTCGGGATCGAACCTCCGCTCGCTCCTGTCAGGGGCCTCCCACAGACCAGGTTCGATCCCAACCCATCCGAGCTCGCGTAGCGCAACGATTAAGGGCCCCGCGGGCCCCGTCGCAGCTCTCCAGCGGGCCCTGCGCTCCAAACGAGCAATTCTAAACTTCTTGGCTTCGCCAAGGGCTATGAAGGGACGCGTGGATATTTTTTCCTTTTCGAATTTCATTTTAGTGGTCTCGTGCCGAACAACGACAGATCTTATTGAACTGATCTGCTCAACAAAAAAAACAAACGCGCACAAAATCCACTGCGGATGCCCTCAGAGGAAAACGAACAATGGAATGCTGCATAAGCGGCGCCCGCGTTCCGCCCGCAGTCCAACTGCAGACAAAACCACAAACCAGCAGGCCCCGAGAAGGAGTGCATGCAGGCCCTAGGGTCCCAAGACAGGCTTTGTGGGGGTCCAAAACAACTTGCAGACCTGTTTCCTCGCATATGTTCTGACGCGTTTCGGCCGTGGTCCGCGGGATTATACTGTTCATCCGCCTTTTTGCCTTCATGTCCGACGCCTCGCGTGTTTCCGCCAGCCAAGGCAAAAGCAATCGCCAGGCGAGTTGCCTCGATCAGCATGTGTAGCAGCATGCGGCGCCGCAGCGAACCGAATGTGTTTTCACTGGTTCTGTACGGGAGGAGGAAGGGGAGGTGGAGGAAGCGACGGAACAAATATGGTGGCGAAGGACCAGTAGTAACGAAAGAAGAGGAACAGCAGAAGGATGGACGCGTGCTGGAGGAAACAGCAACATGCTAGAGCATCAGAAGGTCGGAAGGATGATGAGGGACCTGAGGGGGGGAGGAGGGTTACGAGGAGCCAGGGGGAGGTAGCAACCGCATTGGTGATCCGCGCAGAACACCAGTGCGCCGCATCCTTTCGTAAACGAGGATGTAGGAATGTGCCAGATGGGGAGGTGGGGGGGGCATGGGGGAGGTAGGAGGACATGGGGGTAAGAACGCTCAGGACGAAGCAGTTCCAGAGACGGTGCCCAGGCAAATTGTGTTCATCAGAAACGTGCGCCAGCATGGTGCTCAACCAAGAGGGCGACGCTGTTTACGTTAGAAACGCGAGGACGGCGCAGGAGGAATCGGAGGATTAACAGCAGCGGAGAAGGAGGACAAGGAGGAGGATGACGAGGAAACGGAGGAGGGGCGGGATGAGGACGAGGAGTAGGAAAAGGAAGGATGGGAGAGAAAAAGTCACGACGACGGCCAGAATCAATCATGGAGGATTTTGTTTGTTTTTCGCACACGGCTCTTGTTAGAAGCCCCTTGGAGTGATTTGTGGGCCATTGTGGAGCTAATTTGGAGCCATTTTGGGAGAGCCTACGGGGTCCTCTTGAGGCTGTTTCGGGCCTCCTTGAGATCCTCTTCGGGGTCTCGTGGGCCCGTCTTGGAGGCCTTGGGGGCCCTCTCGGGGCCATCTTGGAAACGCCGTCAGTCAAAGAGTACGGGGGGAGGGTCCTTGCAGCGCCCCCTCTCTGGAGCCGCCCACGTCGCCTCTTGGCGCTCTCTTGGGACGTTCTTCGGCTGCTCTTGAGCGCTCTCGGCGCCGTCTTGGGGCCTGTCGGGTTCTTCTGGAGGGCCATCTCAGGCCAGCGTGGCCATCTTGAGGCCTCAAGAGCCCATGGAAAACGAAAAGGCGGCGAGACATAACGCATAGCACGCATTGGCGTTCACTTTTTTTGCCTTGGAGGCCTCCTTGGAGAGCTCGAAGGGAACGCGGGGCCGTCTTGAAGCGGTCTTGACGACTCAGAGGCATGTTGGAGGCTCTTCGGAATCGTCCTGGGATGCATTGAGCGATATTGGAGGCGTATCTGGGCTCCTTGCAGCCATCTCGGATACATTTTGGGTCGTATTGGGCGCTCCAACGACCCGCGGCTACCTTCCCGCGCAGGAAGGATTGGGCGGGGAAATGGGGAACCGTGTCTATGAAGGGGAAGAGTGGGCTTGGATGAATTACTTCGTCACGCCGCTCACGCTTAAAGGGGTGCTGGGATTCCTGTCTCCCTCCGGCCCTCTCCTGTGGCGTGCCCCTCCACTCCCTGTGACTTCTCCCCCCCCCCGCCCTCCTTCCAGGCTCCGCGCGCGGCCTAGTGAAAACTTCGGGGAGAAAAACAAAAACTCGTTTTGAATACCTCTCCGAATTCTTGGTGGATTTTTCCTTGGGCGCGCGCATCGAAAAAACACGCGCGGAAAAATCCGGAGGACACCCGGAAAAATTCACGCGGTTTCCGGGGCAAATTCACATTTGGATTTGGAAAAATCCGGGCAGAATTCACTCGAGAATCCGGGATAGTATTCCCAGGCGGCCGTGGAAAAATCCCACCAGCCATGCAGAGCGTGGGTGGTGGTTTAACGGGCTAGCTTATCCGCGCGTTTCTCCCTGGCAGGGACGGGCCCCCCCCCCGCCCCCCCCTGGCAGGGACGTGGACAGAGAGTGACCGCGGGGCGGTGGAGTGCCCGAAATGGCCGAAGATGGCTCCAAAGGACCCGCAGGCAACCCAAGAAGGATTCCGAGATCGCTCCAGATACTTGCAGATGGTATAAGTTTGCTTCCAATGCGCCTCCAAGCCCCCTCAAGACCGCTTCGCGACAGCCCACAATTGTCTGTCGAGCTCTTGAGGGAGGCCTCCACCAGGTTCAACTCCTTTACAATCACTGTGCGCTTCAATTTGCTTCTTCTCGCCTTTTTGCTTTCCGTAGTTTCTAGAGGCCTCGAGATGGCTGCGAGTTGGTTTGAACTTGCTTTGAGAGGGGGCCATCAGGGCCCAACTCGGTTCCAAGAGCACCAAAGTTGGGCCCAAAACGCTTCAAGGGCGTCGCAAGAGGGCCGCATTTGGCGACTTGGGGGCTCGAGAAAGAATGGGGCGTTGCTAGGGCCCCACTTCTTTGACCGACGGCTTCAAGATGGCCCCAGGAGGACCCCCAAGGCTTCCAAGAGGGACCCAGGAGATCCCCGAAACGACCCGAAGAGGGCCCCATGGGGTTCCAGGACAGCCGCCAAAGGCAGCCAGAATTGCCCTAAGAGAGCGCCGCGGCGGCACTGATATGACGACGTTGATGGGGCGTCCCGCAGGCACCTAAAGCGAACGACTCGAGATCCTCGATGATTGATGCCCGTCGTCGTCAGCGTGTTTTTTTCCTCTCTATCCTTTATATTTCCCTTCCTTGTCCTCCTCCTCCTCCTCGTCCCTCTTCTGTGACCTCCTCCCTTTTTCTGCTCCCTCCCCGTTCCTGGGCATCTTCCGGTTAAGTACTCCTGCGCCCTTTTCTTTTCCCTAATGTAACGGTTGTCCTCGTTTTTTGTCTTGCGCTGCACGTTGCTTCACTTCGCTGTCATGCTTAGCGCAACTTTCTTGGGATTCGAGTCTACAAATGCTTTCTTCTGCATGTTCTTGCCCCTCCTATTTCCCCCTACTTCCTCCTGCTCCTTGATCCCCCCACCTCTTCCTACACCCTCGCTGGTGAGGGCGCGCGGCGCACGCGCGTTCCGCACGGATCACTGGTGCGCCTTTTGCCTCCCTCAAGCTTCTTGTGCTTCTTCCTACCTCCCCCAAGCTCCTCTTCCGTATTCCTACCTGCTCATGCTCTTGCGCGTTTCCAGTCTTTCCTATCACCATACTCCCTCTCTTCACCGTGCTCATTATGATTTCCATTTCCGCCCTCCTCTCCTTTGCTCCGCTTCCTGCACCTCATCATCCGCGAATGCGGATGCGGCTCGCTATTTTCGCCGCTTGCCCGATTACCCGGCCTTGATCAGGGCGACTCGGCTTGCGGTTGTTCATGGATTGGCTCGCGAGGATTTGAGCAACGCGTCAATGACTTCACCGGGCGTCTAGGCGTTATTGTTGGCGCCTGGGCGTTGCCGCTGGGGTTTGCCACGGGCCAGTATGATTTACAATTGCAGCCGGCGCGTTGGCAGGCATTCGACTTCCTGGAGACATCTGTCTGGTTTCGCAGTGACCTTCTTTCGCATTGCTCTTGTTTCTTTGCCTCTTGTTTGCGGTTGTATGTTTGTAGCCCTTGGCTGAGCTCCATCAGACGGCTATAATTCCGCTGCCCTCGCTCGATGAATGACCGTCCCCGTGCGATGAGGAAGAATCAAGGGCACTGAAGACATTCGAAATTCGCTGGCCACGCGGCATTCACACGAACGCCCGAGCCACATGATCGATTGACGTGCGCATATCAGAAAAAAAAGAAAATAAAAATGAAAAACGAAGACGCCAATCCACGCTGAATTCACTCTTAGCACCGGCGAAACCAAAACTTCGCGGCCGTCCATCCTCTACGGGCAGCGTTCCTAAGGGCAGGATTTCGCGCCCAATACTGGATCCACTCGCGGACCTGCCTCGCGGCGCTTTCGGCCCAGAGGTCCGCCCCTTCATGCGGAAGCAACACTGCGGAAGCCGCGCGCCGCCCTTATATCTAAACCACGTCCGCAGCCAGCCCTCGCCGACGACGGACCGCGCAGGGGGGGCGCCAAAAGAGGGGCTGTCGCGGGACACCTCGGCCCAGACGCTGACATTGCACAAAGAAAGCCCACGTTTGAAGCCGTCGCCCCCGGCTGCCGAAAACTTGGGCCCTGCTGGCCCTAATTCGCCCCAGGCGCTCACGTTTCTGCCCCGTGGTTCTGGCCCGCCTTTGGCCCATGGTGTTGTCGGTCACCAGTCCATCGTGACTCCGGTCCGACTGATGTTGATGCCTTTCTTTTCCAGCGCAGCGGATGCCATGGCAGCATCCTGCTCCTCGGCCGCCATGATGGTGGACTTGTTGGAGATCTTCAGTCTGGCCTCCAGACATCCTTGCACAAGGGCGTCCGCTGCTGCTGCGATCGCTGGGCCCACCACGTCTGGAAGTCCTTCCACTCGAAGTGTCATCTCATCCGCAAGCTGTCGGGTTCTTGCCGTTGGTGCCACTCGATGCACTTCCTCAAGAGCATGGTATAGTAGGGCACGCGCACCGTGGTTGGCCTTGCCACAGCCTGGGGCCATGCGATTGGTCGGAATGGTGGCTTTGCTGAAATTCCCATGTATGCCGACAAGACGCGGGCTCAAGTATGGTGCAATGCACATGTAGAGCTCGACTGCAAGGAAGTCCAGCTCCGAGGCCCTCTTGTTGGGATGCCCAGCTCCGGGGCCTCTTGTTAGGATGCGCAGATCCACGAGGTCATTGAGCTTCTCCCAGTCCGGGAAGAAGCTGGCCTGGCTGGCGCCCTGGAGGCGTGCTCGGCTCATCCGTTACGTGTGTGACCATTGCCGCTTGTAGTGCCGAGCTGCTGCGAACTGCCACATCCCCCAAAACAACTTGTTTTATCGCACCAGTCTGTGAGATCCTCTTTCGTCATCTCCCCCCGCACTCGCACTGGCATCGGTAGTGGGCCGATTAGTCGTTCTTCCCCTGCGATGCGCTTCTCGCCCTGGGGTAAGGTAGTGTGCCACTTCTGCGTGAGCTGGTGCGGTGACGGTAGTTACCTCTCGCACATGTTGAAAGTCGTGAGAATGCCTTCTATGCAGCTTGGATTGACTGCAAGAAATTGATCAGGTGCCCGTTGGTCTGCTCCGTCTCCTGACTTGGCTGGGAAGCTGTCCGAGGCCGACTGAATATTCTCGATGACGTGGCAAGGCCTGACCTCGAGCTCATCCTGGGCGCGCTTCTTGAGCAAATCGAGCTGGTACTTGGTCTCATCAGAGTGGTCGTTGTTCTTGGTGCATCGTGCTTCCCATGCCTTCCGTCGGAGCTCGATGCCCTTGGTGGGGTCCATCTCCCGCTCCATAGTATTCGGATCCAAGCCATCGCCGGTGAGTTATATCGCCTCTGCGTTGGCCAGGTGCCTGCGCGCTCCCTGCGCGCCTCCTGCCGTAGCTTGCGTGGCCCAATGCCGTATCTGACGCCACGTGTCCTGCCGTGCGAGCTGCGCGTGACGTTCTGCTCGTTGGCATGCGCATGCAATGATATCACCTTGAATATGGGGCACGTCCTTCTCCTCTTCCACGTCCATGAAGCGATCGCGTGGATGCGCCTGCCCGGTGGGGGGGGGGGGCTTGAGGCGCTCCCGAGGCTGCCCCCCTGCCCCCCCCATGGCCATCGCGCCGCCCCTTGTGGTGGTCCGAGCCCGGCCGCGCTACCCCTCCAGTGGCGGCGCGCGCTCCGCGCCTCGCGCCAGCGGCAGCCCCCCCCGGCGGGGGCTCGGGGCGCTCAGCCGGCCCACGGGCATCATGACCGCCACTTCCATCACCGCCATCCATGTCCTTGCTGTGCCCAGGCGGACGCGGCGACGACGAGCCGGGCAGCCGCAATGACACGCCAGGACTTTGCGACCTAGCGCCCGTGGCGACTGAGCCTGGTAGCCGCTGCGGCACGTCAAGACTCTGCGAACTGACGCCATGCTCGACATTGTCCTCCTGGCCCTCCTGGTCGATGAAGTCGTGCGGGTCTAAGCCCCCCTCGCAGGTAGAGCCTCGTAGCGGCCCTCTCGCAGCTGAGCTCGTCGGTTCGGCAACGCTGGCGGCGCTATTCTCCAAGGCGCTGGCGATCTCATGGGCGGGGTTGCCAAACCTCGCGTCAGCGTTCGGGTAGCGCTGGTAGCTGGGCGCCCGCATGGCCGAACGTACGATGCCGTCGCATTCAATGGTCGGTGGCGTCGTCGTGGAGCCGTCGGCGGCCGTCGTGGCCTGCTGTTGCTGTTCCGGTGGGAAGCCCAGGTGCGTCCCAATGAGCCGCAGAACTTGACCACCCTTGTGGGAGTCCCGCGGGTCGCATCTGCTGTCGAGCTTCGTCCTCAGGTTGACGAGCTGTTTGCATGGCCTGCTGATCGCGCCGATGACCGCCTGCGTGGCGGTGGTGTTGGAGCGGCGCCGTTGAAGCACTGCCAATTCACGTAGCTGCGCTGCCAGGACAACTTAACATCTGGCCTCCTTGCGCTTGGCTGCATTTTCGAACGGCTCGGACATTCGTCGATATGTGCTGCTTTTTCTTCTCGAAAAGCGGTGCTCCTCATTGTTGTTGCGCGGCTTGTTGGCGGCGCCCTGGGGATAAGCCCAAGGATAGCTCCGCCGCCCTGGTTCATTGTCCAAAGTGTCGGCCCAATGATCCGGCGCTATCGGGGTCACGTCGGTGGCTCCATATCGCCAACGCCTCCTTGGTGGTCGACTCCACTGGCTCGTTGTGGCGGTGACGCAGCGCTTGGTGCCACATGTCGTCCGTCGCTGTCGCCCCGACCTCCAAGGTGGAGGTGAATGTCGAGCTCGCCGTTGGCGCTGGGATCGAGTCCGTCTTCACCGCCATCCTGGTGGAGGTTGGCGTAGCGCCCCCCGTCTCGCTGCGCCCTTTGACTGGATGGGGGTCTCCGATCTTCATGGGCAGGCGCGGCACTTGGATGCTGACTGCTGCAGGCCTGGCTGTGAGCGCCAAGTCGAGCCCACGGTGCGGGCTCCACAGGGCGCCCCTAGCTACTTTGAGATGCCTCACCAGCGGTAGGAACTGCTTCGAGCACACGCCGCAGTCACTGAGTCTGCCCTTCCCTGACGCGCATGCGCTGACGAAGTCCGCGGGGGTGAGCAGCTCGCCGCCCATCGCCTTCAGCCACTTGGTTTGGGCTAGCTGTTCGGGCGCTGTCCCAGTCACCGAGTGCTACCCAGGGCGCTGCCAAATACTAAATCGCACGCGTCAACTGGGGCACCATGCTGGCATTCTCATTCTCTAACCCTTTCCCCGAGTCGAGGTAGACGCAGCTGGGCGTCGCTGTCACCCCCTGGAGCCCCCACGTCAAGACTGAGATGTCATTCGAACTCTTTTGGGACACGCTTCTCCCCGTGGCGTCAGGAAGGCGCGCTGCTGTCAGTAGTCCTGCTCGCGCAAGCCAGCGGGTGCCCCCGCCGGTACCTGTTGTACTCCTCCCCGTTGGTGTAGCTGGGGTCCACGTGTGTTGCGAATACCGCCTCTGGCGCTGCAAATTCATGGCCTCGTTCTTGGCGGTCCCCGCGAGCAAATGGTGCTCGGCGATGCCGACGACATCCAAACTGGTGTGCTGCACGTAGTGTCCTACTTTCTCCCCGGAGTGCGTGGCGCTCGCGAGCAGCACGTGTAGCGTGCGGCCTACAGACGCGACCGCTCTCTTGGGATTGCAGGCGCCAGTGCCGTGGTTACCCACTGGGCCGATCGACAGCGGCACCTCCTCCCCCACTGGCGGTCGCTGCCGTCGACGCACACACCTTGGCTTTGACCTTGAACTGGGCTGTGGCCTCGATGTTCTTGTTGACTGCCTCGGGGTCTGTGAAGTCTGTGTTGCCTGCGCTGGCTGAGAACTCCTCCGCTGGGGCCGCTGCTGGTTGCTCTCCTGCTGGTCGGGCTGTCCCACCGGTGCTTTTCTTCATATTGTTGTTGAAAGCGGTGTGGAGCTTGCGGAGACGTTCGGCGGCATCTTTAACAATATTTGCCATAAAACAACCGCTTGCCGGAACGTGGCTTCCTCATCTTCACGTTTGCCGTCGGGTCCCAGCGACTCCAGATCCTCTTTGCCCAGCTCTGGGAAATCCGTGTCGTCGTTGGTGCCCTTCTGCCTCTCCTGCTCGGCTGCTGCAACTGCTCCCACAGTGGTCTTGCCCACCAGCTGGTCGACCTCGGCCAGGGCTGCCAGGCGCTCTTCCACGTTGACACTCACTCGGGCCAAGAAGATCTTTCTGAGAGCTGCTGCCACCAGTTGTGCTTTGATTCGGCCCTGCTGCGTCTGGAGCTGTCGGGGTTCCTTCGCTGCGATTGCGAACTGCTCTTCGGCCGACTTGATGGGTGGCGGCTTCCACGTCTCCACCAGCTCCGGGCAGACTGCCAGCAACGCCTGCTGCTTGGCCTGGTCGTCGGGCTCCTTGGCCTTGGCAAACTGCGGCAGCAGGACGGAGGCCACGCGGGAGGCTCCTCCTGCAGCTGGCTGTGGTCCTGCTCTTGGGATGGAACGGGGTGTGCCTGCGCCGCCTTTGCCTGCCACCACGTCTGCGAATGTGACTCTGCGCTGCTGCTGCTGCTGCTACTGCTGGTGTAACTTGCCGAACTCGCTCCACATGATGCCACAAGCATGCTTCCCACCCCTGCTTCCCAGCCTTGCTGAGAAGAGCAGCAGGACGAGGAGAATGCGGACATGTAAGGTTGCTGCCGACTCCTGGATGTGGACCTCTGGCGAGATTTCGTATTTTTTGGGCCCCTCCCATGGAAACTGGAACGCGCACTTTCGCTGCCCGACTGGGCGCCCCCCAAGCCGCGGGACCGCCTGACCGAAAGCCCCTGGAAGACAGTCGGCGCACGGTACGCGTGCGTGTGTGTGCGGCGGGCCTCTCCCCTGAAGGGACTCGACACACAAAAGGCTGGAGGAGGAGGAGGAGGAGGAGGAGATGAAAGAGGAGGAGAGGGGGGAGGGCGAGGAGTAGGAAGAGGAGGAGAAGGAGGCTCCAAGAGGTTGCTGGAGGCCTCTGGCGGTCCCTGAGGAGGGAACCACAAGCATACAAACGCATCGTTCCTCGACCCTGGATTAGGAAGCAGAGAAACAGTGAGGCCAGCGCTGGGGTGCGAAGGAATTGCTTCTTGAGTGCCACCGGAGCCGCCTGAACACTGACCTGACCAATCGGCCGTGTAACTGCCGCATCAGGGGCAACAACGAGTCAAATCATCACCCAAAATCACCCAGGCATCCCGAGCATCACATGACGGAGCTCGTCCGGCCCGAACGCTGAGTAGCTGATAGACAGGTTCTCCCGCCCCAATCGGTGCAAGAACATCGTTTAACCGATCCCCATCCCCACTGGCATGGCCCTGGAACCACTGACCCATTGAAACCCCTGGAGGGGATGAATGGTCAGAGGC
>CAUYUJ010016616.1:55000-60000 GCA_963575745.1 Prorocentrum cordatum
GATTATGTTTTGAATATGTTTTGGCCTTTTTGGTGCATTTGTGGGATAATTATAATTTTTCGTCGAAAATCCCCCTGTAAGGGGCCCGACATAAGGCTACTGGGCACAGCGTGGTTCGCCCAGACTCAGCAGGGGGGGGGGGGGGGGCAAGGACGTGCGCGGCACGCGCGGGGTGACCGTGGGCGCGGCACGTCGCTGTGATCCAACACAGCGGAAAGAGGAGATGGGGCGGCATGGCGTACTGTGGGGCTTCATGTGCCCTGGAAACGACAGGGCCGTTTTTTTACCGGTTCCGTTTTGCCGTTTTTGTTGCCGGTTCCGTCGCCGTTCTTTTACCGGTTCCGTCGCCGTTCTTTTACGGGTTCCCGCTCCGGTTCCAATCCTGGAGCCGTTTTTGTTGCCGTGTCCGGTCGCCGTTTTTTTGCCGTTTCCATTTCCAAGGGACACTTTTTCGAAACGGAGAAAAAACGGCCATGCCGCTTCTGGGGCCCACTAAGATCTGGAGGGACGTTTGTGCCATGTGCCACATGACATTGAAGCGACAATCATAGCCAGGGAAATATTGAGAGCAAAGGGGGGCGAGCCGAAGAAACACAGGATGACCGATGAACGGACGGTTGGTGATGAAAGGACAATGGAATGGAACGAGAGAAGAACATTAGTATACGGAATGAAATAATATACGGAATGAAGCGGAATGGGCGTGGAGGGAGGGAGGGGCAGATCAGATCACGAAGGACTAACCAGAATCGTGATCGTCATCACGATTACTGTTACAAAGTTAGTGTGCTGTTGAATCGCATTGGTAGTGTAGTGCGCTGTTCAAGGGTAGCACGCAGTCTCCATCCTATCACGCGCGCCCCACAACTGACATCTTACCCATCCTCCGCGTGAACACATCAACCCCAGAGGCAAACATCATATATGAGGTTTGTCAAGTGTCAGGCAACCTTCAGATCCGACGTCGGTATGACGTTCGACAAATTTCATATGATTGTGTTTCAAACTTCGCATCAAAATTGGGAGCGGTTATGTCAGAGATGGGGAGCGATATCATCTCAACAAATGATGAACGAGCATAATCAGAGCTGGGCAACGTTGCGCACGCCAGGCCCCCATTTTCTCACGGTGCGCCGGCAGACGGTTCAAGACAAGCCCGCTCCCCAGATTCCTGGGGAGCGAGGCGTCTGGGCAAAGCCCTGCGGGAGAGCTGTGCAGGCCGGGCCGACGGCGGCGCCGCCAGGAGCAGCGCGGCGGCGAGGCGCGGCTGAAGTGGGGCCTGCAGCTGGCCCGCCGTGTCCGGCGCAACCGGCGCGAGCCCTGGGCGGAAGCTCGGGAACTCTCCTCCGCCATCCGTTCGCGAAGGGCCTCGCCCGCCAGGGAGCGCTCGTCGCGAAGGGCCTCGCCCGCCAGGGAGCGCTCGTCGCGGCCTCCCCCGCCGCCCGCCCGTCGGCGCGCCTCAGCGGAGCAGCGCGGAACATCGCTCGCGCAACAACAGCCCGCGGTCCAGGGTCTGCGCCGCCGTGCGCTGCCGGCCCCTCGCGTCCCGCCGGAGCGGGGCGGCGAAAGGCAAGCGTTGCCGCAACGCCTGCAATTTCCAAGCGCGTCCCTCCTCTGCGCTCCCAGCCTGTTCAGAGCTCCTCGGTGGCTTGTCCGCCCGCTGCCCGCGCGTGCCCTCCTCCTCCTCCTCCTCCTCCTCCTCCTCCTGCTCCTCCTCTTCCTCCTCTTCCTCCTCCTCCTCCTCCCTCTCCTCCTATTCCTTTTCCTCCTCCTCCTCCTCCTCCTCCTCCTCCTCCTCCTCCTCCTCCTCCTCCTCCTCCTCCCCCTCCTCCTCCTCCCCTCCCCCCCCCTCCCCTCCCCCTCCCCCCTCCTCCTCCTCCTCCTCCTCCTCCTCCTCCTCCTCCTCCTCCTCCTCCTCCTCCTCCTCCTCCGCCTCCTCCTCCTCCTCCTCCTCCGCCTCCGCCTCCGCCTCCGCCTCCGCCTCCGCCTCCTCCTCCTCCTCCTCCGCCTCCTCCGCTCCTCCTCCTCCCCTCCTCCTCCTCCTCCTCCTCCTCTCCTCCTCGCTCCTCGCTCGCTCCTCCTCGCTCCTCCTCCTCGCTCCTCCTCGCTCCTCCTCGCTCTCTCGCTCCTCGCTCCTCCTCGCTCCTCGCGCTCCTCCTCGCTCCTCCCGCTCCTCCTCGCTCATCCTCGCTCCTCGCTCCTCCTCGCTCCTCTCGCTCCTCGCTCCTCCTCCTCTCCTCCTCCTCCTCCTCCTCCGCCGCTTCCTCTTCTTCCTCTTTCTGCTCTTCTCCTCTTCTTCCTCCTCCTCCTCCTCCTCCTCCTCCTCCTCCTCCTCGCTCCTCCTCCTCAACCTCATCATTCTCCTCCTCCTCCTCCTCCTCCTCCTCCTCCTCCTCCTCCTCCTTTTCCTCGCTCATCCTCCGTCGCATCCTCCTCCCCTCCCTGGTCCTCCCTGCTTCTCTCTCCTCCTCCCCGTCTTCCGCGTGCAGTGCCGACGAGAGCAGGCGGACGAGCGGGGGGCGGCAGCATGGACGGAGAGATCTGCACTTTGGTGGGATTTGCAAAAACACTAAAAGTGGCCAACGTCTTGCGACAAGAAGCCCTCGAGACGGCGCGACGCCCCTTCGCTTCTCCACCAAGGCAGCCCGAGATGTCACGCAAGGAGCCTGAGCGGCGCATCTATTACACCTGCCAAGACGCTCTGAAACACCGAACCGACCACCGAATAGCAGTATTCCCCGCGAGCGCCAGGGATTGCGCCAGACACACTGTGCCTTTCCCCGCGATTTGCCCACTTTGTCCATGGGTCCGCCAGAATTCAGGCTGAGCCACCCAGCCCGCCCCCTTCCGAATCGCAATTTCCCCACTGTGCCTACGCTGCCTCAAAGGTTGCGCAGCAAGTCGTGCCAGACGCCTCGCGCCCTACTGAATCGCGATTCCCCCGCCGTGTCTACCTTCTGATACAGTTCACGGTCCCGTAGACGGGGGCTTTATAAGCCAGGACATGGCACGGGCGCGGCCCAGAAGACTGCAGCCGTGTGTCAAGACATTCACTCATAATCCCGCCAGTCCTTTGGGCTAAGCTGGTCTAGAGATGTCTTTCTTCCCAAACAAACAAGATCCCTTCGGGGAGGAGTGCCCTCCCCCTCCCCTCTCCGAGGTTTTGTTGGTTGGGGAGTTCGCGAGGCGCCAGGGCGCCCGAGATGGCCCAAGATGGCTCCAAGAGGGCGTCTGATGCTCCAAGATGGCCTCCAAGGCGGCGGCTCAAGATAGCCGAAAATGGTTCAAGATAGCTTCCGACGTACTTCCAAGCGGCCCGACGAGGGCCACACGGCGGCTCCAGGTGCTCTCGGAGCCCCCTCACTGGCCATCCGTCGGACGTCCATTCCCTGTGTGTTTTTCTGTTTTGTGCGTGGCTTTTATGATCAAGGATGCTCCTCGATGGTCCTCCCCGAAGGAACAATGCACACGCCCGAGCGATGCCAGGCATCAGGACACCCCCGGGAGGCCCAGACCTTTCGAGCACCGAGGGGCCGTCAATGAGGTGTGTCTGCTTGCGCGTCGCTTCCGCTGCGCGTTTGGGGTCTTCAAGGTGGCCCCAAGATGGCCCAAGGGAGGCCCAAGAGGGGCCGAAGGGGCCCCCCCCAGGCGGCCCCAAGAGTGCCCAAGAGCGACCCTCGAGCGCCCCAGGAGGGCCCCAAGAGGTGAGCTTGATGGCCCCAAGGCGGGGGATGGTAATCGGGACCCCCCTCCTTTTGATCGACGCCCCACACGATAGCCCCAAGAGGCCCTACAGGGCTCCGAAGAGGGCTCCCAAGAGGGCTCCAAGATGGCCCCAAGACGGTCCCAAGAGCGCCCAAGAGCGCCGCCTCAAGAGCGTCCCACGAGGTTCTCGACAGGCGGTTTGTCTCCTCCTTCTCCTCCTCCTCCTCCTCCTTCCTCCTTCCTCCTCCTCCTCGAGGGCGACGGCGGCGACGACTGTGAAGACGGCCTAGATCCGTGGATTCGGGGCTACGACCGCAGCAGGCCCGCCTGGGCGCATCGCAAAACTCACGAGACTTCGAAGCTACAAACCTCAAAGATGTCGCCCTCTGCAGCTCGCAAGCCCTTACACTCGGAGAGGACGAGGACGAGGACGATGGCGACGATGACAACGACGACGACGACGACGACGCCGACGACGACGTCGACGGTCGCCTCTGAAGGTCTACAGACGTATCTGGAGGCCTCTGGAAGCGTCTGCCCTCGGGCACGACGACAACGACGATAACGACGACGACGACGACGTGGACGAGGACGGCGACCACGCGGACGATGACGGCGACGACGACGACGACCACGACGACGACGACGAAGGCAACGACGACGACGACGATGACGAGGTTGAGGACGACGAATGACGACGACGACGACGACGACGACGACGACGACGACGACGACGACGACGGCCGCCTCTGGAGGCGTCTGGAGATTCTCGGGTGCCTGTCAGCACCACACCACGCCCATGAGCACGGCGCCATAGGTGTGGGGAAGCCGGGACCCCCCCCCGTACGTTCGTCACAATTACAGGAGTTGGGGGGTAGCGACCCCCCCGTAACAGACGATCTGGCTTCAACGACTAGAGAACAATATGTTGCAATTCCGCCCCCGCTGAGTCTGTCTTCCGCAGGTTCCGTTGCACCTCATGGTAGCCTCCCATAGCATCTTGTCGGCTCTTGCAAATCGACGCTAATCGACGCTAGTCGACGCTTAATCGACGATAACCGACGCTAAACCAGCGCTATCTCATCCACTCCCAGACGCAAACGGGACCTAACGACGGAATTAAGAGGGGTATACCAGGCTCCCATGGTTTGCTACCGAACGCAGGTTTGCGCCACAGGCTGGGCAGTACGCCCCCCTCTCCACAAAGTTGCGAAATCACGCATTGGATGGCCTAGGTCACCTGCCCTCGCGCATAGCTCACCGGGATGTGCACCGGGATGCGCGACACGCGGGCA
>CAUYUJ010016616.1:65000-179923 GCA_963575745.1 Prorocentrum cordatum
GGAGGGCGGAGGGAGGGAGGGAGGGAGGGAGGGAGGGAGGGGGAAGGGCCGAGTTTTCTGCAGGGGGGCGGATGGAGGGAGGGAGGGATGGGGAAGGGGGGCGAGGGAGGTAGGGAGGACAGGGGGAGAACGGGAGAGCCAATCAACATCGAATCGTGCAGTCGGGCCAAATTCGGATGAGCGTCGGATCGGGCTGCGTGGGCACGGAGTCGAAACCGAACCGGATCGACCGCGCCAAGATGGATCATCGGACCGCATCGGGCCGCCAGAACTTCAGAATCGTATCGGATCGGACAGTGTGGGCATGCCACGCCCCCCTCACTACCCCCCAGAGATCCGATGCCTTGTGTCGTTCAACACAAGCTCCCCCCCCCAAAAAAACGATCCGCACCCTCGGGCCCGTTTTTCATCCCGAACCGTGTTTTGGGACGCCCGAAATGGGTGCGGAAAAACTGGGTACGATGCCCAACAACAAGTACTATGAAACACCGACAACGCCCGCTGTTGGCACGGCGGTATTGCGTCATCAATGGCCAACGTCCGCGGCGGCACCGACAACGAATCATGTCCGAAATGGACAGGAACTGCTGTTGGTCTTCGTACCAACTCCTTCCGTGCCCACTCGATCGCCCCGATTCGCACTGAATCGTGTGGGCCCCCTGGGGCCGCCCTCCTCCTCCTCCTCCTCCTCCTCCTCCTCCTCCTCCTCCTCCTCCCCCTCTCCGTGCCCACTTCGCTCGCCCAGGGTGCCTCGACGGCCCCTGGGCCCGCCGAGGGCCCCTGGAGGCCGAGAGCGGCGAGAGGCCTCCGCCTTGCCCTGCTCGACCCCCGCTGGAGGTCCGGGCCCCGCAGGGCTTCGCGCCGCCGCCGACCGCGCGAGGCGCTCTCGCTGCCGGCGCCGCCGCCCCCGGGGCTCGGCAGGGCGCGACCGACGAGGGGGGACGCGGGACGCCCACGGCGGCGGCCGGGGTCTGCACCCTCGCCGCCCTCCTTCTACTCCTCGTCCCTGACCTCAATCTCGCTCCTCCGCCTCCTCCTCCGCATTCTCCTCCTCCGCATTCTCCTCCTCCTCCTCCTCCTCCTCCTCACCCTACTCCTCCTCCTGCTCACCCTACTCCTCGTCCCTCCTCCTCTCCTCCTCCTCCTCCTCCTCCTCCTCCTCCTCATCATCATCATCATCATCGTCCTCCTCCTCATCGCCTCCTCATCCTCCCCTCCTCCTCCTCCTCCTCCTCCTCCTCCTCCTCCTCCTCCTCCTCCTCCTCCTCCTCCTCCTCCTCCTCCTCCCTCCCCCTCGTCCGTTCTCCTCCTCCTAGTCCACCTTCTGCAAGTGAACCCCTTCTCCTTCCAATTCCCCACGTCTGGAGGAGGGGGGCGGTGAGGAGGGGGGAGAGGGAGGGCAGTGGCAGTGGGCAGAAAGATGCTCTTTTCCTCCATGCCATCTTCGAGGTCGGAGTTCTTCGGGCCACCATCCTGCAGGAGCAGCTCGGAAAAAGGCCGCGATCCACGGAGAAAGTTGCTGGGTGCGATCGAGTCCACGTAGTCGTCAGACACGGACCAGTCGTCCAGAAACATCACGTGCTTCTGCCGCAGAAATCCTCTGCGGGGCAGCGCTGGGGCGCGAGGATCAGCTCGGGGGGTGGGAAGCATCGAATGGGGGAGAGCCTGTGATGATCGGCATTCGGGGGTGAGGAGGAGGAGGAGGAGGAGGAGGAGGAGGAGGAGGAGGAGGAGGAGGAGGAGGAGGAGGGGAAGGAGGACGAGGAGGGGAAGGAGGACGAGGGGAGGGAGGGGAAGGAGGAGGGCGATGGGTCGCCGACAGATCGGCGACGTGCCCCGGACGACGCAGCTGCGCGCCCCATGCGTGGGGTGGGCTGCCGGGCCCCCAGTCTGATGTCGGGCGTGTCCCCCTACAGCGGGAATTCTCGACGAAACATAGGACGATGCCCCAAACATACCCCCAAAAGATCAACACATGCTCAAACAATTAATCCCCAGACTATGTTTGGACTAAGTTCTGCTTATTTGTTGGTGTATTATGTATGATGTGTGACTAGTTTTGGGATTATGTTTGGACTATGTTTTGGTTATTTTTTTGACTAGTCTTGGATTATTTTTCATTTTTGGACTATGTTCGGATTATTTTGCGAAAGTGTTTTGATTATTTTGGGGGTATCTTTTATTTTTCGTCGAAAATCCCCCTGTAGGGGGACAGGCCCGACTTCACCCCAGTCGGCGATCAAAACTGGCCACCGGGGTGCCGACGCGTCCCCCCCCCCCCGCCTGGGCGCATCCCCTCCCAGCGTTAGGTCGGGCCTGTCCCCCTACAGGGGGATTTTCGCCCAAAAAATGAAAAATGCCCTCCAAAAATAGCCCAAGAATAATCGAAATGTAGTCTGGGGACTATTTTTCGAATATTGTTTGACCTTTTTGGGAGTATTTCGAGTCTGGGGGATTTTCGCCAAAAAACTAATTATAGCCAGAGTGCAGTATCCCTAAACAGGGTTTTTAAACCCACTGCGGTTTCCAAGGTCGATTGAGTGCCCGTCCAGTGCAGGCTGGCATGGCATCCTACTCCTCCTCCTCCTCCTCCTCCTCCTCCTCCTCCTCCTCCTCTTCCTCCTCCTCCTCCTCCTCCTCCTCCTCCACCTCCTCTTCATCCCGAACGGCATCTCGGAGCCCAGAGTTGCGAGGATGTCTCCAGCGAGACGGGCTGGACCGCCTCGCGCGCGGCATTTCGGACCCCAGAGTTGCGACGATGTCTCGGGCGAAACGTGCTGCGAGGAAGTCTCAGGCGAACGGGCCAGACCACCTCGAGCGCGGCGTCTCAGAGCTCCGAGTTGCGGGGGCCTCCTTGGGCCTCATGGGACCTCCTGGTGACTTCCTGGGGCTTCCTCCTGGGCCTCCTGTGGCCTCCTGGACCCCACCTGGGGCATCCTGAAGCCTCTTGGGGCTCCCAGGGGGGGATATCTAACATGTGGCCGTCGGGGCCCCCCAAAATGGGGGGGGCCACACGAGCAAGCAAAATCAACGAATCGACACTGGATGTGTATCAACTTGACACGTTCTGATAGGGGCCTCCTGGGAGCCTCCTGGGAATCTCCTGCGGACCCCTGGGGCCTGTCCTGGGCGTCCTGCGGCCTCCTGTGGGGCCTCCTGGGGCTCCCAGGGGGGATATGTAACATGTGGTCTTCTGGGCCCCCAGGCTGGACCACCTCTTGCGCGGCATCTGGGAGCTCAGAGTTGCAAGAATGTCTTGTGCGAAACGGGCCGGACCAACTTGCGCACGGCATCTCAGAGCTCAGAGTTGCGAGGATGTCTCAGGCGAGATGGGCCAGACCACCTCGCGCAGGGCATCTCGGAGCCCAGAGTTGCGAGGATGTCTCAGGCGTAACGGGCTGGACCACCTCGCGCGCGGCATCTCGGACCCCAGAGTTGCGACGATGTCTCGGGCGAAACGTGCTGCGAGGAAGTTTCAGGCGAAACGGGCCGAACCACCTCGAGCGCGGCGTCTCAGAGCTCCGAGTTGCGGGGGCCTCCTGGGGCCTCCTGGGACCTCCTGGTGACTTCCTGGGGCTTCTTCCTCCTGGGCCTCCTGTGGCCTCCTGGACCCCTCCTGGGGCTTCCTGAAGCCTCTTGGGGCTCCCAGGGGGGGATATCTAACATATGGCCGTCGGGGCTCCCCAAAACAGGGGGGGCCACAAGAGCAAGCAAAATCAACGAATCGACACCAGATGTGTATTAACTTGACACTTTCTGATAGGGGGCCTCCTGGGGCCTCCTGGGAGCCTCCTGGGGGAATCTCCTGCGGACCCCTGGGGCCTGTCCTGGGCGTCCTGCGGCCTCCTGAAGCTCTCTGGGGCCTCCTGGGGCTCCCAGGGTCCCAGGGGGGATATGTAACATGTGGTCTTCTGGGCCCCCAGGCTGGACCACCTCTTGCGCGGCATCTGGGAGCTCAGAGTTGCAAGAATGTCTTGTGCGAAACGGGCCGGACCACCTTGCGCAGGGCATCTCAGAGCTTAGAGTTGCGAGGATGTCTCAGGGAGATGGGCCAGACCACCTCGCGCAGGGCATCTCGGAGCCCAGAGTTGCGAGGATGTCTCAGGCGTAACGGGCTGGACCACCTCGCGCGCGGCATCTCGGACCCCAGAGTTGCGACGATGTCTCGGGCGAAACGTGCTGCGATGAAGTCTCATGCGCAACGGGCTGGACCACCTCGAGCGCGACGTCTCAGAGCTCAGAGTTGCGTGGGCCTCCTGGGGCCTCCTGGGGCCTCCTGGTGACTTCCTGGGGCTTCCTCCTGGGCCTCCTGTGGCCTCCTGGACCCCACCTGGGGCTTTTCCTGAAGCCTCTTGAGGCTCCCAGGGGGATATCTAACATGTGGCCGTCGGGGCCCCCCAAAATGGCGGGGGGGCCACAAGAGCAGGAACAATCAACGAATCGACACCGGATGTGTAGTAACTTGACACGTTCTGATAGGGGGCCTCCTGGGGCCTCCTGGGAATCTCCCGCGAACCCCTGGGGCCTGTCGTGGGCGTCCTGCGGCTTCGTGAAGCTCTCTGGGGCCTCCTGGGGCTCCCAGGGTCCCAGGGGGGATATGTAACATGTGGTCTTCTGGGCCCCCAGGCTGGACCACCTCTTGCGCGGCATCTGGGAGCTCAGAGTTGCAAGAATGTCTTGTGCGAAACGGGCCGGACCAACTTGCGCACGGCATCTCAGAGCTCAGAGTTGCGAGGATGTCTCAGGCGAAACAGGCGGGTGTCTCGGGCGAAACGTGCCGCGAGGAAGTCTCAGGCGAAACGAGCTGGACCACCTCGAGCGCGGCGTCTCAGAGCTCCGAGTTGCGGGGGCCTCCTGGTGCCTCCTGGGGCCTCCTGGTGACTTCCTGGAGCTTCCTCCTGAGCCTCCTGTGGCCTCCTGGACTCCACCTGGGGCTTCCTGAAGCCTCTTGGGGCTCCCAGGGGTGATACCTAACCTGTGGCCGCTTGGGTTCCTCAAAATGGCGGGGGGGGGCACAAGAGCAGGAAAAATCAACGAATCGACACCGGATGTGTATTAACTTGACACGTTCTGATAGGGGGCCTCCTGGAGCCTCCCGGGAGCCTCCTGGGAATCTCCTGGGGACCCCTGGGGCCTGTCCTGGGCGTCCTGCGGCCTCCTGGAGCTCTCTGGGGCCTCCTGGGGCTCCCAGGGTCCCAGGGGGGATATGTAACATGTGGTCTTCTGGGCCCCCAGGCTGGACCACCTCTTGCGCGGCATCTGGGAGCTCAGAATTGCCAGAATGTCTTGTGCGAAACAGGCCGGACCACCTTTCGCACGGCATTTCAGAGCTCAGAGATGCGAGGATGTCTCAGGCGAGACAGACAGGCCGGACCACCTCGCGCAGGGCATCTCAGAGCTCAGAAGTTCGAGGATGTCTCAGGCGAAACGGGCCGGACCACCTTTCGCGCGCAATCTCCGAAGTCAGAGTTTCGGGGATGTCTCAAGCGAAACGGACCGGACCACCTCGCGCAAGGCATCGCAGAGCTCAGAGTTTCGAGGATGTCTCAGGCGAAACGGCCCGGACCACCTCTCGCACGGCACCTCGGGGCTCAGAGTTTCGAGGATGTCTCAAGCGAAACGGCCCGGACCACCTCTCGCGCGGCGTCCCGGAGCGCAGCTTTTCGAGGATGTCTCAGGCGAAGCGGCCAATCCCGGCCAACTCAGAAACGAGAGTTGTGAGGATGTCTCAAGCGAAACGGCCCGGACCATCAAATTTTTGTGAGGATGTCTATGCTCCGACTTCCCTCGGCCGGATCTAGCTTCTATCACAACAGCACCCCTCAGCAATCTGTTTGGGGAAAAATCAACGAATCGACACCGGATGTGTATTAACTTGACACGTTCTGACAGGCAGCCTCCTGGAGCCTCCTGGGAGCCTCCTGGGACTCCTGCGGCCTCCTGGTGCCTCCTGGTGCCTCCTGGGGACCTCCTGGAGCTTCCTCCTGGGCCTCCTGTGGCCTCCTGAACTCCACCTGAGGTTTCCTGAAGGCTCTTAGGGCTCCCAGGGGGGATATGTAACCTGTGGCCGCTTGGGCCCCTCAAAATGGCGGGGGGGCACAAGAGCAGGAGAAATCAACGAATCGACACCGGATGTGTATTAACTTGACACGTTCTGATAGAGGGCCTCCTGGGGCCTCCTGGGAGCCTCCTGGGAATCTCCTGGGGGCCCCTGGGGCCTGTCCTGGGCGTCCTGCGGCCTCCTGGACCTCTCTGGGGCCTCCTGAGGCTCGCAGGGTCCCATGGAGGATATGTAACATGTGGTCTTCTGGGCCCCCAGGCTGGACCACCTCTCGCAGCATCTGAGAGCTCAGAGTTGCGAGAATGTCTTGTGCGAAACAGGCCGGACCACCTTGCGCACGGCATCTCAGAGCTCAGAGTTGCAAGGATGTCTCAGGCGAGACGGGCCGGACCACCTCGCGCAGGGCATCTCAGAGCTCAGAAGTTCGAGGATGTCTCAGGCGAAACGGGCCGGACCACCTCTCGCGCGCAATCTCCGAAGTCAGAGTTTCGAGAATGTCTCAGGCGAAACGGCCCGGACCACCTCGCGCAAGGCATCGCAGAGCTCAGAGTTTCGAGGATGTCTCAGGCGAAACGGCCCGGACCACCTCTCGCACAGCACCTCGGGGCTTAGAGTTTCGAGGATGTCTCAAGCGAAACGGCCCGGACCACCTCTCGCGCGGCGTCCCGGAGCGCAACTTTTTAAGGATGTCTGAAGCGAAACGGCACGGACCACCTCTCGCGCGGCGTCCCGGAGCGCAACTTTTCGAGGATGTCTCAGGCGAAACGGCCCGGACCACCTCTCGCACGGCACCTCGGGGCTCAGAGTTTCGAGGATGTCTCAAGCGAAACGGCCCGGACCATCTCTCGCGCGGCGTCCCGGAGCGCAACTTTTTTGAGGATGTCTCAAGCGAAACGGCCGGGACCACCTCTCGCGCGGCGTCCCGGAGCGGAACTTTTAGAAGATGTCTCAGCGAAACGGCCAATCCCGGCCAACTCAGAAACGAGAGTTGTGAGGATGTCTCAAGCGAAACGGCCAAAACCATAAAATTTGTGTGAGAATGTCTCTGCTCCGACTTCCCTCGGCCGGAGTTAGTTTCTACCACAACAGCACCCCGTTCAGCAAGCTGTTTGGGGAAAAATACCCTTTAAAAATAGCCCAAGAATGCTCCAAAATTAGTCCGGGGACTAATGTTCTATTACTTTAGGACCTTTTTGGTGTATTTTTTTTTTGTTCGTCGAAAATCCCCCTGTACGGGGACACGCCCGACTTAATCCAAGCGCTGCCCCGGATCCTTGGGTGGACAGCCCCTTGAACACGACGTCGACGATCTCGAGTGGCAGGGGGCCGCGCCCGCAGGCCCGCCGGAAGCGGCTCAGGGACAGCTGGTTGGCCCCGTGCTTGTCCATGCTCTTGAAGGAGCGGAGCACGCTTCCGAACCTGCCTGCTGCCCACTGCGTGAACGCAAGCAGCGCCGCGTGCGCGTCCCTATCGAACTCTTGGAGCGCAACGTACCCCGACTTGTCCGCGTCCAAGGCTGCCCATGCGCCGGCCACGTCGATGGACTCTGCATCTGCGCCGTCTTCTGCACCCGGTCTGCGAAGGAGCTCCTGGGTTGCTCTCTCGAACTCCCGGAAACACAGGCGCATGTTCCTGTTCTTGTCCAGGCCGAAGTGCCAGGCTCGCAGCGCATTGCCTTCAACATTACAGGGGGGGGTAAGAGAGCCAGCTCGTTTCCGGCCGCGTGTGGAGGGGCGGCGCCAGAAGCATCGCCAGGGGGGCCGACGCCGATCCCCGAAATCCACGCAGAACTCGTGAAGTTTGTGCTGATGCAACCCCACCAGCCCTCTGGGCGTGAGTGATTTGGGGAGTTTCCTCTTCCACCTTCCCTCTGCCCCTTCGGAGAAATGTGTACTCCTCTCCCATACCCCCTCCCCGCGGAAGGGGGGTCGCTGCCAGTTAGAGCGTTCAGGGTGGCCTCGGCGAGACGGCCAACATCATTGATTGTGCTACGAGGTTGGCCACACTTTGGCCTCTGACCCAAGCCGCCTGAAGAGGCCCCCCATGGACTGCCAATAAGCTCAAGACGCCCCAGGCGGACTCCAAGAAACTCTCGAAGACATCTGAAGAGATTCCGAGAGGCATCCAAGAAGCCTCTGGCCTTTCTGCTCGCCCTCCTACTCCTCCTCCTCCTCCTCCTCCTCCTCCTCCTCCTCCTCCTCCTCATCCGCCTGTTCCTCCTCCTCCTCCTCCTCTTCCCTCCACCCCTCCCCCTCTCCTCCTCCTGCTCCTCCTCCACGTCCGATTCCTCCTTCATCCTACCCCTCATTGGATACGACGTCTTACCAAGCCCTTTATTCCACAGCTCGTCCCTCCTCACCCCTGATCAAGGCAACTCGCCTTGGCATCGTTTATAGTTGGACTGGTGGGTTTGCGGGGAGCGTCTTGCTCGACTACCCTTTCCTCCCCTCCTCATCCTTCCATGGTGCCCCAAACATGGTGTACACCAATACATGCGACGTGTTCACTTCCCAACCCTCCTGTCCAGTTCTCCTTTTGCATAGAGAACTGGTGACCCCACCTCTCCTCTCCTCCCCCTCCTTCTCCTCCGCCCTCTTCCTGCCTCATCCTGCGCTGCTCCCTCGCAGGCTGCGAGCTGCGCAACTGTCGCAACTTTCGTGGGCTCCTGAGAGGCACGGCGGAGTAGGGGAGTAAACGGCCCAAATTCCTGGGAAGCACGGCGGAGTAGAAGAGCAAACGGACCCAGACTAGACGTCGGTGCTCCCTGGGAGGCTGCGAGCTGCGCCGAGGTCCCCACGTTCGCCGGCTCCTGGGAGGGACGGCGGAGTAGGGAAGCAACGGATGCAGACTAGCCCTCGCAGCTCCCTTTGGGGACGCGAACTGCGCAACTGTCGCCACTAGGGTGGGCTCCTGGGGGGCACGGCGGCGTAACCGGATCCAGACTAGACCTCGCAGCTCCCTTGGGGGACTGCGAACTGAGCACCGCCAGGGGGCCGACGCAGGGCCAAGAAATCCAAGTAGAACTCATGGAGTTCATGTTTATGCAATCCCATCAGCCCTATCTGGGCGTGAGTGGATTAGTGAACTTCCTCATTCATATTCCCTCTTCCCTGTCAGGGAAATGCTTACCCCTGTCTCATACCCCCCCCCTGGAGGGGGTGGTCGCGGCCAGTTAGAGCGTCCAAGATGGCCTCGGCGAGAAGGCCAACATCATTGGTTGTGCTACGGCGTTGGCTACACTGGGGCCTCCCTCCTAGGGGGGGAGCGCTAATTGAGTACGGCATGTCCTCCGATCGATCTCCCTCCACGATGGCCTCACGCTTGCCCCACAGGCTCACAAGGGTGCCCCCGAGATGTGCCCAGGAGGCCCCAAGAGGCCCCCAGAGGCCCTGATGAGGCTCCCAGGAGGCCCCAAGATGCTCCAAGAGGCCTCCGAGAGGCACCCAGGACGCACCGAGAGGCCTCGGCGAGACGGCCCAAATCACTGTTTGTGATACAGTCGGGCTGCTGAAAGAAGGAACAATAAACAAGGAACGAAGCCCCTTTTTGGCCCCACAAGCGCCTGCGTGCACGAGGAAGGCTAAAGAAGAAAAGCCATGGAAGAACCTAGGGAATATCGAGCCCCTTTCTTACCCAACCTGTCCCTTATGTCAGCGACTTGGCCGTAAGGTGTTGGCCACAAGTTGGCCTCCTGGGGGGGGAACCCCCAATGTACTGCGGCCCCTCCCTCTGCGGAGGCACCCAGGACGCCCCAAGAGACATCGGCGGGAAGGCCCGCACCATGTTGGCTGGCCACATGGTGACTTCTTAGGGGAGGGACCCTTTTTTTGTTTATGATTGTGTTGTTGTTTTTTTGTCTGTTGTTTGTCCCTCCTCTGATCGATCTCCTCCAACATGGCTCCACGGTGGCCCTCCGAGGCTTCACAAGCGTGCCAAAAGACGGCCCCGAAGGGTGCCCAGGAGGCCCCACGAGGCCCTCGCGACCCAAGACGCCTCAATAGGCCCCCCATGGACTGCCAAGAGGCCCAAGACGCCTCAAGGGCCTCCAAGAAACTCTCGAAGACATCCGAAGAGATTCCGAGAGGCATCCAAGAGGCCTCTGGCCTTTCTGCTCGCCCTCCTCCTCCTCCTCCTCCTCCTCCTCTTCCTCATGCTCCTCCTCTGCCTCCTCCTCCACCTCCTCTTCCTCATCCGCCCGTTCATCCTTCTTCCTCTTCCCTCCTCACCCTCCCGCATCTCCCTCCTCCTCCTCCTCCTCCTTCTCCTCCTCCTCCTCCTTCTCCTCCTCCTCTTCCACTTTCTCCTCCAATTCCTCCTCCATCCTGCCCCCATTGGATGCGACGTCTTATCAAGCCCTTTATTCCACTGCGCGTCCCTCCACACCCCTGATCGGGGCAACTCGCCTGGGCATCGTTTCTGGATGGGCTGGTGGGGTCGCGGGAAGCGTCTACAATTCTTCCTTATCCGACGATCCTTTCCTTTCCTCCTCATCCTTCCACGGTGCCCAAAACATGACATACACCCAGCAGTGCAATGTGGTTCAATCCCATCCCTCCTGTGCGGCTCTCGTTTTGCATCTCTTCTCTCCTCCCCCTCCCTCTCCTCCGCCCTCTTCCTGCCGCATCCTGCGCTGCTCACTCGCAGGCTGCGAGCTGCGCAACAGTCGCAACTTCCGTGGGCTCCTGGAAGGCACGGCGGAGTAGGGGAACAAACGGACCTGGGCTGCGAACTGCGCAAGTTTCGCCACTTTCGTGGGCTCCTGGAAGGCACGCCAGAGTAGGGGAGTGAACGGAACCAGCTCTCAGAGGCACGGCGGAGTAGAGGAGCTCCTCCTCCTCCTCCTCCTCCTCCTCCTCCTCCTCCTCCTCCTCCTCCTCCAGTGAACGGACCTAGCTCCTGGGGAGCTCCTCGTCCTCCTCCTCCTCCTCCTCATCACCCCTCCTCCTGCGCAGCCTCCCTGGAGGCTGCGAACTGCGCAAAGCTCGCCACTGTCGTCCTGCCTCCTCCTGCGCTGTTCCCTGGGAGGCTGCGAACTGCGCAAAGGTCGCCACTTTCGCGGAGTATGGGGAGTAAACGGACCCAGCAGAGACCTCGCAGCTCCTGGGTGGCTGCGAACTGCGAAACTGTCGCCACTTTCGTGGGCTCCTTGGAGGCACGGCGGAGTAGTGGAATAAACGGGCCCAGACTAGACCTCGCCGCTCCCTGGGAGGCTGCGAACTGCGAAACTGTGGCCACTTTCGTGAGCGCCTGGGGGATCGAGCGGAGTCGGGGACCATGCTGATCCAGCCGAGTCCTCGCAACTCCTTGGGAAACTACGAACTGTGCAACTGTTGTCGTTTCCGCTGGCTCCTGGGAGGCACGTCGGAGATGAGGGCATCCTCATCGTGCATACCTGGTGATGTGGTCTTTTGCCTGGAACGTTCATACAAATATTCTCCTCGAGTGAAGAAGGGGCCGGGGACGTCCAGGGACTTGCAGTACGAGCTCCGCGGGAACCCCAGAAGTCCCGACCTTGTCCCCTGGAAGGGCTGGGATTTCCCGCATCGATCTTTGGCGGCTCCTGGGCCCCTGCGTGGGCTGCCAGAGTCCGCCAGCGGCTCATGAACCTCTCGTCGTGATTCCCATAATCGCGCTCGCTAAGGAGGAATATGAAGGGGCCCCAGGACACACAAATAAATACACACAAATTAAAGCATTCCCCATATTTTCCCAGATTTTCTGGGTTTTCATCTTCCCCCCCCCTTCCCATATTTTCCAATTGTTCCTGGGGGATCGACGAAGAAATATACGAGTGGTTAGCAAAAACAAGCGACTCCCAGACAGAGGACGGGGAGCCCGCGACCACCTGGTCGGGCAGCTGCCCGGCGGCGGCCCCGCCTGAAAGTTTTGGCGGCGCGCACGAGGTGGTAGGGGGGGGGGACGGCTTCTTAGAAGGAGGAGGGAGGAGGAGGAGGAGGAGGAGGAGGAGGAGGAGGAGGAGGAGGAGGAGGAGGAGGAGGAGGGGTGATGAGGAGGAGGAGGAGGGAGGAGGAGGAGGAGGGAGGAGGAGGAGGAGGGAGGAGCCTTCTGAGAAGCAGGGGGGTGCTTCCGAGAAGCCTTCCCCCCCCGACCCCCCTTCTGCGCGTGGCCAGAAAATCCTCACACCGGTTCAAGCCTCATGCTCTTGCCCCAGTGCCGGCCACACTGTTGGCCTTGACGGCCCCGATCCCTGGCAGACTACCCAAGACGTGCCCATGCCCCCCTCCACGCGAGGCGGATATTTGCATGAGCACTCTAAACTGGCCATCGCTCGGACGTCATTCCCTGTTGTTGTTTCGGTTTCGTGCGTGGTTTTTCGCCAAATGATCAAGGATGCTCCTCGATGGTCCTCGCCGAAGGAAAAACGCACACGTCCGAGCGATGCCAAGACCCATGCCCCCCCCCCCCACGCGAGGCGGACATGTGCATGAAGACTCTAAGCACAAGAACGCGCCGAATATGCACGATCAGCGCTTCCCTCATCTCCGCCGTGCCTCCCAGGAGACCACGAAACTGGGAACGATTGCGCAAGGCGTAACAACCTCCCTGGGAGCCGCGAGGTCTCGACTCCGCTGGACCTCCAAGGAGCTCAGGAAAGTGGCGAAAGTTGCGCAGTTCGCAGCGCCCGAGGGAGATGCGAGCTCTCGGCTGGTGCTGCGCACTCCCCCACTCCGCGGAGCCTCCCAGCAGCCAACGAAAGTGCGACAGTTGCGCAGCTCACAGCCCCCCAGGGAGCTGCGAGGTCTCGGCTGGGTGCGCGTACTCCCCGACGCCGCCGTGCCTCCCAGGAGCCCACGAAGATGACGACAGTTGCGCAGTTCGCAGCCCCCCAAGGGAGCTGCGAGGTCTCGGCTGGGTCGGCGTACTCCCCTACTCTGCCGTGCACCCAGGAGCCCACGAGCATGGCGACAGTTGCGCAGTTCTGAGCCTCCCAGGGAGCGGCGAGGTCTCGCTTACTCCCCTGCTCCGCCGTGCCTGCCAGGAGCCCACGAAGATGGCGACAGTTGCGAAGTTCGCAGACACCCAAGGAGCTGCGAGATCTCAGATACTCCCCCACCCCGCCGTGCCTCCCAGGAGCCGACGAAAGTGGCGAGTTCGTAGACACCCAAGGAGCTGCGAGAGCTCCAGTACTCCCCCACCCCGCCGTGCCTCCCAGGAGCCCACGGAAGAGGCGACTGATTCGCAATTCGCAGGCACCCAAGGAACTGCGAGGTCTCGGGTACTCCCCTCTCCGCCGTGCCTCCCAGGAGCCCACAAGCGTTGCGACAGGCAGATCAAAGCCTCCCAGGGAACAGCGCAAGAGGAGGCGGGACGAGAGTGACGAAACTTGCGCAGCTTGCAGCCCCTCATGGAGCTGGCAAGTCTAGTCTGGGTCCGTGTACTCCCATACTACGCCGTCCCTCCCAGGAGGCCACGAAAGTTGCGACAGTTGCGCAGTTCGCGGCCCCCCCAAGGAGCTGCGAGGTCTAGTCTGGGTCCGTTTACTCCACCACTCCGCCGTGCCTCCCTCCCACTACTCCGCTACTCTATTACTCCTGTACTGCCCACAAAAATGGCGACCTTTGCGCAGTTCGCATTCCCCCCGGGAGCAGCGCAGGAGGAGGCAGGAGGAGGGGTGAGGAGGAGGAGGGGAGCGAGAGAGGAGGAGGAGGAGGAGGAGGAGGAGGAGGAGGAGGAGAAGGAGGAGAAAGAGGAGGAGGATGAAGAGGAGGAGGAGGAGGAGGAGGAGGAGGAGGGGGGGAGGAGGAGGGTGTGCGACTGCCGTGCTATACTCAAAACGAGAGACCAACACGGGAGGGCTGGCACAACAAACAACTACGGTGCGCATGGCCGTGGTCTCGCCCCTGGCCGTTGTGCTGCCTTGCCTTTCTCGAGGGTTCCCGGCCGTTCTCATCCTACTCCTCGACTCGCCTGCTCCACCTCTGCTGCCATGAGGGTGCATTGCTGACTATTTGTCACGGCAAGGGCATTGTTGAAGGGGCCCTGGGAAACACAAATAAATACACACGAATAAAATGATTACCCATATTTTCACATATTTTCTGGGTTTTTGTCTTCCCCACCACTTCCCATATTTTCCTATATTTTCTGGGGAATCGTCGATTAATTGTGCCTGTGTGTGTTTTCTCCTCCTGAATTGTGTTGCCTCCTGGCCTTCGAAGCGCGCCAGGAGCCGGCGCTTGATCTCCGCAAGCGAGCTGGGGCTCGGGCAGCCCAGCCGGTGCCGCGGTGGGTGCCAGCGCCCGAAGAACAGGAAGTGGTCCTGACCGGTATCCAGCTTGTTGCGCATCCTTTGACCGATCCCCCATCCTCCTCCTCCTCTATCCTCCTCCTCCTCTATCCTCCTCCCCCTCCTCCTCCTCCTCCTCCTCCTCCTCCTTCATCCTCTATCCTCCTCCTCCATCCTCCTTCTCCTTCTCCTCCTCCTTCTCCCCCACTGGCCCCACTGGCGTGGCCTTGGCCCCACTGGCCGACAGACCTACCTAACGGTGGTGGTACATGCCTGCTCCTGCGTATGTCGCGGGACCCATACCCACCCAGATGGTGGGCTGGTGGGGCTGAATTGCCGTGGCCGAGTGGGGAGGGGATAGGTCGGACGATGCTGACCTATCCAAATCTCTAAGATTGGCAAGCCCTAATGCAATGACAATCCTAAGGATGCGCCCTCAGAGGCTGAGGGCACCCTTACAGTGTCGAGCTGATCCCAAACCTGGGAGTGGCAAGCCCAGAGGCGACGCCACTCCCAAGGATGCGCCCTCAGAAACCGAGGATCATCCTGAAGAGCGGCATCGGGATAATGTGCTGCCAATTGTAGGTATGTGTGAGGCTGGTAAAAGTCAGGGATCTTCTGACCCGGGTCACTCCAGACCCCGGTCAGCAGGAAACCAGAAACTGCAATGCAGGAACAAAAAAAAAACTGCAGCGCAGGTCTTCGCAAACCCGGGTCAGCCAATATGCGCGGCCGCCTCGCGGCCACGAGCGGCTCGCTAACCCGGGTCAGCCAGAGGGGGTCTTCGCAGGATCCTGCAGGATCTGGCGCCCTGGCTGACCCCCGTTTGCACTGACCCCCGTCTCGAGGCTCCCGAAAAAGGTCCTGGACAAGGAAGCCGGCGGCGTCCACGTCCAGCAGCCCGAAGATCTCGGCGGCGCGGTCGTAACCGAGGCGCTCGCAGGCCCTCGAGAACTCGAGCTGGGACACCCTGCCGCTGTCGGAGGAAGAAACAGCTGCACGAACACGTAGACTCTTGGAGATCCGCGAGGATTTCTTGGACCTGCGCTGGACTTCTGTTGCTCCCATCGTACTTCAGGACCACATCCCAGAAATAATTTCGAGCACCATGGAAAGTGTCGAAAGAGTGTCGAAAGAGTGTCGAAAGAGTGTCGGACGAGTGCCTCCCAAAGCCCGACACAGGAAAACCCTCGAGTTTCGGTACTCTGTTCCGGTGCTCGAAATTCTTTCTGGTGATCAAGGCTAAAGTAGGTGGGAACATCATAACGCTGGACGCCCCTGCAATCCATGGCGCGCGTAGCGCGCCGGGGGCGGCGGTGGAGGCGCCGCCAGGGGGGTCCAGCGCAAATTCAAGAAACCCGTGCGGGCTCCGAACATCTACGCTTGCGCTGCTGGTTCCTCTTCGGGATGTTGTTCCCGTCGAACTCGCGGAACATGCTCTCTATGCCGGCTGGGCCGGCCCCGAAGGCGTCGTGGGCCCACCGCTTGAAGTGCATGAGCTCCGTGGCCTGCCGCACGTCGAGCTCGCAGATGTCCAGCATGCCGTTGGTGTCCTGGTCCAGGTACCTCCACAGGTCCCTCAGCCCGACCGGGGCGGGAGGCTGGAAGCCCACGCGCTCACAGGAGCGGTAGAATGCTACCTCTGGGGGGGGGGCTCTCGCAGCATCCACCCATCTTGCCCTGATTTCCAAGGGAGGTGAGTGAGGGTGCGAGGCAGGGGTCTCCATGACCCATGAATTCATCTCCGGGGACATCGGCAGACGGTGGACACGGATATAATACTCTGCTCCCAAGGGCCCGAATAGATCCACATCCAGCCCCACAGATCGAATCCCCAGGCAGTGGTTCTGGATGAATCCCCGCCTCGGACGTCTTTCGGGATGAGATGCGGCACAGGCGGGAGGAGCAGAGAGGAAGACGACCAGATCGGTGGATGCGGTTCGAGCCCCCGAGCCTCGCCCATCGCCATATTCCCAGAATTCGCATCCATCGCTCGCCACCAGCCCAGCGAGCTCTTGCCGTAGCGGCGGCACAAGAACTCCTTGAGGGCTCCGAAAGCCACCTCGCCCTTGAGGATCATCCTCCGCCTCTTCTCCCAGCTGGTGCTGGCAGAGGCGGTGCCCAGCTCCAGCTCGGACAACAAGGCCTCCGGTGGTGAGGTTTGAGGTTGAGCGCAGCTAATTAGGACAAACCCCGGAGATAGGCTCAGAACTGGCCGCAACAGGCCCACAGCACAGGGTATGCACCCAGAGCCCAGACGTCTCATTTTTTCACAACGCGGATCCCTGGAGGCCTCGACCTCTCCCCAGGACCAGCCGCTCTCGTTAATCAACGGCCCTGGGGCCCAGCAAGGCCCCCCTGAGGCCGAGCAAGGCCGAGCGCCACCCGTCGTTGCTTTGCTTGCGGCGCGGAAGGGGGTTCTGGCACGGCAGGCGATGATTCCGGCGCGTCGGCTCCCCGCACCGCGTGGACCGCAGCCCTGCGCAGCAGCGGCGCTGCAGTGGCGCACATCGTCCGATACCGCCCGGCTCCCATCGGCAACTGGCAGCGCTCAACCGTGAACGAAGTCTATAGGATTACGTCGGGCGTGTCCCCCTGCAGGGGGATTTCCGACGAAGAGCAACAGAAAAACTCAAAACAGACTCCAGAATGGTAAACAAATGCTCAGAAAATAGTCCCCGGACTATTTTTGCATCTTTTCGAATACTCACCCCTGCAGAGGGACAGGCCCGACACTCAAGTCTGTGGGACCGTCGCAGCCCCAAAAGACCCCGGCGCGGCCGCTGGCGGCCGCCGCGCGCTTCGAGGCCGCACTGGCCATCGCCCGGACGTCCATTCCCTGTGTTTTGTTAGGTTTTGTGCGTGTTTTTTTCGCCAAATGATCAAGGATGCTCCTCGGTGGTCCTCGCCGAAGGAAACATGCACACGTCCGAGCGATGCCAAGCAGAAGACCACGGCGCGGCCGCTGGCGGCCGCCGCGTGCCTCGAGGCCGCACGGGACCCCCCCCCGATCTCGTGGTGGCGCCTGCCGCGCGGAAGGCACTGGGCGTCGGCGGTGGACAAACCTCCCTTTCGCGAGCCTCCCCTTAGTGACAACGGCACGGGACCGCAACCGACGGACCCGGACCCGCTAAAATGACGGCCGCGACGCCCTCTCGGGAACCGACAACGGCCAATTCGCTCATCGACGTGTCAGGGCAGGAGGCCTGCCCACCCCCGAGTGCGACTGTGCGGGACGGGAAAATGACCACAGCCACTGCTTCTTGTTTGCGCCGCCTTCCAGCCGGCCGAACAAAAAGCAGGGGTTGTGGTCGTTTCCCCGGTGCCGAGCTTGACGAACATGACCACAACCGCTGCTTTGTTTCTGCTGGCTGGCAGGCGGCAACAAAAGAAAAGCAGTGGCTGTGGTCGTTCGTCACGCCTCGTAGACTGGGCCCCGGCCCCGACCCTCCCCTCCGCGGCGGCCCCGGGCCTCCGCGGCGGCCTCGGCCTCCCTCGCGGCGCGAGCCGCGCGGAGGCGGGGGGCCGAGGCAGGGGGGACAAAGAGTGGCACAAACATGCAAAACTCGGAGGTCGCAGGGGAACGAAAAGTGGCATAAACATAAAAACTCGGAGGCCCGCGCGGACTCCTCGGAGGTCGTAGGGAGACGAAAAGTGGCATGAACATACAAAACTCGGAGGCCCGCGCGGACTCCTCGCATCGGCGCTGGACCCCCCTCCCCGGGCGCGGACCTTCGAATTTTTATGTTTATGCCACTTCTTGTTCCCCTATGCACATAGGAATTGTCCAGCCCCCGGGTGTCATCCCGTTTCTCGTGCAGTTCTGTGTATGGATTCCTCTGCTGCAGTTTGTCGTCCTCTCGCATCCCCCGAGCCCCTCGGATCTAAGAAATCTGCGTGGACCTGGAGAAGGACCCAACCATGTGCAGTTGTGAGTACCTCCGAGTCTTTATGCTTATGCCACTCTTCGTTCCCCTGCGAGGGCCACACACGCGGGCCCCAGCCGTGCCGTGCCCGTGGCACCTTCAGGGGGGCCCTGGCCGTGCCGCCGCTGCGCGTCCGCTGTGGACGCCCGACATGGGTACGGAAAGGATGGGCACAATGCCCAGCTGCACATGTTGTCCCGAACCGACAGCGGCCGCTGTTGGGCAGGCGGCCTTCTGACTACCTAACAGACCACCCCAACCCAACCCGAGGACCCGAATTCTAATCGAATTTCGGGTTGGGGGGGGGTACGGGTTCCATGTGTTTTTACAGTGTTCCCCGACCCCCCCCACTGGAAATGGAAGGCAAATTGTAGCCTTCGGGTTGGGTTGGGGTGGTTTGGTGGGTGGTGACCTTCTGTCTCAAATGAACACAGGCCGCGGCGGCGTGGACAGCGAATCCTGTTCGAAATGAACAGGAAATGCTGTTGGGCATTGTACCCATTCTTTCCGTGCCCATGTCGGGCGTCCAGATCCGCGTCCGGCGTCGAACCCGCGTCGAATCTTGGAAAAACCGCGTCGAGCCCGCGTCGGATGCGGGGGGGAAAGACCGCCCTCCGGAAGGTGCAACAGAAGCTGTGGCACATCGGGACTGCGAGCGCTCTTCCGCGGGCCGCCCGGGTCCAGACCCCAGAGATCTGTGGCCTCTTGCCGGAAGGCCTGACTCCCAAACCTCTCGGCACCTTCCCCGGCGCAGCTTTTCGCCACGGGTCGCTGCCTGACAACCTGGGGGCCCGAAAAACGCCCTCCCCCCTCCCGAGGCCGAAATCCGGGGAGAAATACGGTCGGAAGAACCGGGTAGACACACGCAGTAGGAAGGCTTAGACGTAGATTGGATCTCTGGCAGAACCACCGAAGACGCAGGAGAAGGGTACAGTCGGGCTGCTGGCATGAGGAACGCCGAATGAGGAACGAAGCCCATTTTTGGCGCCGATGGAGCCTGGAAGACGAGGAGGGCAACAGGAACAACCACGGAAGGACCTCAGAAACAGCGAGCCCCTTCCGAACCATAAGGTGCCTTATTTCAGCATCTTGGATGTAAGCCACTCGCCCTTTGCAAAAGGAAGGCGGCTGAAGTAGACTAGGACCACAGGATCCCCAAACGCCTGTTGCCAACGACCGATGCGTCATCGGGATTGCAAAACTCATCACGTCGGAGATGCAAGACTGCGGGCCTCTCCCAAGCTGCGCTCTGCCCAGAGCCAGAGCTTCGAGAAGAGCAAGCCGTGGGGCCCAAAAGAGAGGCAACAAACGCCCCAAAACTCGAAGGCCTCCAGCTTCCGGAGGTTCGGCGCTGCTGGCGCCGAGCGCCGCTGGCGGCGCTGGAACGCCATGTTCTTCAGGATGAATGGCTCGAGGCGCCTGGCGTCGTCGTCGTCGGCGTCGTCGTCGTTGTCGTCGTCACCGACCTCCTCCCTCTCCTCCTCCTCCTCCTCCTCCTGCTCCTCCTCCTCCTGCTCCTGCTCCTCCTCCTCCTCCTCCTCCTCCTCCTCCTCCTCCTCCTCCTCGGTCGGCGGCAGAGCCTCGTCGTGGTCTCGGTGGTGCTCGTCATGATGGTGATAGAGGTCGTGGTCGTCGAAGTGTATATCGTCGTCGTGATCGCCGTAATGGTCGTCGCAATCGTCGTTGTCGTCTTCGGCGGCGTCGATGGTCGGCGTCGGAGTCGTGATCGTGGTCGTCGTCGACCTCGACTTCGATTCCTCATACTCGTTCTCCGCCCAGCGCTTCCTCCTCCTCCTCCTCCTCCTCCTGCTGCTGCGCCTCCTCCTCCTCACCTACACCTACCTCCTCCTCATCCTCCTGTACTCCTGCCCTCCTCCTCCTCATCCTTCTCCTCCTCCTCCTCCTCCTCCTCCTCCTCCTCCTCCTTACCTACACCTACCTCCTCCTCATCCTCCTGTACTCCTCCTGCCCTCCTTCTCCTCCTCCTTCTCCTCCTCCTCCTTCTCCTCCTCCTCCTCCTCCAAACTCCAAGCTCCTCCTTACCTACCTGCTCCTCCTCCTCCTCTTCCTCCTCCTCCTCCTCTTCCACCTCCTCCTCCTCCTCCTCCTCCTCCTCCTCCTCCTCAGTCCCTTATCATATGTGATTCTCCTCCGTTTCTCGTATCGAAGCTCCCCCTCACCGTCCTCCTCCTCCTCCTCCTCCTCCTCCTCCTCCTCGTCCTGTCCTCCCCCTGCTCACAGCTCTAAACTCCTACTTACCTATCTCCGGCCCTCGTCGTGGTCGTCGCCGTGGTGAGCGCCCCGTGGCGCCTGGCGTAGTCCTGTAGGTCATCCAAGCGCCTCAGCTCCTCCTGAGGCGGCTCGTCGCCGTCATCGGCGACCTCCTCCAACTCATCGTCCACCTCCACACTCTGGCTCCTAGCTCCTAGCTCATAGCTCCTCCTCCTCTCATCCATCTCCTCCTCCTCCTCCTCCTCCTCCTCCTCGTCCTCTTCCTCCTCCTCCTCCTCATCCTCCTCCTCCCAACTCCTCCTCCTCCTCCTCCTCCTCCCGTCGCCTCAGATTCCTGCCCGCCGTGCTTCGCCTCCTCCTCCTCCTCCTAGTCCTTCCTCCTCCTCCTCCTCCTCCTCCTCCTGTCCTCCTCCTATTATCATATGTGGTCCTCCTCCTGCTCCCGTATCCGAGCTCCCCCTTACCGTCCTCCTCCTCCTCCAACTCCTCCTCCTCCTCCTCCTCCTCCTCCTCCTCCTCTCCTCCTCCTCCTCCTCATCATCCATCATCATCATCATCATCATCATCATCATCATCATCATCATCATCATCATCATCATCATCATCGTCATCGTCATCGTCATCGTCATCGTCATCGTCATCGTCATCGTCATCGTCATCGTCATCATCATCTCATCATCATCATCATATCATCATCATGATGATCATCATCATCATCATCATCATCATCTCATCATCATCATCATCATCACAGCAGCAGCAGCAGCAGCAGCATCATCATTCATCATCATCATCCCTCTCCTCCTGCTGCTCCTCCTCCTGCTGCTCTGCTCCTCCTCCTGCTGCTCCTCCTGCTGCCTCCTCCTCCTCCTCCTCTTCCTCCTCCTCCTCCTCCTCCTCCTCCTCCTCTCCTCCTCTCCTCCTCCTCTTCCTCCTCCCACACCGTTGCCTTCCACCATTCCCCTCTTCCTCTTCTCCTCCTCCTCCTCCTCCTCTCCTCCTCTCCTCCTCCTCCTCCTCCTCCTCCTCCTCCTGCTCCTCTCTCCGCTTCCTCCTCCTCCTCCTCGTTGTCACTTCCTACTGCTCCTCCCCCCAACTCCTTTTCTTCATCCCCCTCCTCCTCCTCCTCCTTCTCCTCCTCCTCCCCTGCTCCTCACCCTGCTCATCGTCCGTCGCCTCTTCGTCTTGCTCCTGCAGCCTGCTCCTGGGCTCACAGCACCAGTGTGCACCAGAGCCCGCACTTCGAAGGCCGAAACCAGGGGGCCACACCTCCCCAAGGGGAGGGGAAGAGGCCTGGGCCATTGGCCACGAGAGAATTGGGCTGCAGCAGGGCTGAACCTACACGGTGTTCTTCGTTCTCCTTTTGTTTTCGTGTTCCCTCGTGTTGTCTCCAGTCCGCCCTTGACGCAAAACGAGATCGAACCGAAAACGGCCCACGACATCGCCAACACACCGTTTGGGTCCACACCTGGGATGCAGCCCAGAGGCGGGCCAGGGGGAAGTGGGAAGGAGGAGTCACTACGAGACGTACGCGCATCAGACTGCCCGGTCTCCGCGATCAGGGCGCGACGTCGGGGGAGGACTTTGGACGCCCGAAATGGGCACGGAAAGAATGGGTACAATGCCCAACAACATGTTGTCCCAAACCAACAGCGGCCGCTGTTGGGCAGGCGGCCTTCTGTCTCGAATGGACACAGGCCGCGGCGGCGCGGACAGCGAGTCCTGTTCAAAATGACCAGGAACTGCTGTTGGGCATTGTACCCATTCTTTCTGTACCCATTCCATTCGTGCAGACGGACATGCCCATGGGGAGGGAAACATCGGCCTCGCACCCGCGGCACGTCGCCGATAGATCGGCGATATGACCCCGATGGCAAAACAGCACGCTCCTGGGCAGGGTGGGCGATCGGCCCTGTCGGCGATGCATCGGCGATTGGTGGTCGAGGCATCCCCCCTGAGCACACCCACCCATAAAGCTAAATCGGGCCTGTCCACCTACAGGGGGATTTTCGACCAAAAAAACAAACCGCAAAAATAATCAACAAATCGTACAATCATAGCCTGTAGACTATTTTTCTAAAATGTTTACCCCTTTGGGGGTATTTTTCCCCACATCAACAGTGGGGTTCTTGTTTTCTCTGGACACCCCGCGCAGGAACCTCCCCACCTCATCCCCTCTCCTCTTCTGTTTTTGTGCGCTCATTCACTCACTCACTCACTCACTCACTCACTCACTCACTGACGCATCAGCACTCACTCACTCACACGTTCATGAACTCGCGCGCGTGAGAGTGTGATGATCATCGTCATCACCATTTTGTCAGTCAGTCAGTCACTCACTCACTCACTCGCCTTGGGCCTCGTCTGTGAGTGAATTGCGAAGAAGTCTCAAGCGGGAGCCTCCTCCCTATGGGGTCCGTGGATCATGTTACTAATCCGAAGAAGGCTCAAGCGGGAGCCCCCTCCTTATGGGGCCCGCGGGTCATGTTACTAATCCGAGCGGGTCATCCAATTCGTCGCCACTTTTGGGTTTTCGCGCTGCCAGAGCGCCATTCCCAGGCCACATTTTGAAACCCGAGGAAGTCTCAAGCGGGAGCCCCCTCCCTATGGGGCCCGCAGATCATGTTACTAATCCGAGGGGGTCATCCAATTCCTATAACTGTCGCCACTTTTGGGCTTTCGCGCTGCCAAAACGCTATTTCCAGGCCACATTTTGAATGCCCGGAGCCAACTGTAAGCCACTTCGTGTTCTTCGTGCTCCCAGAACACCACTCCCGGGCCACATTTTGAATGCCTGGGGCCAACTGTAGGCCACGTCGTGTTCGTCGTGTTCCCAGAACACCACTCCCGGGCCACATTCTGAATGTCCGGAGCCAACTGTACGCCACTTTGTGTTCGTCGTGTTCCCAGAGCGCTATTCCCGGCACGTATCCACTGGGACGCACCCCTGTGCGTTTCCTCTAGGTCGTGCTCTGCACGTATCCACTGGGACGCACCCTGTGCGTTTCTTCTGGGTCGTGTTCGGCACGTATCCACTGGGACGCACCCCTGTGCGCTTCCTCTGGGTCGTGCCCCCGCACGTATCCACTGGGGCGCACTCCTGTGCGCTTCCTCTGGGTCGTGTTCCTGCACGTATCCACTGGGACGCACTCTGTGCGCTTCCTGGGGACCCGCTGATCACGTTCCTGGGCTGCACGCGCGAGGGCAAGCCCTTCCCACCGGAGGTCTGGTCCGCCTGGGAGAAAACGCTGGCCACGGACAACCGCGGCGTCCTGGACCCTCGGCTCCAGCACGAGAACTTTCGGCTCGGCTACGGCATGGGCATCTTCTGGGAAACGCTTGCGAGGTGGATGAACACGTGTGCTCGTCGCGACGCTCGGCGTCTGGGCGTGCCCCTCGTTTTCCTGCAGGCCGTTGACGCGTGCGGCACGATTCAGGGCGATCCCGACCCAGATCGGCGCCTCCTGAACGTCCCGAACATACACAAGACGGGGGTCATCCACGGCGTCTTGCCGGCCCGCGTCGGCATGGAGGTGCGGTTCACGGCAGCGCAGGAAGAGCTGAAAAAGAAGTTGGGGCTCGTGCAGGAACAACGGGCCACCGTCGTGTTTTTCAAGTTCCACCACGAGGACGAGCAGCGGCACGAGGAGTGCTCGGCAGGCCAGCTCTTTCGCCCCCGTTTCGTACCGTAAGGAATCTGGCTGCAGGCGCACGGCTTCAAGGAGTCCCGGATCAACCAGGAGGTCGCCGAGGTCTTGCGACAGGGCGCCGAAAACGCCGACGACGACGGCAACGCCCAGGCGCGGGCGCGGAGCTTGCTGATGTTCAGGCCCAGCGACAGGGAGCTCACATGGCAGAGCTCGGGGGCGCACAGCGTGCGCCGCTCGGGGTTCACACTGACGCACGCGCCCTACCTGACCTCCACGCTGTCGCAGGGCCAGACGCTGCGCAAGGGCGTCGCCATCGACTGCGCGAGAGACGAGGACGCTGGCCGCACGGGCATGTCGGACGAACAATGGTGGCTGCACCTCTACGTCATGCTCTCCCGCGCCACGCGCATGCGGAACATGCTGATCCTGCGGCCGCCGCCGCGAGAGTTCCTGGAGCGAGGGCCGCCGGCGTCCCTGCGGCAGGTGTTCCTGGAGTTCGACAAGAGAGCGCCTTTGTCCAGGGCGGAGGCGAAGCAGCTCGCGGCAGAGCTGGGCTTCGTGCTGCCCGCCTGAGCGCGGCTGCGCCCCGCTCGAAGCCCGCGGGGTTGTCCCAACGGTTTGGTCTTGCGCGCAAGCGGCTCGCGGGGTTGCCCCGACAGCCTGGCCCGCGGGGTTGCCCCAACGGCTGCGCGATGTGGCCATTAGAGAACGCGCCTGTGCTGGCCGAGGCGGCGACGGCGCCGAGGAAAACCGACATGCGCGCTCATGCAATGGAAAGGCGAGGAGGTGGCGGGGCGCGAAAAAAAAAACAGGAGGGCGAGTTCGGGGGCAACGTAGGGAGCAGGGGGAGGGCCCGCGCCAGGGCGAGAAGAAATATACGCAGAAGAGACAGCCAGGACGCCTCACCAACCACGAATACGACGGCGAGGGTTTTTTTCCAGATTCGCCCAGAAGATTCTCATGCGGGGTCCTTCTGTCGGAGTAATGGGAGTATTTTCTATTTGTCATAGAAAATCCCCCTGTAGGGGGACCCCAAAGTTGCCCAGCCGAGGTGAGGCGTGCGCGTCTCAGCCTGCCTCAGACTCCGACGTTTCTGGCGTGTGGCCCTTGAGTGTCAACGACACAGGGGAAGTGGCTCAGGGAGGACAACGTCGACCTTGAATCGGCGATGTGTCGCTGTTAGATCGGCGATAGATCCCCGATTGCGAATACGCACGTTCCTGGGCGGGGCGGGCTATCGGGCCTCTATCGGCGATGCACGGGCGATTGGGGGTCGACGCATCTCCCCTGAGCCCATCCCCCCCCTAACGTTGCCCCTGAGGCGAGACGTGCGTGCCTCAGACTGCCCACTCTCGCCGCGACACCTGCCTCGGACTCTGACCTCTGTGGTGGCTCTTCCCGTCCTGTATTCGGGGAGACGTATACAAAACTCGGGTTCGGGGGATTCGGGTTGACCTGAAGAGACGTCAAGAAAACGACGAAACCTAACCTGACATTGAATTCGAACTCCCGCTGCAAACACCCCACCAACACTGGACCGTCAAAACTCAGAACGGGCCCGTCACATAGCGTCGGCAAACCCGAGTTCCTGCGAGCTCAAGTAGTACGTTTCCCCGATCCAAGACGGCGTGCCGCGCCGACCTCTCCGAGCCAGCACCCGCGGCGGCGGGCGCTTCGCTGGCCTTGATCCCCCAGTTGGAAAATACATAATTGTTTGCTGCGATAACGGGCGGCGTGGGTGGGGGAAGAGGACGGGGGGGGCGGTGGGGGAACGGAACGGAACGGAGCGCCTGTGCGGGCATGCGCCCGGGCCCCTTAAGGGCGAGGCGGGTGAGGCCATGGCCTCGCATGAGAAGCTGCGCGCGTCGAAGGTCCACTCAGGACAATGCGCGCTTCAGGAACTGACTTCCCGACAATCCTCACCCATCCGTTTCCTCATGATGTGGCCACGTCGTCTCGTCACCCCACCCCAACTCGGGAGCGGCAAAGAGGGGGGCGTCAAAGAGGAGGGGGTGCAAATCATGGCCGGCGGCATGTGCGCGGCCCACCGGGGGCCCCAGGGACGTAATGGAGTAAGAAGAGGCGCCATGAAATCTGGGAAATATCATGGCCCCCGCCACGATATCCACCCCCCCCTGGTCATCACCCCCCTCTTTGCCGCCCCCGACTGGCTAGACGCTGTCGCGGTGCATTCCTAGGATAAGGAAATATGCTGCCCAATGGCAAAGGTCAAAGGTAAGATGTGGCCCAATGGTAAAAACGTAAATTTATATGTCGTGGTTTAAAGCTTTACCATCTGTTAGAAGCCGTGGTTTTTGGGATGTTCTCCCCCAACTTACAGTGGTCAATGCATGATATGCTTGCCGTCAATGAAACAGAACTCCACAAATCACGGCCACAGGGATACGATGAATCGGTGCATTACATCGAATGGTTTACAAACTCGGCCCCTGGACCACGCGGAAAAAATGCAAAATGGTTTTCGGGCAAACCGCCCTTTGGTCCAAGAAGTGCGCCGCGAGAGCGTGCGCGCGCGCCCTGACATGCACCAGCGTTCGCGCGCACCACGCCCGCAGAAATGCGAAGCGCGGGCGCGCCAGGGCACAGCGAATGAAATCATGCAGTGGCGACCCGCTCGCAATGCTGGATATGCCTCACGACGCGCGCTGGTGTTGCGATTCCGTGCGCCGCAGTCCGGGGCTGAAGGTTTCGTCTCGCGGAGCGTAGAGTTTCGGCGCGGGGCTCTTCACACGCGCCCCAGGGCGAAAGATATTGGTTCGTGGCGCGTAGAGGTGGGCTCAGGGTTGTGGCGTGTTGCGCTGCGTTTTATATCCACACGCGCACTCCATGGCGAATGGGTGGCGGCTCTGGGCGCGAGGTTCGCGCTCTAGTAAGTGGAGGCCTTTGGTGCGCAGCAAGTGAGGCCGACGGCCTGAGCTTGAAGCTCATGGATGGGAACTAGAGGGTGGGACCTTAAAATTTGCGGGTGTATCGTGTTGTTGTGGGTGGTTGGTTCAGCAGTTGTCGGGTCGGCTACCGATGGTCACATGCAACTGGAATCAGGCACGGAGCAGAGGAGAGAGGGAATGATGAGGAGAAGGATGGGTAGGAGAAGGACCATGACAATGTGCGTGACAAAAACAACACGCGGAGGGGGTCGGGACACTGTGTTGATCAGCTTCGGGGGGAAGGGAGAGAAGTATTCATATTGAGTAACTGTGGATGGGGAGAGGGAGGTGGAGGAGGAGGGGGAGAGGGAGGGGGAGGATGAGGGGGAGAGGGAGGGGGAGGGGGACCGCCATCGCCATGATCAGTCATGCCACGATAACCGCCACACGAATCAACCGTTTCAACATCGCCGTCGCCGTTGCGGCCCTATCCTTCCTCCTCATCCTCGCCAATCTTTAATATTGCAACCTCCGCCTTATCGCTACGTTATCGCCATCGGTGTACGTTTGCTCACTCGCTCGTGCTCGCGACGGAGAGGATGGGTGGGTACCTCGCCTCCTCCTCCTCCTCCTCCCTCTCCCTCCTCCCTTTCCCCTCCCCCTGACCCCCCCCCTCCTCCTCCTCCTCCTCCTCCTCCTCCTCCTCCCTCTCTGCCTTCCCCTCCGCCCCCCCTCCCATCCCTCCCCCTCTCCCTCCTCCTCCCACCCCATGCCGTTGTAACTACACATGTCCGCGGTGTGCACCGACTACAAAGGCGACGGCGGAGATGGCGGCAGCCGATGGCTGATTGTGAGGAGTCCAGGGCACGACACAAAATGGAACAGGCACCGAAAGCCCGCTCGAGAGCTTCGTTTATCTCATCCCCCGCAGCAACATAACGTTCATCGGCACTCCGACGTTTGAAACTCCAGCGATCCCGCCGAGACTTGAACGCACTACCGAGCATTGAGTGGCACGTGACACGGCGTGTGACATGTTATGCACGATGTGGTTCTAGGCGTATGTGTGGTTGGTGCCGTGGCACGTGCAGTGTTAAGCGTTCTGGTGCGCACGCTGGGACCTCACATGGGCCGACTCAGAGGGCATGGAAGCGGGTGAGCGACTCCGCACGCTCCTTCCACATAGCACTGTTCATGGTGCGCGCATGCTCCTGGTTGGAATTCTTCACTGCCGTGCCAACCGCGGTGTCCAAGGCCTCCAGGGGCGAGGGGGGAACGCTCGCGTGCCAGGGCAGCGCCGAAGGACCCAAGGCCCCACAGGGGAGTTGAGGAGAGGAGCTGGAGGGAGGATGCGCAGGAGGATGCAGGGGGACAGATAGGAGAAACAGTAGGAAGAGGTAAAGGCAGTGGCATCGGCAAAGTGTGGACGGGGAGGACGGGTGACAGGCGGAGGAGGAGGACGCATACGATGCACCACATGTGGGCATACTATCTCCTCCCATCCGTTTCCTCCTTTTCCTTACGCCTCCTCCTGTCTCCCCCTCCTCCTATCCCCTCCCCTCTCCCCCTCCCCATCATCCCCCTCCTTCTACTCCACGTCCTCCTTGTCCTCCTTGTCCTCCTCCTCCTCCTCCTCCTCCTCCACGCCCCTGGCCTTGAACCTGCCAGAGTGCAGGAGCGGAATGAACATCGCGTGGCCGATGTCAATCTTGGTGGAGGGCACGGGCTCGGGAGGGTAGTAGAGAACCTGCACGCTGTGCCCGCACGGCACGTGGACTGCGTGCCCGACATCTGGTTGGAGGGAAAAGCCATTCTGGATGATAGCGTTGGTGCCAGACTCCGTTTCGTAGAATTTCAGCATGTCTTTCACCGAGACCCCCTGTGCGAGCACGTGTGCCACGGAGTGTACGAAATACAGCATGTTGGGCGTCAGCGGAACCAGGACGCACTCGTAGCCCGCGAGGGGGACCATCGATGGCCCGACGCGCGGGATGTCCGACTTCACCGAGCAAATCCACGGCACCAGACCCCCAGCGGTCAGCTCGAAGACGTCGGCACCGAGCTTCTCGAAGTCAACCTCTGCGACGTTGGACGCCATGCGCCCGCAGCAACCGACCCACTTCAAGTTCCCCGCGAACTGCTCCAGATGGACCTTGATCTTGCTCTCGGTGACCGCGCTGTTCTTCTCCAGGAAGTTCTTGATCACCTTGAGCGTCTCTGAGTTGGGGTCCCTCCAGATGCCGACCTTGTCGCCGTCGAAGTCCGCGTCCACCTCGACGACGCCTTGAAATGGAAGTTCCTTCAGCGTCCTGCCCTTGGGAGATCCCTTTCCCGCCTGCGTCAGAGACAACCGCTGATCTTCACCAAGACTGGCGTAGATAGTTCGACTCATGGAGTCGGCGTACTCCTTTCCGAAACCTCCTTTTACCAATCGCTTGCCGATCTTAGTCCGCCTGTTGTAGTGGTTCATGTACGCGGTCGACTTGTTGTGGCCAGACTTCTCCTGCAGGTACTTGAGGCCACTCAGCTGCGATTGCACGTGCTTCCTCTGGCCGTCGAGCTCAGTAATTCTCGCATCCATCACCACCACGTGTTTGACGAAGTCCCCCTTCGAGCACTGCTCCCCGCACTTGTCGATGTAGCTCTCGAGGTCACGTGCCAAGTCCTCGAACTTCTTAATCAACTGCGAAGTCGGCTGGTGCAAATCCCCCTCTTTGTCTGGGCCCACCGCCTGGCTGGCAACGGTGAGCTGCTTCACGAAGCCGTGGGAGGGGTCCAGGACCCCTTTGACGGCGTGTGTGGCCATGGCGGCCCAGAGCCGCTTCGCCTCCATGAAAATAATGGGCTCCATCGCCTCCACCTCTGGGCCCGAGGGCATGGTTCGTTCCCTGGTCTGGTCGTCGATGCTGATCGCCAGCTTCGGGTTGAATAGCTTGGGCTTCGCAGCACCTCCTGACAACGAGCGCGCCCTCCCATGCTCCGAAGACGGCGCTGCCGCACCATCACTGCCTGACTTGGCCGAGCCGAGCGCCCCCCCCCCCCAGCTTCAGAGTCTCTGCAGTCATCGAAGCTGCCGATGACAGTGACGCCCCATCCCCATGGACCATCCAGTGCTCGGTAGAGCACGCCCGCGTCGAAGGCGTCTGCAGGGGTACCGGAGCCGACGCCGAGGAGCTCGGGCCATTCGGGTTCGTCTTCTTACCGATGCGCCTCCGTTTCTGCAGCATGTATTCGGCCTCGGTCACACCCGAACTCTCCTTAACGAACTGCTTATCGGTGGTGCCTCTCTCCTTCCGAAGCCTGCTTATGTCCTTGCACGCGATCTTTTTCTCGACGACGATGCCCTTGGGGTCCTTCAAGTCGTGCTTTCCCTGCTGGAGCTTGTGCAACTGGTTGAACTCGACCTCCGCCTCCATGTCCGTCTTGCGATGCCAGAAGCCCTTGAAACTCTGGAACTCGACGAGGTTGACGATCATATTGTCTTCGATGCTCAGGTCGCTCTCGTGGTAGGACTGCTCGCTGCCCGTCGTGGACGTCTTCGCTGTCTCACTGCGAACGGCGCCCCGCGACTGCTTGCATGGGTTCTTCCAGGGCAACATGCGCCTCTTCCAGGCGGCGCGATCACTGCGAAACTCTTCGATGATCTCGGCCTTGATGTGCTCGGGCGCGCCCTTGATGCAGTTGTTGTGCGCCCTCACGCCGTTCCAGCAGGCAGGGTGCAGGAGCATCCCCTTGTACTCGTGACAGACCTCAACCTTCGAGCCCGTCTCGTCGCAGATGCCGCACACGACAGAGGCGTTAGCCTCCTCTCTGTCGGGCTCGTAACCATCATCAAAAAATCCGTCGACGTCGTCGAACTGCTCGGCCATGCGCTTCGACCGCTACCCTCGAATGACAATCTCCGATTGTTCGTGATCCCAATGCGGCAAGGAAGCGTGAGCCAAAACGGCTACATGCTGGACGGATGGTGAGGGGGAGGAGGAGGAGGAGTGTCACGGATGCGCATGTCCACTCGGGGTCGACTTGTCCACGAGAGGGTCTGTCACGAGCATGTCCAGTCGAGGTTGTATCTAAGGAGGGCGGCGCCTACGGCACATCCAAACGCAACGCACAGGGACCAACAGCAAAAGCGACATTCGGGGACCAACAACCGTGACGGAGGAAGATGGGGAGGAGGAGAACGGAGGCCCAAGATACAGCCGCCTCACACGATGCGACGTCGATGGCTTTTGGCCCTGATGGGCCCGCTGCACGCAGATAAAAGGTTATAAGAACGCGTGGGGCCCCGCCGAACTCGGCCGCGAAATACGCGTTTCCAGAGTCACCCTCTTAAGGGCCCGAAGGGGGGATCTCTCTACGAGCAAGCCCAATCGAGGCTGCATCTACTCTGCCGCATCCTCGGACCTCGCGCCTAGCAGTTGGGCACGCGTTCAAATTCGAACAGCTTTCGTTGGCCCCCGCCCGTCTGAGTAGGTTAGATAATAATGTCTCTATGTTATTATCCTTGTTTGTCTGTTATTTTTTTTTTCTCGTTCGTATCATCTTTGTTTATTGCCCTAATCCTCATCGTTATTCTCATTGCAGAGATTACTATGTGTTTGTTTTATGGTTTGGTGATTGGGTTTTTATCTCTGAGCGTACCTTGGCATTATTGTGTGGTGTCCTTCTTTACTACGGCCTTGCGTTTGCTTATCAGTTTATGATTGTCTTCCTTCTTGATTCTTATCTCGCTCTTTGGTACTGTGTTTTCCTCTCTTTGATTGGTGCCCTCACTCCCCGCTCGCATAATAAGCCTCATCCTCTTTGCCAGCCAAGCGCGGCTCGAGCAAGTCTCAAACCCACACTGGTGGCTCAAAGGGGTTGTGTACTCTGGGCGCAGACTCCAATCAAAGGGGAGTCGATGATGATGATGACGACGTAAAACAGGTGACGATTGTGACTGAGTCGAGTAGGTATATTGAGGCTGGATTCCATTGATGGTTCGTTTGGTCATGTTGCGACCCCTTCCCCCAGGCGATCGGCTTGCACGGGACTCACGGGACCCATCTTGAGCTGCAAACGCACGGCGCAGGAGCGCCGAAGAAATAATAGGCCTAGTGCCCATTCGCAACAGAAGCCTAACAGAGCACGTGCGCACATATCAAAATGGAGCGGACTCACATTGGCCACTGGAATAGCAAACTACACTGGCCTGCCCTGGACACTGCGCTATGGCTATGGCCCGCGCATGTAGATAGGGAGGTACGAAGTCGGAATTGGCGGAGCAGGGCCACCGCATGTCGGTGTACGATCCTTCTTCCTGGACTTCACGCCCAAGACATGCGTCGCTGTCACCTGGTCAACCTTGCTGACGAGCTTTCTGACATTGACGAGCGCCTTGGTTTTATCGCTCAGGGCCTTCTTCAAGGTTTTCATCTCTTGCTTGAGCTCTCTGTCCTGCGCCACGAGGTCGGCCTTCGACAAGACCATGCCACTCGGATCTTGGCAAGAACACTAGGTATAAATCGGTGGTCACACAAAAGATGCGAACCTGGAGATGGGCCAACACGATTACGGACAGCATCGGGATGCCGCATCCAGAAAGCCACCAGACGCAATTCCCGTCTTTCGAGCGGAAGCCAGCATGGGCACGTCTCGTAACCTTTCCCCCAACCAACGATTTCTTTGTGTTTGGGGAGGGGCGCCCAGGGCCATGGCAGCATTCCCCGCCAAGAGATGTCAAACTGCTCCGCGCCCACCAGGGCAATGCAGCGTGTGAATGCGACCTCTACTTGCTTGTTTATACCCAGTATTTTGGGGCACGCCACGAGACATCTAGCTGTCCATACAGGGGTAACCGTGGGCACCCCAAACGACATCTAGCTGTCTATACCCACATCCTTGTGGTCACACAAAACGACACCTAGCTGCGTATACCCGAATGCCCGTGGTGACGGTGGTGGTGGTGGTGGTGGTGGTGGTGGTGGTGGTGGTGTGTGCGTGGGTGGGGTGGGGTGGGGGTGGGACTGGGTTGTGGTGGTGTGTGCGGTGTGTGTGTGTGTGGTGGTGGCGCGTGCGCGCGTGTGTGTGTGTGTGTGTGTGCGTGGTGGTTGAGGCGGTTGTGTGTGTTGTGTGTGTGTGTGTTGCGCGCGGAGGTGCTGTTTTTCTTGTTGGGGGGGAGGGGTGCGGGGGGTGGCGCGCGTCGCCGTCGCGACGTTACGCAGCCGCGCGTGCGCACGACCGATGCGCGAAATCTAACTGCCTATGCACAATCAATCGCTGGCATACAATACGACATCTAGCTGTTCCGACAGGAGTACCCATGGACGCCTCAAACGACATCTAGCTGTCTATACCATAATAGTCGCGGGTACACAACATGGCGTCTAGCCGCTTATGCCCAGGTACCCGTGGTGGTGGCTGTGGTGCGTGTGGTGGTGGTGGTGGAGGGGGTTGTGGTGGTGTGTGCGGTGTGTGTGTGTGGCGGAGGTGTGTGTGGGTGTGTGTGTGTGCGAGGTGATTGAGGTGTGTGCGTGCGTGCGCGTGCGAGTGGCAACGCAGCGTCGGCGCGTTGGAGCTGCCGCACTGGCGCAGTTGGACGCGCCATGCAACGTTCTCACCTCGCGATTGATCATCAGTTGTTTGTGGTGGTTTATGGTGGTTTGCGGTGGTTTATGGTAATATAGCCAATGGTTTATGGTGGTTTATGGTGGTTTATGGTGGTTTATGGTAATATAGCCAATGGTTTATGGTGGTTTATGGTGGTTTATGGTGGTTTATGGTAATAAGGCCAATGGTTTATGGTGGTTTATGGTGGTTTATGGTGGTTTATGGTAATATGGCCAGTGGTTTATGGTTGGTTTATGGTGGTTTGTTGTGGTTTATGGTAATTACAGAAACCTTCGCCCGTATGGCTTGACGGCACGGCCGCGCTCCTTCGTGCGTTGGTTTAAAGTAGATTCCCCTGCCGTTGGGCCGGCCGCAAATGTTTCGCCCGAGCTAAATTACTTTGTCGTGATTTCTCCCAAAACAATTTTAAAGAAATATTGTGCCCCTGCGTCGTGGGTGCAAAGTAAAAAGGCGAACTTGCTCTCCGCTGGCGAAACTATAATCCGCTAGTCACACACACACACGCGCCCCCCCCCCCCCCCTCCCCCGCACTGCCAGTTCCCAAACCACCACCGCCCACAACACACCAACCTCCACACAGTTGGTGTTGCTGTCGCGGCCTCGGGCGCAGCTGCTGAGCTACGGAGTGGTTGAGTTAAGTCGTGCAGTAGGCTGTGCGACTGGTGTTTAACAGCCAGGGGAAGCACATCGACCCCGCCGAAGGAGGTCAGTGCCAGCGCGCGGCCAAACACTGCGCGCACACACACGTGCACACATGCACACACACATACACACGCACACACACACACACACACACGCGCGCGCACACACACACACACACGCACACACACACGCCCCCTCCACCACCACCACCACCACCACCACAACCACATCACCATGCCACCACCACCATACCATAATACAGCCGCACACAAACGCATACACAAACACACACATGGGCCGCCGCCGTGCCGCTCCTAAGGGGATGGTAATTAGGCGTCGGCTTGTCTGTCAGGCGCGCAGGCGCGAAGCGCTTGGAATGCAACAAGAAGTACAACAATGGTCGCGAGCGCCTCAAACAGGCGGGCCTCGCTCCAGTGCGAACGTAGGGCACCTTTTTCACAGGAACCTTGCTCCTAGGAGGGCGAACCTTAGCTGCTGGTCTGGCGAGAGCCCTGGGCGGAAACGACTCACCAGAGATGCTTGTCTGAGCATTGTGTTAGGCAAAGCTCGCATTATGTCCATCCCGCTAGATCGCCACACGCGTTCTTCCCCTATGGTTCGTGCAGCAACTTGGTTTGTTCTCTTGTGTTTCTAGTCGGGGGGGGGCATTCAGGGGGGGACGCCCTCCCGCTTACACTTGGGCCATTTGACAGTGGAGTTAGGCTAGGACATACATCATTTCGGAGCGTGCCTAATATACACACGAGAAGCGCCTCGATAGGAATTAGGTTCTAGGGACACGTACCTGAAATTCTAACTAGGTGTTAAAGCTTGTCGCATCTCTTGACTGTCCGTCGCTGCCTTTACCTTCCTCTTCCTCTTCCTCATCCTCTTCCTCCTCGCTCCCCCCGTCTTCGAAGGACATCTGGTCCAGTGAATTCAAGCTTCGTTGCGATCGTTATTGATCCTCCTCCTCGTACTGCTCCTCCTCGCTAGCCTTGACCTCGCGTGCGGAGGTCTCCTTAAAACAGTTGTCGGAATATGGGGCGGAGTCTGCTGAAGGTTCCGCACCCGCGCATGTGCGGACAACAAAAATCGGGCAATCTGCGCGACCGCTTCGGCTCGGACATCACAGATGCAATTGCGAGTGGCAGGGCTACGGGCAATGAGAGGGGGGGGGGGGGGGGGGGGAAATATGAGTCGCGAGTGCATGGTCGATTGAAACGTCTTCGTCAAGGTGGCCGATGCGGGGGGGGGGGGGTCGGTGCACCGCTCTCGGTGATACTCTATGGGGCCACGAACCGTGCTAGGGGCGTTCCTAACGATTCCTGTCACTGGGGCCGTCGGAAGAGCTCCGAATGGGGCCACGTACCGCGCGAGGTGCGTGCCAGAGGGGGCAGGCAGGCGCACGAGCGGGACCAATGAGGGGAAGGTGAGCGGGGCCAGGGCATACTAGTTGTTCTTCCGACCCCATAACACACGCACGGGCGCATCAATCCACCAGCTCACCAGAGCCGAAAGCGCAGGCAAGCATACGATGTCCATCACCGTGGGACTTGGGAGGCAGTGGCGGGTAGGCTACGGGTAAGTTGCATGTTGCAAGCGTCGGGCAGTCGGGGTGGGGGTCGGCGGAGACAGCAGCCGCAACTGAAACTACATACGTGAAATCACTTCTCTTCTTCCTCCTCCTCCCCCTCTTCCTCCTCCTCCTCCTCCTCTCCTTCTCCCTCCCGCCAGCCGCCGTGTTTTGCTCAGGGATTATCCCTTGCGTGCGCGTCAACCTCGTCTCTGCGAGGCTTCCTGCGCGCGCCCTTGGTGGGCGCTCCGTGTGCCAGCTGCAGCCGAGCCCCCAGAAAGTACTGAGCGGCCTTGGGCCCGTACCTGTCGACGTCGAGCTTGCCAGAACGAAAGCACCGACATCCAGGATGGGCAGGGTTGCTGCAGCGAGCTCGGAGTCCAGCGTGAGGAACCCCCGGCGGCGTCACGTGAGACTCGTACGTGACGCGCTGGCCCTCTATGAAGTGCGGGACCGCGAGGGCGGGGCCTGCGGCGTCGCCGACAGGAGGTCCTGGCACTGGAGCTGGAACGTCGGCATGAGGCCCATCACCTGCTGGATCGCCGTCCCCGCCGCCATCATCGCCGCAATCCCCTTCGACATCAGCAGCATAACCAGCTGCGCCTGGGATGGGGAGTGGCTCGATGTCGACGCCGCCGTCGACGCAGTCCTCAACTGGATCGGCCCCGTCGTCGCCCACGACATCATCACACAGAGCTGGCGCGGGCTTGAGCTTCTTGGAAGGGCGATTCACGATGATATGATCTGAGGTATCGTCGCCCCCAAGACCGTCCAATAATGCTTTTGATGATTTGGCACTCTGCCCAGCCACCGCCTTGCTGGGATACTTAAGTAACAACTGGTAGAATGAGTCTGGCTCCGCTGAGCTGAATGGCGCGGCGCCCTTTTCAAACAGGGCGCCCAAGCAGAGCATGCGCAAATAATAATACCGCCTGCCAACCCGCACTGCCCGACCATCGTACTGCGACGCAGATGCTGCATCCCCGTACTCGATGGGAGCGAGCTCGCGGCGCCATCCATTCGCATCAAGCTCATCAAGAAGCGCCAGCGTGGGCCAAGATAACGTGTCGCCAGATGGCTTCGCCACGACAACTCCGTACAAAGCCACGCGCTCATCGATGTCGCTGTCCCTGACCTCCCAAATGCAGAGCCTCTGCCTGGACTCGCGTGACGCATCAAGGTACATGAACAAGTCAAGGCATGCAGGGTCTTCTATGCAGTAAGCGTCCACCACGTCATCGGTCGGGTCGTTCCATGGTTGCATCAGTTGGGCGTGTACCACGAAAGTTTCGTGATCTGGCTGCTCTGTCGAAACTGTCTTGATCAGCTTCGGCTGCACCTTCAAGCTCAACAACTGAAAGAATCTCTTTCCACGGTGGTCGTCAGGGTCGTCATAGTCAAGGTCGACTTGCACAGAGTAGTAGCGGTGCGGCACCAGCGCCCTACCCAGGTAGTCTGCCGATAAGCTGCCCTCTCCAGGGGCGAAGCCTTCAGCGGGCTTCTTTTTGGCACCCTTGACTGGAGGGGGGCCGCCGGCAGCGCCAGGATCTCCAGCGGGCCCGTCGCCACCGCCTGGGCCACCGTCGCCCTCGTCACCCGCGTCCTCCAGGGATCGCAAGCAACGCGAACGCGGCAGATGTGCAGGAGGGGTGCTGAAGGACGAGTAGGACAAGGGTAGGGAAGGGCACTGCGGGGAGCGGATGGAGAGGAGGAGTAATCCTCACCTTCATCCGCATCCCCCTCCCGCCCTTCTACCCATCCGTCCTCCTCGTCCTTCCTCTGCCGCCTCCTCATGCTACTTAGATGTTTCGTCGGTGGAAGGTGGCCCGCGGCTCCTCGTCGCCGAGGTCGTCGGGCAATTCGCCGTCGCGAGGGCCCCCGCCTCCCCCGCCTCTGGGATCGCCACCGCCGCCACCAGCGCCGACGTGCAGTGCCATCCCGCACCGAATACCAGATAAGTGTTTCGCCGTGTAGGTCAGCCCTTCGGCATGAGATCGCTTGATTCTCAATGCAGAATTGTGTCGGGAAGCCCGGCCAGAAGTCCTCAGCACCGCCGTGGCGCTGTCCCATTCGGCGTCCAAGTCTGCGTCGAGAGCAGCAGCGTAGTCATGCACGTCAACCAAGTTCGTATCTAGGCGCATGCTGCTGGCGATCCAAGGGAAGGTAGCCCGACGAGCCCTCAGATGGTGATGTCGGCTCAATGAGTGTGGCCCTTCTGCGACCGTGTCGTCCAATGGTGCATACCTAATGGAATCGACCTCGGACCGCAACAAGGGTGACATGTTTCCACCGTCGCTGTCCATGGCGTCCACCGCAGCTCGCAGTGGAGTGCCTGGCTGTAGAACCGCCAGCGTCGTGGACTCGTGATGTGCAGCAGGGTGGCGGTTGCACATGATCAGGCACTTTTCCTTGATGTCTGGCTGGCCCAATCTCCCAAGGATGTAGGGGAGGTCATCAAGGAATTTCACTTTCAGTGCCCCGAGCGCGAGAGCAGCTCTGGCCATGCCCTGCCCATCCCGCACGAGATGGGTAAACGGGCCGAATCGGCCAGATGTCCACGAGTTGGCCTCGGCCACTCCCGCCCTGAGGGCACTCATTGAATAATCAAAGGCCAGCCCCAGAACGCAGCCCGATCTCTCGCATACGAAACTCTCGCCTGTGTCCCACTTCTCTGGGTGACAGGGGCAATACCCCGCAAAGGCCATCAAGCGACCCATCCAAGACGCAAACCAATGGATGAGCTCGAACTCATATTGAAAAGATGGGCTGGTGAGGGCGCCGAACACTTGATCAAGACGACGAACCCTGTCTCTCACGCCCCCCAGCGCAGCACGATCAAAGTGACCCCTGACTGACCAAAGAAATGTGTCCAATCCATCAAGGCAGTCCTTGAGTGTTTTCCAACGCCACTCGGTAAACGTAGGGAGCGACGCGTTCGTCATGAGCGCGGCCAGGCCGCTGAGCCCAGCCCCCCGCCAGTGCGTGGCCAAGGTGTCCCTGATGCCCTGGCGGTGCTTCTAACAACCTTCTCTCGCGATCCTTCGAGCACCGCGTTGGGCTGTGTGGGGATCTCTCGGAGGCCTCTTGAGTGTCTTGCGGGGCCCTCCTGGGGGCTTCTGAAGGGGGTTTCTTGGGCTGCCTGGACATAGTGTGGTTAACTGTGCGGGGCCCTCGTTGGTCCTCAAGCGTTGCGTTTGGATCATTGGGCAGATTTCGCATTGCGCACCGCTCCCCCACCTTCCTTCATCACAAGTGGGGCCTAGGAGCTCTCAGGGTGGCCAAGGAGGGACCCCGTCTTCCACATCCTTATCCTCGTGCTCCTCGTCCCCGTTGTGTTCGTCGTCCTCGTCTTGTTTGTTGTTCGTGTTGTGTTTATGTTTGCTCTTTTTTCATGCTGTCGCGCACGCTGTATATGTTGTAATCGTTCCCCCCTTTTGTCAGTTGTTTTTTATGTGGGTTTCTTGTTGTGTTTGTTTAGGTGGGGGAAAGGGTGTTATGTTTATGGTTATTTCCGTGCTCCCTTTCTTGAACGTGTTCCCCCCCTCTTCCCCTTCGGCCCCCTTTCAACATCGTGTTGTTATTATTGGGAGGGGGGTGGCTGGTGGTTTGAGGCCCTGGTGACTTCGTCCCTGAACATCGAGATCAACGCCTTGACCCGAGTCAAGAATCTCGGGAACCATCGGAGGGAGCGCACGCCCGTACGAATCAACACGTCGATTTTGTGCCTCCACCCTGGGATGATGAGCGACCTCGGGAACAACAAAGGTTCTCGAGCCACCTGCTGCGTGCATCCAAGCTGTGCGAAGAAGTCGGGCAATACCTCATTCATTTTTGAAACCATGTATTCTGTGCCCATGTCGCTCATGATCCCGCGAACTCTATGGCAAAATCGCCGCATGGAGTCCACGGAACCTCCAAAAGACAAGTATATCTGCCAAAGCAACGCTGCAGTTTTTTGAAATGCGCTCAATTGAGTCCGTTTCAAAAGAACTGGCGAGAACATTCTTCGTCTGAAGTCCGTGCCGTTTCTTCTGATAACGAAGCTAGCCGCCTGCATCTCCCAGCCCCTGCCTTGGGGGCTGCTGTCAATGTATAGGTACACGTCGATGAATCTCCAATCGAGCGTCGCGTAGAAGCGACGCGTGAGGCGCATGCATGCCCAGTCCAGCCGCACCCGCGCCTGACGAAGGGTCTCAGTACGAATGCGATGCAGGGACTGGCGCAACGAGCCACGCTCAATGCCAGCGCAACGCTCAAAGAGGTTGCTCCAATGCTTCCCAGACTTCCATCTGTGCCGAAGTGATCGCAAAGTCGACGATACACCGAGCCACTCGATGGTTATACTAGCAGATAGGCGCCGACGCCGACGACTTGACGTACCACGCGCAGGTGGAGCTCGATCTGGAGCTGCGTCCTGCATGCGCGGAGGGTGCATCCGCCGAAAAAACTGCAATGAACGACGGGTCGGTCCATGATGCAGGCTCTGTCGGAAACGGGATTTCACCGCATCACAATTGAACACAGGCTGTATCATAGAAACAACTCCGACAGCAAGCACTGGGCATAGAACCAACGGGAAATATTCAGCCACGTGTCGGTACGCACGCATCAAAACGCCCAACAAGTCGTGCCATGTACCCACAGTGTGACTCCCGCCATCGTGATACGTGCAGGAAGCTCCATGCAACACGCTTGATATCTCCTCGGCATTGTGGGCGTTACTCTGCACGGGTCTGTCCAACTCGATGGACGCAATGGCTTCGTGTATCAGTGCACCAGATATCTGAAAGCGCCTGGCACCATGCAGCGAGGAGCGAATGATGAGATCTCCGCTCCCGCCAGGCTCGTCCCGAATCTGCAGTGCAGCATCGGTGTCGATGAGTTTCCATTCCCCACGACAACGCCGAAGAAGCGCCGAACGTTGTCGTCGAAACGATTCCCTGCTGCTGCACGCCTGTACACTGCAGACCACAGGCCTCCAGACTCACCGAACACGAAAAAGAGCGTGAGGCAGCTCTCCAGGGGAGCCCTCTGCCTGCCAGGAGGCGCAGAGGCTGGTGGGCGCGGCGCTGGCACGCCGACGTGCCCGACGCCATCGTCACCGCAAACGTCGGCGTCCATCTGTGTCGGCCAACGAACGGATGCGAAACAGAATGTGCAACACAATGCGACACAAAGTGCAACACGACCCCGAGTTTGAGCAAAAATATGGCCACGGATATTGTTTCACCACTATGGTTGGTGCCGCGTTGGGCCATCGAACACGGGCCCGAGGTCCCTCACCCGTGCTCTGTTTTATACCCCAGGACTTATCTGACTCAGGACTCTTTCCACCTCCTCCTCCTCCTCCTCCTCCACCTCCTCACCTCCTCATCCTCCTCCGCCCCCTCCTCTTCCTCTCCTCTGGGGACACAAGGCCCTCAAGTGACTGTCTTAGGCCCCGACAGGTCGCACCAAAGAAGGCATAATGCCATCCCCCCGCCCATCGTGCAAGCTTTTTGCCAGGCGTCTTCACTTGAGACATCCAAACGTGCGGGGCGGGCTCAATCAGGCAACGCCTTTCGACCAACCCCATGGCCCGAACATGTTTGATTCACGGTGATGCGGTACTCTGGGTACAACGCGTATACCGTAGCACCGTCTCGCAAAATACATCCATGCGCACTACAGATTACACAGAATTTGTAGAACAACCAAACGCAGCGTTCAATGTTATGTAGTGCTCTCATCATTTAACCTGAACCCTACTGCTCTTGCAGTTTAAGGTATTATTTCTCGTTTTAAGGTAGAAAGCGCTTTTTCCCTTAGACATATTACCATTGAGCGGGAATATACCTTAACCCTAGAAGAGGGTCTAGCCACCCCCGACCAACGTGCGGGTCCAGCACCACAGACCATGGCGCCGGAGACAGTGCGGCAGTGCCGCGGACGCTCTGGCGGGGGGGGTGGAGGAGGAGGACTCCAGGAGGACGAGGTTGACGAGGAGCCCGACGAAGAGAGACAGGAGGAGGAGGAGGAGGAGGAGGAGGAGGAGGAGGAGGAGGAGAAGGAGGAGGAGTGGCAGCAGGAGGAGGAGGAGGAGGAGGAGGAGGAGGAGAGCATGCCGCGCGTCGTGGCCAGGGCCCAGCTGTTGCAGCAGCATCCTCTCGGACGGCCTGCCGCGCGCGCCGAGCCCCAAAAGAGCTCTCGCCTCCCTGCCGTCGGTCGGACGTCCATCTCCCGTGCACTTGTTCTTTCGGTTTCGTGCGTGTTGTTGTTTGCTCGATGGTCCAGGATGGTCCTCGATGGTTCTCGCCGAGAAACAATGCACACGTCCGAGCGATGCCAGGTCTCACCCCAGGCGGCGGTCTGGCGGCCCTGCGCGCGCACGGAGGCGGCCCGCTGCGCCGCCGTGCCCGAGCCCGTGCCCAGCGCGGCGCTCGGGCAGCTCCGCGCTTGCTCCGTGATGGCACGCTGCGCCAGCGGCCCCCGAGCTCGCGCCCAGGGCGCTCTGCCAGGAGGCCACTCCTGACAGAACGAGCAAAGGGCTATAGCGCCCAACTGGGGGCCATCGAGACGGACCATGGGACAGATTAGGCCATGGAGCAGGCCAGATGAAACGGGGTCGAGCCGGATCGAGCGGGACTGAGCCGCATCGAGCTGGGCAAAGCAAGATCAGGCCAGTTTCCGCCCAGGAATCTGCCAGCGCCGAGCCCGAATGTGGCACCCCAGGAATGGCATCCTGAGCTCTGGCTCTGGGGTCGTCCAGGTTCACCTGCCCTCTGTCGTGCCAGACGGCGGCCTGCCGCGCCGACGAGCGCGAGCTCTTGCCCGGCGCGGCGCCCTGGTGGCCCCGCCTGCCCACGGGCCCCCGGAGGCCGAGCGTAGCCAACGCCTCCCGCCGCGATTGCCTTCACGCGGCGAGCTGCGCCGACGACCTCAAGCCAGCCAGCCGGGGCGGCGGCCTACTGCGCCGACGAGCCTGGCTGGGCCTGCACCCGAGGAGGGCCGCCTGGTGGCTCCGCCCGCGCGTGTGCGACGGCCTGCCTGCGCCGGAGGCCTCCAGAACGGGGTCCGAGTGGAGGGGGTCGAAGGGTCGCTCCGCATCGCCGATGCATCGGCGACGTCGACGTGGAGAGCATCGAGCTCCACGTCGAGCTGCATCGTCGATGCATCGGCGATGCGGAGCGATCCTTCGACCCTCTCCACTCGGACCCCATTCTTACCAGCCTGGAACATATCCCTATCCCCATGTTGGGCATCGCCTCATCACGATGGCGATCTTAGGGATTTCCTGAGCTTCTGAGGGTGCATCCCTAAGATTGCCATCTCCTTTGGGCGTGTCAATCTTGGGGACAGGGATAGGTTCGATGCTGGTGATATTCGGGAGACCCAGATGCACGGAGGAGGCCGAACGCCGCTCCCGGCGCGCTGCGCACTCGCGGCCCTGCTTGCCCACCAGTGGCGGCCTGCCGTGCCGACGGCCCCGAGCCCCCGCGCAGGTCGGGCGCTCCGCCGGGAGGGCGGCCCGCGGCGCCGACGGGCTCCAGAGCCCGCGTCCGGCGCGGCGCGTCAGAGGCTTTGCTCGTGAAGCAGGGAGGAGGAGGAGGAGGAGGAGGAGGAGGAGGAGGAGGAGGAGGAGGAGGAGGAGCAGGAGGAGGAGGAGGAGGAGGAGGAGGAGGAGCAGGAGCAGGAGGAGGAGGAGGAGGAGGAGTGTAAACCCAAGACGCATCAACGATGATGCAAGCAAGCCCTCCCTCCGAACTCCCTCTTCGCAAGTCGCTACACGATGTTTATCCGCCGACCCCTTGTGGGTCTCTAGGCGTGTGAGATAGTTCCCCCCCATAATCCCCCCCCCCAGGGACCCCAAACCGGAGATTTGACCCCCCCCCCCGGGCCCAGTACGAGCGCGTCACGGGGCTCTTTTGGGCCCAAAAGGGGATCAAGACGGGCCCAGAAGGCTCCAAGAGGCCTCCAAGACGGCCCACGAAGGCCCCGAGACGCCAAACGAACGCTCCCACACGCCCAAGATGGCCCCAAGACGAGCCTAGAGGCTTCCAAGACGGCCCAAAAGGTCCCCACGAGGCCCCAAGAGGCCTCCAAGATGCGTCCCAAGAGGGCCCCTAGACGCAAAAATTGGCCCATTCCCTTCGTAAAACGTATGCTTTTCACAAATTCGCTTTCTGGGCTTTCCGACGCTCCAAGACGGCCCAAGAGGCCCCGAAGACCGCCCCAAGACGGCCCAAGAAACCCCCAAGAGGGTCCCAAGATAGCCCAAGAGGGCCCCAAGACGGCCCAACAAGCGTCCAAGACGGCCCAACAGGGCCCCGAAAAGGGCCCCAAGAGCGCTCCAGGAACGCCCCAAGTGGCCTCCAAGAGAGCTCAATATGGTCCCAGACAGCCCAAGAGCGATCAAAGACACCGAAGATGGCCTCCTGACGGCCCAAGATGCCCCCAAGAGGCCCCAAGAGGCATCCAAGATGCGTCCCAAGAGGGCCTCTAGACGCAAAAATTAGCCCGTTCCCTTCGTAAAGCGTGCGTTTTTTTGTTTTGTTTTCTTTTATTTTTTCTCACAAATTCGCCTTTCGGGCTTTCCGACGCTCCCAGACGGCCCAAGAGGCCCCCAAGACCGCCCCAAGACGGCCCAAGAAGCCTCCAAGAGGGCCCCAAGACAGCCCAACAAGGCGCTGAGACGGCTCAAGCGGCGCCGAAGACGGCCCAAGAGAGCCCCAAGAGGCCCCAAGAGCGTTCCAAGTGGCTTCCAAGAGAGCTCAACATGGTCCCACACGGTCCAAGAGCGATCGAAGACACCCGAAATGGCCTCCAGATGGCCCAACACGCCCCTGAGAGGCCCCCAAGATGCGTGTCGTGAAACGTACAATGTTCACACATCCGCCTTCTGGGCTTTCCGACGCTCCTAGACGGCCCAAGAAGCCCCGAAAACCGCCCCAAGACGGCCCAAGAGGCACCCAAGACGGCCCCGCGACGGTCCAATATGGCCCCAAGACGGCCCAAGAGGTCCCCAAAACGGCCCAAGAAGGCTCCAAGACGGCACCAAGAGGGGCCCAAGAGGGCAACCAACAATTCAAAAATCTAGCTTTCCGCCCCCACGAGCCCCAGGGGGCCCCAAGAGCGCCCCAACAGGCCGCCAACGGCCCTCAAGAAACCGCCAAGACGCCCCAAGGAGCCCACAAGAGGCCCCCAGGAGGCCCGCAAAAGACCCCCAGACGCTTCCGTATTGCGAGCCGTCACGCCAACTGCAATGCACTCCGCGCGTACAACCTTACTCTTCCTCGCGACGTGCTCACTATCTTGCTCGGCGCTAATGTGCTGCTGCCGCGCGAACTGTTTCGTGCGCGCTGCGAACGTCAACAGCCTCTTCACCCGTTTCGATTCATCTGCCACATCTTTCGCTGTGATGCTTCGCTGATCACAGCTTCCACACACTACTCTTGCTCCTTTCGTCTTCCAGTGCTCCTCCACTTGGTTGCGGGTCGAAAGGCCGACCTCCCAGAAGGACACCCCGCACCCGGGTGCACAGCACGCAAAGCGCTCGCAAAACACGCCCCAGACCACCGGCATCACGCAAACATTTGGACCCCCTACGTATCTGCCACCACCCGCGCGCGACACCGCACCCTCACACAAGACGCCGCTGGCCAGAAACTCCTGGCCTCGCAACACTCACAGAAGGGGTCGGCGGATGTGGCGTAAGCCCGTAGAGTCTTAATTGCGGGGAATGCACGTTTTGGAGACAACTGTTTGAGAATCCTGGGATTCCAGCGCCGCAAATCAACGTCACTGCTGCGTCTTGATAATCCTAATCCGTGTCAGAACACCACTCGGACTTTGGCCACACGAATCCTTGAAACAACTGCAAACTTTCAGAACGAATGAGCGGGGCGAGAACCACATTTTGAAACGGAGCCAACCTCCATCCGTGAAACCCATTCAAACTTTTCAGACAAATGTGCGCAGTACTAGAAACAAAAACGTTGAACCAAAAACACCCTCAATGCATGGAACTGTTGATAACTTCTGAATGGTTTGTGCTCGGCACTAAAAGCGAGAACAACATTTCGAATACGGCCCACCCTCCATCCGTGAACATGGTGCAACATGTTATAACCAATGTGCGCGGTTCTGAAACGAGAACGACATTTTCAAAACGGCCCACCCTTCATCCGTGAAACTGCTGCACAAAATTCTCCAAGATCATGAGAAATGCGGGCGTCTCAGGCGAAACGCCATGCTCGCACAACTGACACGTCTAGGGGTGTGACAGGGAGGAGTTGTTTATAAGGAAGAGGGATGGAGGAGGACGGGGGAAGCGAGGGGAAGGAGCTCTTATCTGACACCGGGCCACAGCAAGCGCGAGGGCCAGCTTAACAGAGGAGCACGGAGGTGCAAGCCCTGCAGAGCAAGTAGAAACAATTCGGGCTTGCTCGATGGAGCGCGTGCTGCCAAGCACTGCCCGCCAGCCTGGCACGTCGCTCATACCGAGGAAACGCCTAAGCTGCCAGGAGTTCGAAGGATTACGAGTACCTCGAGTGGGCCCTCGGGGGCCCCAGTCCATTCGGGGAGGAGGACGAGGGGAATTCTGTGTCCTGGGTTCGGCGCTCCACGACTCCGACGCGCCCCGAGAAGGAAAGGGAGAGCCAGAGGAGCGGGAGCGGCACGGCGACCGACCAGCACGATCGCCATCGGGGAACGAGCGGCCCATAGTGCGAGGCCGCTCGGGAGCAACAAGACATGGACACATGCCACAAGAGGAGGAAGACGGCAGATGACTAACGAGACGAGACGGGGAACGGGAGGAGGATGGGGGAGGTGCAGGGAGGAAGATACGAGGAGGGCAGATCGACGGGGAAGATCGAGGAGGACCGACGAACAGAATCCAAACCCAACCATGCGACTTCTCGTTTCTTGTCTTTTCAATCTGAGGTCCCCGGCAGTCCCGCCCTTTCCCCGAGGCCGGTCTGACATCTCGGGACGTTTCTCGGGTCGGGCGAACGGGGGGGATAGCAAAGGGGGGGTTTGAGAATCAGCTCACGTAGCTGATTTTCCCTGCGCCTCCGGGCGCCGGAGGCGGCTATGTATCGAGGAATGGGCCCCTCGGTGAGGCCGAATCCAGCTGCATGCAGCAAATTTCGTAACCCCCCCTTTCCCAATCCCCCCCTGTCGTCCGGCCCGAGTTTCTTGACGGTCCCGGGTCCTGGCGAGGGCCGCCTCAGAAGCCGAACAAGGCCAACCCCCCCCCCCCGTGGTTGTTCCTTGCTCCGCGACGCGAGCCCCTCGGGGAGGGGGGCTCGGCGAGGAGAGGCGAGGAGGAGCAGGCAGGAGGGTCGCCGAGGAGAGGCCATCCTCCCCGACGGGCGATCGCGGGGGGTCGGGGAGGATCGGGGGGACCAGTAGAGGAAAAAGACCTATGCACATGCACCGATTCTGGCCAGGCCCCTCCTGAGCCCAGGATCGGTGCGTGCGCCCTCCTGCCTTGGCCAGGAAGGTAGATGTATTGACCCTGGGTCAAGGATGGGCCTTGCCAGGATCGGTGCATGAGCATAGTTCTCTTCGCCAGCAGTAAGTCGGGCCTGTCCCCCTACAGGGGGATTTTTCGACGAAGAATAAAATATACCCAAAAAAATAATCAAAAAATTGTCCCCAAATAGCCTGGGGGCAATGTTTTGAGTTTTGTTTTATTACCTTGTTAGGGTATTTTCAAGAAGTATTTTTAATTTTTTGTCGACAATCCCCCTGTAGGGGGGCACGCCTGGCCTAACGCCAACATCGACGAGGAGAGGAGGATCGACGAGGGCACGTCGACGGTCGGCGAGGACGAAGCGGACCGACCTGGAGAGAGCCCCCGCGGAGGACGTCGGCCGCGCGCGCGGCTCCTCGAGGCCGGCGGGCCCCGGCTGCCTGGCGTCGCACGGCGCGTCCTGGCAGGCGAAGGCAGGAGACGCGTCGACCCCTGTTGAAGGGCAGAAGTGCAGACAGAAAATAGGATTTCCCATATTTTCCAATATTTTTTCTGGGTTTTTGTCTTCCCCCCCCAGTTCCCATATTTTCCCACATTTTCTGGGGAATCGACGAGGAATTGTGTCTGTGTGTTGTTCTCCCTCCTGACCTGTGCAGTCGAGCTTGGCTGGAAAGGACACGCGACCCTTCTGAGGGCCACGCTGCCACAGGAATGCAGAGGGCATGGGCACCTTTGCTTCAGAAGCGTCGACCTGATTTGAAGGGGAACTGGGACACACAAATAAATACACACAAATAAAAATATCCCCCATAGCTTCCCATATGTTGTGGGTTTTTGTCTTCCCCCCACTTCCCAGATTTTCCTATATTTTCTGGGAATCGCAGATTAATTGTGTCTGTGTGGTTTTTCCCCTCCTGATGATTACTAAGCAAACTCGGCTGCATCTCCGGCGTCATCAAATTTTCAAACAGACGACAAAGGGCGTCGATCCTCGATAATAGGGTGCGTCAGACTAGCACCAACTTCCAGGGGGGCATATCTCCGAGCCCCCCTCTTTTTTCCGAGCGGCATCTGACTGTTCCTGGCCCCCCCTTGGTGCTTACCACCGAGCCCCCTCTCTTTTCTGAGCGACTTGCGTCCCCACCCACCACGTGATGAGCTGCTCCTAACGTGGACCCCCGAGAGTCTCTCGACCCATTCCGCGGGACCGGCTCCTCATCCACGTCCGGGGTCCAAACGAGGGCCCCCGGAGGCTCAACGTACAGGCCTCGGAACAAATTAGCGAACACGTGCCACACTCATCCGTCGACGCCTCCCCCCCCCCCAATGTTCGAGGCTGGCGGTGGGCCTGCTGAGATGCACTTCGACCGCCGTCTCCCCCGCGCGTGCCAACCTCGAGTTTGGGGGGAGGGGCAGTGCTCAGTAACTCTTTCCCTTCTGCCGTAGCGCAAAGCCTGGAGGCTTGGGGGGGGGGGCGAGGCCGCCCGCCGCCGCCCGGCGCCTGCGCGAGGCGGGCCCGCAGCAGGCGCAGCACCTGCGCGGCGTGGCGCAGCGCCAGCGGGCTGCTGCCCTGCGCCGCGTGCCGCAGGTTGGCGGCCGCCCCCGCGACGGTCAGGCGCTCCTGCGAGGGGCAGCGGCACAGTCGGAGCAGGGACCAGAGCATGTGTATGTACATGTGCATATCTATATATATATATAAAGAGATATTTATATATAGATATTATATAGATATTACGTGCGGTAAGGTCGTGCGGCGTCGGCGCGCGCAACATGCGTTGACACCGCGCCGATCGTTCCACCTTGAACCGCTCGCGACCCCGATCTTTCAACGTTGAACTCCGTCGGGGCCGGTGGCGTTACCGTGTCCCTCGGTGCTTCCGCGTCGTTCTGTCGTGCGGAGATCAAACTTGAACGCCTTTGCTGGCGTCACTGGCGCGCAGTCGCCGCGTGAACCTACCGTAGCACCAGGCAATTCTGGATGAGAGCGAAGGGGCGGGCGCGGAGTGGGTCGTGGGTGGGCCGCGGGTGGGTCGCAGGTGGGTCGCAGGGTGGGTCGCGGGTGGGTCACGGAAGTGTCGACCGCAACACACAACAACAAATGACCACAAACCAGCAGAATCCTGGCCACGAAAATCCCAGTGCACCCACGCACCCAGTGATGGTGTAAGACAGTTCGGCCCCCTCACCCTGACAAGAACATGAGCCCCTCCGCTGGCAAAAGCAAAAACAAATCAGAAGGTCACCGAGGGTACCTCCCGAGGAGTCACCTGACCTTCACTGCCTGGCCTATCTGGGACGCCGTGGCGAAGCCCCAGCCCCAAGCCTCAATCATTCGGTCTGGCCCCGCGGCCCCGCAGCCCTCGGCCCAACAGCCCCCAACATGCGAGGGTGCTCGCCGTGGCGCCGGCATCGCCAAAGAGCGCGCGGTTGCTGGAGGCCGCACCCTGCCATCGGAGCCGAAGAACACAAGGGGGAGACCGGCTCCGTGGGGGGGAAGCCATCGAGCTGGAATCGGCGATGCATCGCCGATAGACCGACGACGGGCCACCGAGCCAGTCCGCTCGGCCATGGGCGGGGGTGGGCCATCGAGCCCCCGACCGGCGCGGAGTGGGCCATCGAGCCCCCTCACGCTGCCCCCGACTCCTGGCCCACGGCCCGCACCGCGCCGCCGTCCAAGCTGGCCACGCCGCCCCCGGCCTTTCCCGGCGCCCCAACCGGCGGAGGCGCGCGGGAGGGATCGGCTCCCAGAAGGCGGCGGCGCTGCTTCGAAGGCGGCGGCCCTCCCAGAGGGGCTGGGCGGCCTCTCGGACGCCCTCTCAGCAGTCTCGGGGGCCTTAGAACGATGCCCCGCCGCCTCCTTCGACACCCCGCCGCCGTCCCAGAAGCCCCCCCCCCCGCGCGCCGCCCCCTCGTGGGCGCCGCCGAGGGCCTCCTCGCAGAGCACCACGCTCCCCGCGGCGGGCGCTTCCACGCCGCCGGGCCCCGGCGCCTTGCGTTTGGGCGCCGCCGTCGCTCCCTTTGAGAGTCCTCCGGGCGCCGCGCTGTGGCTCGCGCAAGGGCGCCCGTCGCCCGGCTGCGGGCCCCCGGGACCATCACGGACAACCAGCCTCGAACTTATCCGTATCCCCAAGATGGGTACTTCATTAGTGAATTTAATTGGTTTTTGGGTTTTAACAAATGGTCGCAGCCACGCAGAGGGCGTGCGTAGCGACGCCCCAAATGCTCGGTCTCCAGTACTTCTGCGTGGCGGCGCCCCCGCAGGCACGCAGAGGGCACGCGTGGCGACGGGGGCGTCGCCACGCAGAGCTTCTAAAGACCAAATATTTAAAAAACCAATTGCTTCCACTACCAAAGTAACCCCATGGCGAGGACAATCTCGGGGATGCGCCCGCAGAAACCTAGGGAATCTCTGAGATCGGCACCAAGGCAGGGTGGTGCCAAATTTTGGGGATAGGGGCATGTTCCGATCTGGTACACAACGAGCGCGTCTTGATTACGGTTCTGGCGAACTTGCTTGCACGGCATTCCCCCGCGTTCATTCCGCCGCCTTCTCGAACAACGCTGAGCAGAACAGGAGTGCAAGGGAGTCCCGACGCACGTGAAGGACAGATGACCTTTCAGGTCTTGCTGCGCCAGGCCCCCATGCAAGCGAATTTGCCAAAGTTAAATAAAAACTGCTTCAGATCCATCCAGCACGAAGTGCGGCAGCGAAATGGGGTGTACATGGGCTAGGGCTCTGGCTGTACTTCCCTAACAAGAAAGAACTACATAAACACAAAACTTGTGGAGGTCAGCGCTCAGTGGACTCCCCTTGCTGGCGCGAAATCTGCGCTGAATTCCCAACTTTTATGCTTATGCAGCTTTTTCGTTTTCAAGAGGTTGCCCGGTCGCGTCCTCTTCGTCACCGCCTTCGTCCTCGTCGTTGTCGTCGCCCTCGTCCTCAACGTCGTCGTCGTCGTCGTCGTCCTCGAGTTCGTCGCCCTCGCCCTCGCCCTCGCCCGCGCCCTCGTCGTCGTCGTCGTCGTCAGCGTCGTCGCCGTCGTAGTCGTCGCCCTCGCCCTCGCCCTCGCCCCCGCCCTCGCCCTCGTCGCCGCCGTCGCCGTCGCCGTCGTCGTCGTCGTCGCCGCCGTCGTCGTCGTCGTCGTCGTCGTCGTCGTCCGGCGCCCAGGGCCCCCCGCCCAGCGGGGTGCGACGACGCTGCCGCTACACCCCCCCCCACACGCAGCGGCGGCTCTCGGGGGCGAGGCGGCCCGCCCGGCCTCGACCACGAGCCAGCACTGCGGCGGCGGGTGCTCCTCGCCGTGCTCGCCGCGCAGCGAGAGCCTGCCGACGGCCTCGACGACCAGCCAGGGCGCGGGGACGGGCCCCTCGCTGGGCCGCGCGGGCGGCTGCGGGGGCAGCAGCGGGCGGGGGGCGCCGGGCTCCGCCTGTGCCAACGAGCAGTCGCGCGCGGCGGGCATCTCCGCATGAGCCGCGCCCTCGCGGTCTGGACTCCCGGGCGCGATCCTGTGGGCCCAGCCCGCGAAGCCGCAGATACGGACATGTCCTCGTCCACGACAGAGGAGCAGAGCACGGCATGGGCGCTGCTCCTCGGGGGCCCCGCGCGGATGTCTTGGAGCGGCGATGGACGCCCCTGTCCCCAACTAGGGGAACAAAAAGTGGCATAAGCATAAAAACTCGGAGGTGCGCGCGGGCTTCTCGGATCGGCGCTGGACTCCGCGCCAGGGGCGGCGCCGGAGGCGCCGCCGGGGGGCCCCCGCGCCGATCCGAGAAATCCGCGCGGACCTCCGAGTTTTTATGTTCATGCCACTTTCTGTTCCCCTACCAACGCGCGGAGCGCGGGGGGGGGGCCCTGGCGCCGGTCCAACAGATCCACGCGGACCTCCGAGAGACAGCGCTCAGGTCGGGCGTGTCCCCCTATACAGGGGGATTTTCGACGAAGAATAAAAAATACCCCCAAAATACCCCCCAAAAGGCCAAAACTACTCCAACAAGGCAACACAAATACACCAAAAATATTCCAAAGATCAGCAAAAACACTCAAAACATAGGGGGGCACGCCCGACTTCAGACAGCGCTCCCGTGCCGCTCGCGCCCCCCTCGGGGCCTTGGCCAGCTGCAGGCTGGCGGGCCACACGCGCGCCGAGGCCAGGTACCTCTCGGGGTGCGCTCGACCAGGCCCCAGGCGAGGGCCTAAGAGGCCTCCTGGAGGGGGTCGGAGCAGATTGAAGGGGCCCCAGGACACACACATAAAAACACACAAGTAGCATGACTCCCCATATTTTCCCATATTTTTTGAATTTTTGTCTTCCCCCCCACTTCCCATATTATCCCTTATTTTCCTGGGAGTGGACGATTAATTGTGTCTGTGTGTTTTTTCCCCTCCTGACAGATGGGGTAGGAGGATCGAGCCGCATCGCCGACACATCGGCGATGCATCGACGACGCATCGGCGATGCAACAGCGATGCATCGTCGACGTGGGCGATGCATTTGACTACTTACCAGACCACCCCAACCCAACCCGAAGACCCGAATTTGAGCCGAATTTCGGGTTGGGGGGGGTACGGGTTCCGTGTGTTTTTCCAACGTTCCCCGACCCCCCCCACTGGAAATCGAGGATACATTTGGACCTTCGGGTTGGGTTGGGGTGGTTTGGTGGGTGGTGAGCATTGGCGCCGTCGACGTGGAGCAAATTAGGCTCCACATCGAGCCGCACCGGCGATGCATCGGCGATGCGGCGCGACCATCCGACCCCATCTATTCCGACCCCATCCGGGAGGCCCAGAGGGCCGGTGCCATGAAATCTGGGGAGACATATCAAAATCTGGGACGATATCACGACCCCCACCATGATATCCCCCCCGGTCATCACCCCCCTCTTTGAGCAGGGACCGACAGTCCTGGCATTCCGATAGTCCTACCACGACATGTCGTTAGAACCCAAACATGTTCTGATAACAAAAACACTGTTCTTAGAACATAAACCCGATGTGTTAACATAAGACGATCTCAACCAGAAATGTTGTCTCAGAACATCTCTTGGAGATCACAAAAGGTTCCTAGAACATTGCTTGGCAGGGCTATCGGCGAGCCAGGAATCACCCCTCTCTTGCCCCCACCCCCTCGGCAGCGGCCAAGAGGGGGGTGTCCAAGAGGGGGGGGTGCAAATCATGACCGGCGGCATGTGCGCGGCCCAGCGGGGGGGCCAGGGACGTCATGAAATGAGACGAGGCGCCATGAAATCTGGGGAGATATCATGGCCCACGCCATGATACCCCCCCCCCCTTGTCATCACCCCCCTCCGCCCCCTCCTCCTCCTCCTCCTCCTCCTCCCTCCTCCTCCTCCTCCTCCTTTCATGCCCCTCCGCCTCCTCCTCTCCTCCTCCTCCGCCTCCTCCTCCTCCTCCTCCTCCTCCTCCTCCTCCTTCCTCCACCCCCACCCCCTCCTCTCCTCCTCCTCCTCCCTCCCCCCCCCTCTTCGCCGCACCCGACCCTCTTGCCCCCCCCCCCCCCCCCCCGAGCACCTCGGGCTGCACTCCACCGGGCCCAGGGAGGGCCTGCGCCTGGGGGACGCGCCGCCCCGCGGCGCCTCGTGCCGGGGCGTGCCGGGCGCGGGCGCCGTGGCACCGTACACGCCCGCCGCCTGCAACAGCCGGCCCGCGCGCCGGCTGTGCATCTCCAGGGCGGCGCCCTCGCAGGGAGGGCGCCGGCCGCGCGCCCAGAGCTCCTCCCCTCCCCTCCCTCCCTCCCCCTCCCCCCTCCCTCCTCCTCCCTCGTCCTTCTCCTCCTCCTCCTCCTCCTCCTCATCCTCCTCCTCCTCCTCCTCCTCCTCCTCCTCCCCCCCCTTCCCCCCTCCTCCCCCCTCCTCCTGCTCCTCGACGTCGGAGGCTGAGGCCCGCCAGCGGGCCATCGGGAACGGATCGGGGATGAAAAGCGGGCGGGGCGGGGGCTTAGGAAGAAGCGCCGGTCGGGGGATCGATCGTGAGGCACGTCGGCAAGCGTCGGAAGGAAAATCCGCTCCCCCCGGGGCGATGTCCATGTCCACCGCCTGCGAGAGACCCGACGATCGATCCTCACAAGTCGTGTGTTTGTTTTTCCTTTATATGCGAGCAAACGAGGAGTGGATTCCAAGCTGCACACGCTCAGCTGCCACACGATTCAAAAGGTCGCCAGGAAAACCGCGTACAACTCACGAACCGACCTGCGATGGACAAACTCGTGAGGTGAAGCGCGGCCTGAGAGAGAGAGAGAGAGAGAGAGAGTGAGCGGACGTGCGAAAGGTAACGAATTCCCCTCCCTGCGGACAGCAGGCCAGAGGATACGTAAGACGATGCACCCCGCATGAAAAGGTATTGTTCTCTCTGGAGTGGGCAATGTCTTTGCCAAAATTGCTTGTCTCTGTCCATGGTCGGCGGGTCGAGAGCGGGCCTCTTCTGGTTAAGAGCTAGGCGGGGCGCGCGAAGCACTAATTGGGGAGTCAGGGCGCGGGCGGGCGGGGCCTCAGGCGGCCGGAGGGTGCGGACGGAGTACAGGCGGTGCCGAAAAGCTTGCACAAGAAAAGGTACACCTTGGACAGGACCCGGGGGTGAAGTCCCGGAGGGAGGGAAGGCGGATGAAAACACGCAGTGTAACAAGAACCCTATTGGCTGGCCAAAACGGCCACGCAAATAATTCCAACACAGCATGAGATGAGAGAGAGGCGGAAGATGAAGAGGACGAAGAGGACGAGGGGGGACGGGGCAACGTGAATGCCAGAAACGGCCGACACGCACACATGCAGCTTGACCCCTGGCCCACAATGGATGAATCCCCTCCTCGGAAACTGCCCCTGGAGTCGAAACCTCTGCCGCACAATGACTAGATCACACCGTCGGGCATCTGGGCACAAGCCACAGCACTGGCCACCGTCGCAAGGCCCATCTTGCCCTGATCGTTCGACTCAATTTTTCTGGTCGCGACCGACGAGATCGATTCCTACCGATGTTGCTGAACATTCCTGTATCGGTCGCGACCGATTTGCTTCAAAATGGGTCGCGATCGATTCGACGCGACCGATCGGTCGCGACCAGTCGCGACCGATTATCGAATCGGTCCGATGGGTCGAGACCGATAAGGAATGCCGATTGGTTGCTACCGATCGCGTCCGATAAACAACTGGTATCCAATGATTTGGAAGGGCGGAACCGCTGGAGCCGCACAGAAGCAACCATATCGTCGGATATCTGGTCACTGGCCACGAGAAACCGGCCACCGTGGCCGGGCCAGCCCTGGGCCAAGGATCGGGCGCCCTGCTGGCTTCGCCAGCGAGGGCGCTTACATCGGTCCCTCGTTGACGAGGGTGAATAAATACACATGCACACGTGCACACATACATAGAACTTGTAGATCTGCATAATAAAACGAACAACAAGCACAACAACAATGGCGGAGGACGAAACGCGCGCCTTCTCCCAGCACCTTTCGGGCCCGCGCTGAACATTCGGGAGGATTTCGCGAAGGTGGCCCCGAAGAGGGACCCGTTCTTGGGGCCCTGCAATCCTCGATCCCTCTCCATTTACTGACTACCTACCAGGCCACCCCAACCCAACCCGAAGACCCGAATTTCGGGTTGGGGGGGGGGTAAGGGTTCCACATGTGTTCTTACGATGTTTCCCGACCCCCCCCCACTGGAAATCGAGGATAAATCTGAGCCTTCGGGTTGGGTTGGGGTGGTTTGGTGGGTGGTGATTTACTGCCACCCCGCTGCGAAGCGCCCGATCGCAGCACGCGCGAGCCCTGGCGCTGGGACCAGCCCACCCGCATGCCGGGGCGCCGGCGCACGGCGCTTCCAACTGTCATCCGGTGTCTGCGGTGTGTGTCTCTCACAGCCCGGCTGCACGCAAGAGTGGCCCTATCCAAGGGTGACCTTTGCTGCGCGGCTCGAAGGGGACGCGGGGGCCAAAACCTGAGCGCGCAAGCCGCTGCTACCGCATCGCACTCAACTATCGGGGGTGGCTCTCCAAAGGGTCTGGACCCCTTCCCCGGGACTGGCTCTTCATCCCGAGCCGTGCTTGGACGGCCCCGAAGCCCAATTCGAGCCCCCAAAGGCCGAAAAACGTCAAACACCACACGACATGATTCTTTCGCGACAGCGGATGGCAGGCTTTGGGGGTCCAAGCAACATCCTGGACCGGTTCTGGGGGGCATTCTGGCCAAATACTCCAGGCGGATACCGCGGTGGCGACGAACAGGCGCCTGGCGTGTATCGGCTCGGAGCCGGAATCGAATCGGCGGCGCAAGGATGCACCACAGCCCCATGCGAGCATCGAGCCACATCGCATCCCCGAGAACCGAAATCGAATCAAATCGGGCCAGTCAAAACCCATGTCGAATCGGATCGATCAGATCGAATTGCTGGATGGAGGCCCAGAAAGGACCCCCAGGACCCGAAACCTGCCGAAACCTCCCGACGCGATGTTTCCACGGCGTGAGGATGCCAGGGACACTTGGAAGCGCCTGCCTGCCCGCCTTTCCCTCATGCACCCGCCGATGTTTCCTCTGTTTTCAATCCGCGGCCCCAGATGAGGTATCGTCTGCTTCCCTGGGTTAGCTTGTTTTCCCAGATCCATGCTTGACGACAAACTACGTGTCTGTTGGTGTTGCGTTGGCTCGTTAGGTTCTCGACACTTAGAACAGCTCGAGCAGCTACAGACCTCTTACGCAGACGCATGATCTAGAATGGCCAGAAGCAGAACACTGCAACCACGAGGGCGCCGGGTTCGTTGCGCTCAGGCCCAAAAACGGCACCCATATACCCTCAAAGCAAAGAAACAAAAAGCTGGGTGTCGTGGGCGAAAAAAGATATCCGTATCCGCGGCCTCGAGGGCCAAGCCAAGCCCCTGGGCCGCCAGGATCGGGCCCCAGACTCCCAGACCGCGAGGGCGCGGATGTGGATATGCTCGCCGCTCGTGATGTCGAAGAACCGTAACGTCGATAATCTGCGGCCGCACCGTAAACAATTCGAGGCGGCCGGATGGTCTGAACTTGATGGGCCCCGACAAAATCTGTCAAGAAGGGGGATAAGGAGATACCCGCTCAAAATCGGTCCTATACCCTTACGGGGTCCATTTGGTGCAATGTTTCACCCCCGATCCGTCTTCGATGGTCCCAGGCCCGCAAACGGTTTCCAGAGGCCAGAATCCTTTGTCGATTGTTATTGGTATTATTATTATTACTACTACTACTACTATTATTATTATTATTATTATTATTATTATTAGTCTTATTATTATTATTTCCCCCCACAGCCAAAGAGGGGGTGCTCGTTTTCTCTGGGCACCTCCGCGCAAAAACCTCACCTCCCTCCCACTCTCCGCCTCACTCACGCATTCACCATGTCATCGGTCATCATCACCATCGGCCATCATCATCACCACCATCATCATGCTCAGTCACTCACAATCAATCACGATCAGCATCGGCCATGGATCATCATCGTCATCACTCGCCCACTCATCACCTCGTCATCACCCACCCCCTAGCCTGAACACGGAGGTATCTCGAGCGGGAGCGTCGTCTGTGACTAAATTGGGAGGAAGTCGCAGGCGGGAACCTTCGTCCTATGAGGCCCGCGCATCATGCTTCTAATCCGAACGGGTCATCCTCAAACCTGTGAAGGTCGTCACATTTGGGCTCCTGAGGCCTGAATACGGGGGAAGTCTCGAGCGGGAAACTCGACTGTGAGTGAATTGCGAGGAAGTCTCGGGCGGGAGCCATTTCCCTATGGGCCCCGCACTTCATGTTTTTAATCCGATCGGGTCACCCTCACCCGTGTAATTGTTGTCACCCCTGGGTTCCTGATGCCTGAGAATGGGGGAAGTATCACGCGGGAGGCTCGTCTGTGAGCGAACTGCGAGGAAGTCTCAGGCGGGAGCCCTCTCCCTATGGGGTTCGCCGCTCATGTTTCTAATCCGAACGGGTCATCCTCAAACCTGTGAGTGTCGTCACGCTCGAGCTCCTGAGGCCTGAATGCGGAGGAAATGTCGAGCGGGAAGCTCGTCTGTGAATGAATTGCGAGAAAGTCTCACGCGGGAACCATCTCCGCATGGGACCCGCAGCTCACGTTTCTAATCCGAGCGGGCCGTCCTCTGCCGTGTCACTGTCGTCGCTTCTGGGTCTGTGAAGCCTGACTTTGGAGGAAATCTCAAGCGGGAGGCTCCTCTGTGGGTGACTCGCGAGGAAATCTCAAGCGGGAGCCATCTCCCTATGGGCCCCGCACTTCACGTGTCTTATCCGAACGGGTCATCCTGACCCTGTAATTGTTGGCACTTTTGGGCTCCTGAGGCTTGAACATGGGGAAGTACCCGGCGGGAGCTTCGTTTCTAAGTGAACAGTGAGGAAGTCCTGGGGCCCGCAGATCATGTTTTCGAGGAAGTTTCAGGCGGGAGCTCCCTCGTCATGGGGCCCGCACTTCGTGACTTTAATGGAATTATCAGGCGGGGAACCTGGTGTGTGAGTGAACTGTGAGGAGTCTCAGGCGGGAACCCCTCCATATGCAAGGGGCGATTCGCCCGACCCATCAGGCGAGGAGGACGAGGAGAAACAGGAGGTGAACATGACGACGGCGGCCGGGCGCAGGGGGAAACCCTTGCGTCCGGACCTGGGGTGGTAACCGTCTGAGCGCGGCCGTGACTAGTTCGGTGCCTGCGGGGTTGTCCCAACGGCTTGCTGCTGCGCCCCAGCGGCTAGCGTGGTTGCCTCAACGGCTTGGCCCGCGGGGTTGTCCCAACGGCCGCGCGACCCGCGCTGGCCGAGGCGGCGACGGCGTCGAGGAGAATCGGCGCGCGCTCTCTTGCAATAGACAAGAGAGGAGGTGGTGGGTGACGAAACAGACAACAGGAGGGCGAGGCAAGGGCAACGCGGGGAGCGGGCGAAGGCCCTGCGCCAGAGCGAGAATGATAATGACGCAAAGTAGACGACAATATTAGTATTAGTTTTGATACTTTTCTTCCTAATTACTATCAATGCTATCATATATTTATATACAATTACACAAAGAAAACGATCCGAACCCCGAGCCTTGAACCTCGCCCTCACTTCCTGCTCGCCGGAACCAATGCGAGGCTTCCTCAGGCCCCCGCCGGTTCCAGGTTGGCACAGCTCCCCCGGGCCTCGCTGTCGCGGGGGCGGGCCGCCCGCGGCGAGACCGACTGCAGGGACGCCGCCGAAGGCGGCGAGATGAGCGGCGAGGCGCCCGCGGCAACGGCGCTCCCGCAGCCTGCGGCGCCGGCGCCCCAGGCGCCCGCAGCGCCGCCGTCCCGCGGGGTGCGGCGCCTGAGGCGACCGCACGCAAAGATGGGGGGCACCAAGACCTCCTCCTCCTCCTCCTCCTCCTCCTCCCTCCTCCTCCTCCATCTCCTCGTCCTCCTCGTCCTCCTTGTCCTCCTCCTCCTCCTCCTCCTCCTCCTCCTCCTCCTCCTGGTGTGGCCGCACGGTCTAGCTCGGGGCCCCGGAGGCCTGGTCGCCCGAGACGTTCCCGGAGGACGGTCCGAGTCACAGAGCCGTGGGGTGGCCCCGCCAAGCCCCACCGACCCACCACGCGGTGCGGTGGCCGCACCATTTTCGGGAAGACGTAAGACTAGGGTACGGGAGACTCTGGTTGGCCTGGCGGGGCCATCGTGAAAATGCCGAGACCCAGTCTGCAATTTGACGCGAGCTCCCGCTGCAAACATCCCACGCAAACTGGACCGTCAAAATCCAGGGCATGGCTCGTCAAAAAGCGAAGGCGAACCCGAATTTCGGCGTACTCGCGTCTTACGTCGCCCCGACATTTGGGGGTTCCCGGAACGAGAGGCCCTGGGTATCCCCGCGTTGTGACAACAATCACGGCGGCAAATTCACGGCGGTGTTTGGCGCCCGGTGGCCCTTCTTGGGCTCCTCGTCGACACAGCCGGAGTTTCGAACCAAACGCACCCAAGAACACAAATCCTGGGATGCGCTTTTGACCCCCAAGCCCTGATATTGCCGAGCTCCCCGCGTCGCGAATGCATTAGGACGGAAGTTGTTTTTCCACTTCTGGCCTCCAGGGGCCCTCGCTGGGGCATGGGTCCACAGCCACGTTGCCAAAGCAGTGATCACGCCGGGGGCGCTGGGAATCGGCCGCACGCCACGAGCCAAGAATGATCTCTGGCTTGCCTTGGGCGGGTGGTAATGGGCAGTGAACCAAATGTTCCTCCTCCTCCACCTCCTCCTCCTCCTCCTCCTCCTCCTCCTCCTCCTCCCCCTCCCTGTGGGGCCACGAAACGCTGCCCTGGGCGGGGGAACCGCATGCGGGCACCCCCACTGGGGCTTTCGGTGGAGCTCCCTATGGGGCCACGAAGCGCTGCCCAGGGTCGGGGAACCGCATGCGGGCACCCCCAGTGGGGCCTTCGGTGGACTCCCTATGGGGCTACGAAACGCTGCACTGGGTGGGGGAACCGCATGCGGGCACCCCCACTGGGGCCTACGGTGGAGCTCCTTATGTGGCCACGAAGCGCTGCCCAGGGTCGGGGAACCGCATGCGGGCACCTGGGGCCTTCGGTGGAGCTCCCTATGGGGCCACGGAACGCTGCCCTGGGTGGGGGAACCGCATGCGGGCACCCCCGCTGGGGCCTTCGGTGGAGCTCCCTATGGGGCTACGAAACGAAGCAAGGAGGGTGAGGAAGGAGGAGGGGGGGTGGGGAGGAGGGGGGAGGGGGAGGAGGAGGCAGGAAGGTGGGACGCGGGGCGCTGTCTCTTCAAAACGAGGACCCAACACCACAGGATGGTTGGGAAATAATCAAAAAATCGTCTGGGGAGTATTTTTTGAATATGTTTTGACCTTTTTGGGGTATGTTTGGGGTATTTTATTATATTTGTCGTCGAAAATCCCCGTGTAGGGCCGATTGCTGCATGAGGTGTGCCAGGGTTTGCCCCTCCCCCCCCGCGCCTTCAGGAAGCTGCACATCATCCGGCGAAGGATCGCTCGGCTTTCGGGGCCCGGCTCGGGCATCTGGCGGCCGCTCGGGACAACTTGAGCACCGCCAGGACGCCCGCTGGAGCGCCCTCGGCGCGGCGCAGCTGCTGGAGAGCCCCCCGAAAAGCGCTCACGAAAAGATCACTCCCCAGACCGCCGACGTCATGATTTGCTCACTATGCCGTTTCCCCAAGACTGGCTGTTCATCCTGAGTCCTTTGTTGACGGTCCTGGGTCTCAGCGAGGACCTCTGGGATGGCCGAAAATCTCGCGCCGTGAATCTTTCGCGGCGCGGGGATGTCAGGGCTTAGGGGTAACAAAACTCACGAACATGTTCTGGGGGGCGTTCTGGCTAGAATGTCCAGGCGTACACTGTCGAGGCGACGAGGAGCTCCCTGGAGGCCCCAGCAAGCGCCCTGGAGGCCAGACATTGTCCGAAACTTCGCGTCGCGATCTCTTCACAACGCAAAAAAACATCAGAGTAAGGATCACTGTGGCGAAGCGCCACTTCCCTGGGGTCGTTTGTTCGCCCCGGATCCGTATGTGAGGCCCCCAGGGGCCGAAATCAATAAAAATCACGCCATTATTAAAACGATCACATCGTTGGAGATGTGCGAACACCCCCCGAGAAGCGCAGTGGAGGCGCAAATCCCCACCGAGGGCAGCAATTCTTGCCCACTGAAGGCAGAAGGCTGCTTGCATTCAGTGAGGGCGTGAGCTCAGACATTTTTGTTTGCAGTGAGCAAAATGTGTTCGCCGTCAGTGAAGGTCACTCCTTTGCGAAACGTTACGCTCTCCCGCGGCAGCCCTGCCTGGGCGACGCCAGCGAGGGGGGCTGCAGCACGCCGGTGCTCGGCCGCTTGCGCTCGATCTCGCGCGAGAGCTGCGCCTCGCGGCCGGCTGGTGTCTTCGGCGAAGAGATCGGGGGTCAGGGGCATGGTCAGAATTTGTCTGTCCTCCAGGAACCCAGTTCCTATCGAGACGCGCTCTTGGCATGAAAACGGTCTGCCACGCGACAGAGCAGTGACGAAGCTAAGTCATAACAAGCAGTTCGTGGGAGGCGCAGCCACATCGCAGCTGTGTAGAACCCCCCTGACTGTGGGGAGGCACCCGTCTGCCGGGCATGCCCAGGGTCAGATAGTGAGGGGGCCGAACGGTCTGACACCCCTGGCGAGCGGCCGAAATGTGACTCCGCGGCGCGGATTCTTGCTGTTGTCTTGTCGGCTTCGTCCACCACGCGACCCACCCGCGACCCGCCCGCGACAAACCCACGCTGTTTGACGAGAGAATCGGCGCCTGCGGCGGGCTCGTTATCTAGTGGGAAAAATCAGCGCCTGCGGCGGGTTTCTTCAGAACCTCGCAGCTTGCCGACGACCCCGCCGCCCCTTCGCTCTTATCTGCAACTGCGGGGAGTATGATAGAACTTAGATGCTCACCCTGGAGACCTTGGAGACACTCGCTCCACCCACGACCAGATCCGTGATGTGGGCCCGCAGGTTCCCCATACCGTCGGGGCGTTGACCTAAGGAACCCAAAATAAGGAACGAGGCCCCTTTTCTCCAGAAGATAAACTTCGACCTCCCATTGAAAACCTAAGAAAAACCTGAGGCAAACTGTGAAACAATCATGGAACACCGAGCCCCTCCCCAACGAAAAGGGTTCCTTCTTCAACGCCCCGACTGTACTGCAAGAATCTAATAATGCTTCTTCGAACGACCCCCAACCAAGACCGTGCCGGATCCCCAGGGTGACCAGGGCGAGGGTGCCAAGACGAAAACGAGATCGGAGCGAACTCGGATCGGCAGAAAACCGGGGGATCCCCAACGGTTCTCGAGGATGTATCGAGCGCCGCGGCCGTTCCGGTCTGGGGCGCTCCGAGGGCCCTCCGAGCGCTCTGAAGCGACCGAACCCGATCCCGAGCCTGCCCGGGAGAGGTCGGGGGCAGGGCCACGCTTGGCACACCTTGAGGCAACTGCCCGGAGGCCTTCGCAAGAACGAGGAAAGGCCATGAAGCCCGATTCGGTGAACGCTAGGCCGGGTTACAGTAAGGGGCTCGACCACAAGAAACCTCCCACAAGACGCCCAACAACCCTGAGACCCCAGAGGGCACCTGATTCTTGGTGTGGGGTGGGCACATCACGCTTGTAACAGCGAAACCATCGAAACCCGACAAACCCAGGGCACCCTGGAGGCAAGCAGGCAGGGTGTTTCTTGGCATGGGTCTCTACTGCAGGCCAGATTCAGCTGGGGATGAAGCCAGATTAAACGGGATTCTGACGATTTTACTGCGATTCTGCAGGTTCACGACCACGGATATATCAGCACCGATGCCGAATTCAACATCCCAAGAGCTGCTGGCTAAAGGCTAAACTATGTCTGCAGCCGCGACTCCGCACAGTATGTATAGGACACTCTTCGGGGGGAGGCCCTAACATCCCCGCGTCGTGCAACAAGCTCGACGGAAAATGTTCGGCAATTTTCGGCCTGCGGGAGCCCCTATGCGGGCACCGAGGCCGTCAAAGAATTGCTTGGGAAGAAAAGGCACGTCGCAAACAAATCACATGACGTCAAATGTCTGGAGAGGATGCGGGATCAACGTCCAGCAAGCGTCGAGAAAGCGCCCAGTTTGGAGCATAGGAGAGTCCAACGGCCGCCTCCCAACTGATTCGAGACCAGAAGGGTTGGGTAACAGATTTAGGGCGCACCGAACTTCGGTCGCGACCGGAGCGAGTGTAATTTGGTGACGAAGAGACGGCGCGTCAGGGTTCAAGCGAGGGTTGTGCAGACACGCAGGACGGGACACGCTTCGGGGCCCCAAAGGGAGCTCCACCGAAGGCCCGGATGGCAAAATTCGCATGCGGCACCCGCCTCCGTGTCAGCACACCCCTCGCACGCTTCGTGGCCCCATAGGGAACTCCACCGAGCGCACTCGTGGCAGGACTGGCCTGTGGTACCAACCTTCATGTCCGTACACCCCTCGCACGTTTCGAGGACCCATAGGGAACTCCACTGAAGTCCCCAGCGGCAGGTCTTGCATGCGGTACCCGCCCCCGTTGCGGAACACCCCTCATACGTTTCGTGTGCACACCCTCATTCCAGCACACCCCTCAGGCGCTTCGTCGTCCCACCCGGAACTCCGCTGAACTCCCCAGTTCGCATGCGGTACTCGCCCCAATGTCCATACACTCCTGACATGTTTCGTGGCCTCATGGGGAGCTCCACCGAAGTCCCAAATGGCAAAATTCACATGCGGTACTCGCCTTCATTCGGCACACTCATCACACGTTTCCGGCCCCATCAAAAACCTTCCCTTCCTTTGTCCCGCCTGCCTTGCGGTACTCACGCCTGCAACCTGGATGGGTCCTTCGCCAGACAAACGTTGTCCGCGAAATTCGCCGGATGCTATTGTCGGGAGCGGCCAAGAGGGGGGTGTCCAAGAGGGGGGGGTGCAAATCATGACCGGCGGCATGTGCGCGGCCCAGCGGGGGGGACAGGGACGTCAAGAAATAAGAAGAGGCGCCATGAAATCTGGGGAAATATCATGACCCACGCCATGATATCCACCCCCCCCTAGTCATCACCCCTCTCTTTTCCGCCCCCGATATTGTAATCCCTTGCAACGGTTGCGTGTGTCCCAGGCAAGCGGGGCCCAGACATCCGACATCGCGTTTTTGCTGCAGTGTGGCTCCTCAGAGATCGGGGACCCCTCCCCTCGCTTTCGGACGACCCCGAGGCCAAGTCTCACTCGCACTGATACTCGCTCATACTCAGACTCACTCATACTCAGACTCAGTCGCACTCAGACGCGCTCGCATCCCCCCCCATTCCTTTCTCAGACTCAGTCATACTCACTCATACTCAGGCCCGCTCAGAGTAACCCACACTCTGACTCACTCATGCTCAGACTTACTCACACTCAGACTCAATCGCAATCAGTCTCACTCATACTCAGACTCACGCACACTCAGACTCACTCACACTCAGAGTCGCACTCTCAGACTCGCTCACGATCAGCCTCACTGACACTTGGACTTGCGACGCACTCGCAGTCAGACTCGCACATTGTCAGGACGTCTCAAGCAAGGCGCTGGCTTCAGCACCCCGAGGGGGAGCCGCCAGGGGTGGTTGCACGGCCCCGTTCGCACCCTGATTGAAGGGCTGCCTCGGGCGGTTCGCTGGCTTGGTTGCCCAGACTCCTCTGCTTTCCGTTCACGCCCACATTCTGCAAAGTCCCAAGCAGTTTGCCTGTTTGGCTGCCCAGACATTGTCTGCTTTTCAGAACAGAGCGTGAGAATGTCTCGAGCGAGGAGCTGGGAGGACGAGGATGACTCGCTCTCACCCACTGACATTCATTGTCAGAGACCCGCAGCCAAATTATGTCAGTGAGATGAGATGCACACATGGGGACCTCCAGAATCTACAAGCCCCAACTCCCGCACCGATCCAAGAAATCCGCACGGAGCATCGAAAGTTTCCGTTTGTGGCCCATTACGCAGTTGCTTCTTCTTCTTCTTCGAGGAACGGTATCGGCGATGGCACCTCGTCCTCCCCTGACCTCCTCAGACGAGCGACGCCCTGCCCGTGAGTCTCCCCGAGCTGCGCCTGGCTGGTCCACTCGGCCGCCGTGCACGGCCGCCGCTCCAGCATCGGCGGCTGCAAACCTTGCCTGGGCCACCCAAACGGTGTGGTGACGTGGTGACACTCCGCGCGGTGACCTCGAAATTCGAAAAGACCTGAGAGCCTGGGGTTGTACTTTTGTCCGACAAAGCGCTTGCGCTCGGCGTCGGGCCCCCACGCAGATTGGTCCGGCTCGAGAATTGGCGCAAAAAAATATGGTGGCTGGGGCTCCAGACCTGATTTTTCACGATTGTGTATTTCTTCTGCGACGTCGGATCAAAGAACGGTGTGGTGACGGACCGCGCGGTGACCAAAGACCTCACCGTACGGTCCGTCCTCGCACGGTGCTGGGACCCTGGAAGCCACAGTCGCCCGATGCCATCCTCGGATGACGACCCGACTCTCAAAATCGTGCGGTGACTCAAATTCCCACTGACGCATCACATGGTGTTGTCAAAGACCGGAGGGGTATTAATTAGAAGAAGAAGAACATCAATAAGAAACTTAATAATAATAATCATAATCATAATCATAATAATAATGCAACTAATAATAATAATAAATAATAATAATAATACTAATAATAAAAATATTAATATTCATAATAATAATAATAATAATATATAATAATAATAATATTAATAATAATAATAATAACAGCACAAAAGAATAATAAGAAGAAGCGTCGGAGCAAGCATATTTTTGTTCGCAAACCAGCAATGGTTGTTTGGATCGGCGCTGGACTCTCTTCCCTGTTGCGCGGAGCGCGCCATGGGCGGCGCCAGAAGCGCCGCTCAAGGGACCAAGCGTCAACCAAAAAAAAAAACAGTGCGGCCCTCCGAAAGTTTGAATGCCGATGCTGTTGTTTCGGCTATCCCCCTCCTAACGTTGCCCCTGATCTCCGCACTGTGGCCGAAAGACTGGCCGCGATGTATCTAGACGCCCGAAATGCATATGGGAGAAGTTGCTATGACACCCATCAACCACAGTTTTCCGAGAACGACAGCGGCAGCTGTTGGGCAGGCGGCCTTCTGTCTCAAGTGGACAACGTCCGCTGCGACACCGACGGCGAGCCCTGCTCAAAGTGGACAGGGACTGCTATCGGTCTTCGTGCCCATTCTTCCTCCACTTCTTTTGATCCTACCGCGGTGACCGCACCACTCGGGTCGGGCGAAAGGGGGGGATAGCAAAGGGGGGGTTTGAGAATCAACTCACGTAGCTGATTTTCCCGGTGGGCGGCTATGTATCGAGGAATGGGCCCCTCGGTGAGGCCGAAACCAGCTGCATGCAGCAAATTTCGTACCCCCCCTTTCCCAATCCCCCCCTTTCGTCCGGCCCGAGCCACTTGAGCGACGGAACGAAACGGGTCTTACGCGAAGTGACACTGCGACCTTACGCCCTGGCCTACGCGGGCCGCCAGCGCGGCCCGCTGCACTGCAGACGAGGGGACCTCAGCGCGGCCCTCCGCGGGCAGCCGGCGCCGCCGGTGTGGGCGAAGCCGACCCCGCTTTCTCCAGTCGCTCACTTGGGAGCTCCCGACAGACCTGCGACTCGGCGCCCGTCGGCGCCGCGCAGCGGCGGCGAGGCGACCCGCCGGGCCCCCTCGCAGGACGCCTTCGGGGCGGCGGCCCGCGGCCAGCGGCCGCGACGCGCGACGCGACCGCGGCCGCCGAGCCAGGATGGCTGCGGCACGACGAGAGCGGCGCCCCTGCACCGCACTCAGCTGTGGAAGCTCAGGAGGAGGAGGAGGAGGAGGAGGAGGAGGAGGAGGAGGAGGAGGAGGGGTCCGAGCACAGCGGGGCGGAGGATTGCGCCGCATTGGCGATGCATCGGCGGCGTCGGCGGTGCACCGGACCCGACGGCACGGGGAAAATCGGGCTCCGCATCGGGCCGCATCCGCATCGCCGATGCATTCGGCGGTTCGGCGCGATCCTCCGACCCCATCAGCTCGGAACCCATCTGGGAGGCCCAAACCTGAGGCTCCACTCGAACCCCGCTACAACGCGGTACGGTGCGTAATTTTCCGGCCCTGGAGGCCGAAAGACTGCACCGTACCACTCCAGGGTCGAGGATCGACTAGGGGGCCACATGCGAACCCCTACCCTTCGTTCGGGAGCTTCGTTCGTGGGGGGTAGGGGTAGGGTTCGCATGTGGATCGAGGATCGACGACGCCTCACGAGACGCCAGCGCGGTACGGTGCATCCGAATCGTCCGCGGAGGCATGCGGAGGGGCGGCGGCGGGAGGAGGGCAGGCTCCGGGCAGGAGCTGGCCCAGTGCGAGGGCGCCTGATGACGCACCCAAGTCTCCGGCGGTATGAGTTGCCTCAATATCCTCCTCCTCCTCCTCCTCTTCCTCCTCCTCCTCCTCCTCTTCCTCCTCCTGGATGGGGCCCAATATCCTCTTCCTCCTCCTCCTCCTCTTCCTCCTCCTCTCCTCCTGGATGGGGCCCAATATCGGCACAGAAAACCTATCCCCTGGGGATGGGATCGGCAACGCTTCGAAGCAGTAACCAGGCGAAAGGCCCTGAACAGATGCAGTTGTGGGTGCCGCGTTGTGGGTACCGCTCGGTGGAACTCGCTATGGGGCCGCGTGAGGTGTGTCTTGTAATGGGTGGGGGAGACGCATGCGGCCGCGGACACTGACGCCTTCGGTGGAGCTCCAGATGGGGCCACGAACCGCGGTACTGGACGGAGGAGGCGCATGCGGCCGCGGCCACTGGGGCCTTCGGTGGAGCTCCGTGTGGAACTACGAAGCGACGCACTGGGTGAGGGAACCGCATGCGAACGCGGCCTCTGGAGCCTGCGGTGAAGCTTCCTAGAGGGGCCACGAGACGCTGTAGTGGCTGGGAGAGACGCACGCGGCCGCGGCCACCGGGGCGTTCGGTGGGGCTCCCTATGGGGTTGGGTTGGGGAGGGCATGGAGGCGCATGCGCTCGCGGCAACTGGAGCCCGGCGCAGCCACCGACGGGGCCACGAAGCGCTGTACTGGGCCGGGCAGACGCGTACGGTCGCGGCCACTGGAGCGTTCGGTCAAGCTCCCCATGGAAGGGGCCACGCAGCGCTTTACTGTGTGGGAGACGCATGCGGCCCGGGCCGCATGTATCTTCGGTGGAGCTCCCTATGGCGCCACGAGGCATTGCACTGGGCGGGGGAGATGCATGCGGCCCGGGCCACTTGTGTCTTCGGTGGAGCTCCATATGGGGCCACGAGGCATTGTACTGGGTGGGGGAGACGCATGCGGCAGGGGGCCACTGGGGTTTTCGGTGGAGCGCCCGATGGGGGCACGAGACTCTGTGCGGGGTGGAGGAGACGCATGTGGCCGCGGCCACTGGAGCCCTCGGTGGGACTCCCAATGGAGCCACGAAGCGATGTTCTGGATGGCGCGGACGCATGCGAATGCTGCCACTGGGGCCTTCGGAACAAGCTCTTTATGGAGCCACGAAGCGCTGTACTGGGCGGCGTGGGCGCATGCGGCCGCAGAAATTGGGGCCTTCGGCGGTGGAGCTCCCTACAGGGCCACGAACCGCTGTACTGGGTGGCGTGGGCGCATGCGAACCTGGCCGATGGGGCCTTCGGCGGAGCTCCCCATGGGTTCACGAAGCGGCGCGGACGCCTGCGAACGCGGCCGCTGGGGCCTTCGGTGGAGTTCCCTGGGGCAGGGGGGGCACGGAACGCTGCGCTGGGTGGCGCGGGCGCATGCGAACGCGACCACTGGGGCCTTCGGTGAGGTTCCCCATGGGGCCACGAAGCGTTGCACTGGATGGCGCGGACACACCAGACGCGGACACTGAGACCTTCGGTGAAGCCCCCGGGGGGGGGGGGCACGAAGCGCTGTACTGGGTGGCGCGGACGCATGCGAACGCGGCCATTGGGGCCTTCGGTGGAGCTTCCTACGGGGCCACGAAGCGCTGTACTGGGTGGCGCAGGCGCATGCGAACGCGGTCTCTGGGGCCTCTGGTTGAGCTCCCAATGCGGCCACTATTCTTGTGAGGGCTGTGCCGTAATGGACATTCTGAGGGCAGAGGCAGGGGTGTGAGGAGAAAGGGAGAGGGGGAGGAGGAAGGAGGGATGAGGAGTGAGTGACGCGGGGCGCTGTCTCTTCAAAACGAGGCTTGGGAACAAACATGCTCATCCCCCCCAAAACCAATCCGCAGAAACCACCTGCACGCCTCCACCGTGCCTGGCAGGGCCTTCCATTGCACCAGCACGATGTATACGCCTTCCTGGCCTAGGAGGGAGGATAGCCTACGCACCATCCAAAGGTCCAGAATGGTCCTGGCAAAGCAGGATGGTGTGGAGGCCGCCTGAATGGGGCCCGAGCAAATGGGGTCGCAAGATCGCACCGAATCGGCGATGACGCTTCGGAAGCATCCGCCCCTTCTACTCAATCCCCATTTGGGGGACGGAGAAAAAGCACTACCGATATCACTGATTACTTGCCAGACCTCTTCCGCGGTGCATCCCGACCAGAATCACAAGGCGCATCCAGCTGTGGTGACGAGGCCTCTCCAGGGCGAGCAGCGGCATCTCTGGACACCCGAAACGGGTACGTACCGAGAACGCGGGCACGATGCCCGACAACAGGTGCAGTCCAAAACCAACAGCGGTCGCTGTTGGGCAGGCGGCGGCTGTCTGTCTCCATTGAACGACGTCCGCGGCGACACCGACAGTGAGTCCTCTTCAAAATGAGAGGTACGCCACCACGGTGTCTAGGGCCCCGTGACTGAGTCTCTAACTGCGCGTCCCTGTGCAACCCACAAGCCGACCTGCAGGTGCACCGAGGCCTGAGTGAGAGAGAGAGAGAGAGGGTCGGCCTTTGTGCCCATGCCCATCCCGGTCGTCCCGAGCCTGTCGTCCTCTGAGTTAGGGAGGCTCGGATCCTGCCAGCCGTGAGACAGCCGCTCTCCCGCTCCGTCCCGCCGCCACCGCGGAGCCCCCTCCGTCGGGAGCGGCCAAGAGGGGGGTGTCCAAGAGGGGGGGGTGCAAATCATGACCGTCGGCATGTGCGCGGCCCAGCGGGGGGGCCAGGGACGTAGTACGTAGTGAAATAAGAAGAGGCGCCATGAAACCTGGGGAAAGATCATGGCCCACGCCATGATATCCACCCCCCCCTAGTCAACACCCCCCTCCTCCCCCTCCTCCTCCTCCTCCTCCTCCTCCTCCTTTTCATGCCCCTCTCCTCCTCCTCCTCCTCCTCCTCCTCCTCCTCCTCCTCCTCCTCCGCCCCCGACCCCGCGGCCTCGGACTCGAAGGCCCTGAAGCGGGCGTGGTCCCCGAGCACCGTCACGCCGACGAGGCGCGGGTACAGCGCATCGAGGCCCTCGGAGCCCTTCGTGACCTCTCCGCGGGCAGGGGCGGAGCATCGCGGGCGGCCGGGGGACCGCCTGGGACGGCCACAGCGCTGCTGCTTCCCAGCCTCGTCCACGAGGGGCCATCCCACGACTTGCTAGCTACAGGGCAGTTATTAGTACATAGGATTCTTAAACATATAGGATCCTTAATTCATGATTAACGTATGAGTAAATGTATGCATGAACTCATCCCTGTTTTTAATGCTAGATCCCTGCACGTTTAGTACATGATCCGCACGCGGAGCATGTGTAAAAAAAACGGCACTGTACTATGTATGCCCCGTGGGTCTGGCTCGTTCATGGCTGTAGATCCAGGTGGCGGTGGCCACAGCCACATCCAAGCAGGGCGGCGGGCATCACGCCGACGCCGAGGCCGCCGCCGACTGCGGAGACGGGGCGCGCCTGCGGTCCACGCCGGGGCACGGCGTCGGGGCAAGGCCCACTACCCCGCGAGGATCTGGGCAACACCGCATCGTTGGGCGGCGGTGTGGCCTTCTCCCGAGCAGCATGACCTCTCCTGGTCCGCGCCTGTCCCCCCCAGTAAGCGGACCGGGTGGGCGGACACCCAGGGCGATGACGGCAGTGTGGTATCGACATCGAAGAGGGGGCCGAGAGAGGCATTGAAGCGGCATTCCCAAGGCGAGCGACGACTCGACGGTGCCTCAAGATGAAGGCCTCGCCAACAGGTGATTCATACGTCTGTGCGCCATTCGAAAAGGGCTGGCGCAAATCGCGGGAGAACACGTGGCCGAAGCTGTGGCTGATGGAGACAACAGTGAAGTATGCGAATGCCCTCAACCGAAGACCTGGCAAACCAATGCATATACCCGCCATGCATTGACCGAAATGACAAGCACGTAGCCTGCATCAGGAGGCCTGCCCCTCCAGGCATTCGAGACAAACTGCACAACAAAGAATCCTGAACATGATCCGAAACGTAGACCAGGGACCCAGAACATACAGGTCTGGTTTTCCAGCCGCATCTACGCAACGTGTTTTCCATGCTTGATAGTTCTTGATGATCTGGGTGTGATATATACGCTGTACATGTGTTTCGCTACAGAGGTGCGAAGAGGGAGAATAGAGGTTAAAAGGGGGAGTGCAGAAATCACTCTGCCTTTCCGGAATCACTGCCGCCCAAACATCAGGGCACTGGAATTACTACTGCGCGCTGTGGAGACATCCCCGATGCGGTTCAGTTCCACGCCTCTTCTTCTTGCCATCAAAGGCTTCGAGGGCTCTTGTAAACTCATATTGGTAGCGGAGCCTGTCGACTGCTCGACACGCTCGCCTGCGCCCTCCATCGTTATGCGGCCCGCGCGACAGCACGCCCTTCGGCGACCGCACATCCATGTTCAGTTTCGGCAACACCGGTTGCCTCGGCAGCTCGTCGGCGTCGAACCCCAGGGAGTCTTACACCTCAGACCAGCGCCACGACGAGCAACATACCACAGAGCAGCTCGACACGAATGTCACCTGCATGATCGACGACAGCACAGACGACATGCCGAAGACAAGGCGAGCATCATGGCGAAGAGTACAAGCAACGATGTCCACCACTCAGTTCTACCGGAACGCGGAGTTCCACAATCCGACGGCACGATATCGCGATATAACCAGTACGAGCAGCGAGCGACAATGTTCATTACGCAGTTCACACTGGAGAAGAAGGAGGGCGAAGCGGCTCTCATGCTATCGGCGGGTTTCACCAACGGAGCCTGGAACGAAGTCGTGGATTCACGGCGGGCGACCTGATCAAGCCAGGCACCGCCAAAACACTAATCGAACGACTTCGACGACGGTTCAACATGGGCACGCGAAAAAGAGTTGTCAGACGGTTCCGGGAAGCTGCAAGCTCAAGCACATGAGGAGCGAGAGGTTGTTGAGCTACAAATTGAAACTTCGAGCGGCCGAAAAGAAACTCAAGCAGCACGACATCGAGTAGCCCCTCGAAGGCGAAAGGATGGCTGGTTCCACAACGCGGAGGCCAATCCAGATCAGAAGGCGGTTATCATGGCCATCGCGGGCAAGGATACTATACGCAAGAGACAGCCGTCGAGACGCTGGAGACGGTCATCGGGCAGGAAAACACGGCATACGACCGTAATCGTGCTAGGAAGCTCAAGTGACGGCCACCGCCGCTGCTACAACTTTTCTGGTCGGAGCCCGTGGACTCAAGAGCTCTGAGCCCAAACAACGTCGGACCAGAAACGTCTCGGCAGCAGGCAGGCCTTCGGGGGCAAAAGGGGGCGATCGCTAGGAAATTGCAGCACCCGTCCTCGACCGCCCAAGCTACATTCGATCATATTGGGTCAGGGCAATGAATATGGCTGCTGCCGCCTGCCGCTGCGAAACCCATCCTACCGTCCAGGTCGTTCTCGATATCGCAGATCATGCGGCTCTGGTGCCCGTTGCCGTTCACTCTCTTATCGTGGGCGCGCCAGTACCGCGCCGCCTTGATCGCCTCCTTCTCGAAGTCCGCCTCCTGGGTGATCTTCGCGCTAGCGATCCCGCTCTAAATGGCAGTCGTCAGGTGGCCCCTCTCAGCGTCCAACATGGTCAGCGCGTCGGCCAACTGCGCTGAAGTGTCGCGCCGCTCCCAGTTCAGACCATCTCGTAAGATCACAAATTGACAACCGGCGGTCTGCGATCTGCCCCGCATCGGCGAGGCGGGTCACCAGGCTGTTCGCGTCGTCGAACCACTTGGCCGTGATCAGCGTCGCCACGTCATCCGCCGGATCGCCAAACGGCTGGATGGGCTTCTTCATCTCGTAGCACATGGCCCAGGATCCACTCCAGCGCATCCGCACCGATGGTGAAACCGCGAGCTTCGGCCCCAATCGAGGCGCGGGCGCACGCTTGATCCGCGAGCTCCCCAGCCGAAGACATGAGCTGGGCCCCCCCCCCGTTCTCTCGCAGGCCGTCGTCGGAGACGAGGCGCGCGAAACCGGCCCGCGACTTCGCCTTCTCGCCGAGCAGTCCTCGGTCGGGCTCGCCCGCGTAGGCGAGGCTGCTGTCGGCGGAGACCACCGTCCCCCTGCAGTCCTTCACCAACTTGTTTATCTCACGCGGGCGCTCCTCCAACTGTTGCCGGAAGGAACCATTAAGGAACCGTTCATGCGCGGCTCTCTCGACAACCGCCCCGAATATCCAATCGCTGACTCCAAGGCCTCGAGCTGCTGGGCGCGGGCAGGCGAGAGCACGACGTACTCCGCGGCGTCCGCGAAGCGCCCAATGCTGATCTTGATCTCGTAGTCCACCTCTTGCTCGACGACCTCCCCGCCAAGCCAGGAGGCCGGCCTTTCCTCCGTCAGCAGCAGCGCCTCCTGCAGATGGACGGCCGTGGATTCGAACAGCTTGCTCTTCCGGTCGCCGGTCGCAAATAGGTCGCCCGCGCAAGTGCTGACGAGGCCGAAGAGGCCGCCGTCGTCGAATAATTAAAGGAAGCGCGCTCCGGGCGGCCCTCCTGCCGCGACGCCGAACCTTTCCCCCCCGCGCCCTGCCGGCGCTCTTGGTTCCGTTGATCGCGCCATCGCAGATGAAGAGCGAAACCTCTTCGACTCCAGGCGGTGGCGGCAAGGGCGGGCGCAGCGCCGGCGCGCGATCGAAGCCATCTCCGTGAAGATAAGCATTGGTCGCGTCAAGCTTCAAAGGGGGCCAATGCCAATGCTTGCGCCCCGACGTGCTGCGCAGCAAATGGAATGCCAACAGGGGAGACGTCCGCGAACCCGTTCTGACGCGCGCCGAATCGCAGCAACCGACCGCCACCAGCCTCGACTTCGCCCTCATGGGAAGCTTCGGGTCGCGCTCGTCCTTGTGGGCACGCGCCCATCTCGATGAAATGGGCTTGTCTTTCTTGACCAGCTCCCTCGCCGCATCGGCGGCGACCGCGGTGAATGCCTTGGAAGCCTTATGGTTGCCCCGCTCCTTCGCATTGCTCGCGCCGATCAGTGCCCTCTCCGCCATGGTGAGCTTCGCGAGCGCCAGCTCCTTGACCCTGGACTTGCCAGCCATGCGCGGGGTCCATTGTGAGCAGTAGGGCTGGAGGTCCTCTTGGACTCTATGCTCGGGCTGACGGGGCATCCCAAAAGTTTGTTAATTGACGGGCTCCCAGTCCTTTATCGCCACTGGCAACCGGCATGTCATCGTTCAGGTCATCATCATCAGGGATACAAGCAGTCGCCATTTCTTACTCAGGTATCCGCGCATGAGCTGGCAAAAATGTCTGATCGGCAGCCTCGGCACCAAGAGCTCACGGAAAGAGGTCCTCGTTTGGTTGTGCCTCCGCAGGTCCCGAAGCCGGGTCTGGAGGTCTGGGGGCCGTGGGCCCCCGTCGCTGGTCGTCGCCGTCTGCGTTGGACGGCTCGTCGGGCGTGCGCTGCGCCTCGGCCTCCAGACGCGCTGCGGCAGTTGCTGGACTAGCTGGGACGGGCTATCGCAAGGCTGCGCTGGGGCCAGACCTTGGCAGAAGGCGCGCGGGTGCCCCAGTGCAGGTGCCAGACCGCCGGCAACCCCGTGCCGTCGCACATAGCGCCCAGGAGCGCGCGGGCGTCACATTCGGCGTCGCGGGCGAACGGAATATCTGGCGGGAACTGGACTGCCAGCGCCCCCGTTTCCTCGCCGGGCGGGCGCGCTTCGCCGCAGGTCTCGCGCCTGCAAACCCACGCGGCCGCGACGAACTCCTCCTTGGCCCCCGACCTCCGCGAGCCCCTCGCCAGCGTCACGTTGGTGGGGTGACCGAAGTTCACGCGCAGGTTGCTCATCTCGCGACTGGCTCCAATATGGTCGCTGGTGAGCCACCTGGCGCGCCCCTTCTCATCCCGCGAGAAGATGGGCTGGGGCCCAGCCACAGTCGGGTCACGAACTCCGCCGAGGTCTTCAAGATCTGTCCTTAAGTGGAAGCTCTCCTTCGCATTGATGATCGCCTGCTTCCTTTTGCCCCGGTTGCTTGCCACTTAACCCTCTTATCTTGATCGTCGGCCCTCCGCTGGGAAACTCTTCCCCATGCTGTCGTCGGGGTGCCGGTCTATCTCCAGGTCGATATGCTGCTCGATGGCGCGCAGCGCCGCCCTGTCCTCGGCGGACGCCCTCGTGCCGGCGGGGGCGGTCGCGCTTCGCGCGGTGCAGCGCCTTGAAAATGACAGCCTACGTCTTCAGGAGCTCAATGGGCTTGCGGCGTGGGACCCCGGCGCCCTCGCCCACGCGGCCGAGCTGGCGGCCGTGCGGGGCGAACTCCATTCTGGGCGCCGTCCACGGCGACTTACGCCAATATCCTCAAGCCGATCAGCATGCACCAGAATAGCAGCGACAACAACTGGGAGTTGTCGATCAAGGATGAGCAACAATTGCGCGGAATACTGGGAACACTAACACTGCCCGGATTCACAGGCGTGTCCACACGGATCGGCATCAGTCTGCATTCGCCAAGCTCAGCCATCGACGGCGACGGTGGGTACGGCCAAGGGGTTTAACAAGACGCTACGGCTCTACAAGCAGAACACGGGCGTGGGCCTTAAGATGAGGAAGATCGGGCCAGTCGGCGACATAGTATTCGTGACGATGACCGACGCAGCATGGAGAGTACGGCATGATGGAGCAAGCCATGGAGGATACGTCATCCTGGCATGGCACAAAGAGGTCCTTCAGGGCTACGTGTCCAACTTCAGCGTAGTCGACTGGCAATCCTGCAAGCTCGTACGCTTAGCACGCCCATCATTGCACGTAGAATCCCAAGCAGCAGCAGCGGGAAAGGACGCGCTGGAATTTGCTAAGCGGTTCTAGGCAAGTATGACATACGACAACGTGGACATCACCAAACCCGAAAACACCCACCGAGGCGGTGTGCCAGCACTGGTCGTGGACGCCATCGACACACGCTGGAGGTGGGCATCTTCCCGGAGGCAGTACGCGGACGAGCTCACGAAGATTGCAGCGAGACGGCTCTTCGCGGATCGACTACGTCATGGGCGGCTTGAACTCATGCATGACCCAACCTACCCGGCGGCCAAGAAGAATACCAAGGAGGACATGCAAGAAAGCATCGACCCGACGGGGGCGGCTACATCATCATCATCATCATCATCATCATCATCATCATCATCATCATCATCATCAGGGAAAGCGACCTCGCCACTCATGCAGCTGACAAATTTCTCATTGGGCTGCTGCCGAACAGCGGCTGGAGCGACCAGCAACATCAATAAGGAGATCAACGATGGTGACAATATCGCATTCTGGTTTAATCTGCTGTGCGCGGTCATGGGCATCGATGTGGAATTTCTCACACTCGCGTACTACAAGACGGAAAACGAGTACACCTACAAGATGGAGTTGGCTACACTCAGGGCGAAGAACCAAGGGCTCGAGGGGATCAGCGAGAAGGCGCGAAGGAGATCGAGCAGGAGGAGATCAGCGAGAAGGCGAAGGAGATCGATCGAGAGAAGACGACAACGCTCGCCAAGCCAGATAGATGGCAACCAACTCCAAAGAGAAGGATACGGCCAAAACGGTGAGAGTGCAGCAGACCATGGTGACATACAAGCTTTACGGCGACACCCGCAGGTTCCAACATCAGACCCAAGGGTTCCAACAAGCAGGACAAGTCACCACCGAGCAGGTGACCAAAATGACCAAAATAACAAAGCGAGGGCAGCGCAGTATCAGTCTGCTTAGTTTTCGAGTTCTGTATTCTGCTCATCTCTCACAAATCATTGTTTCACACTTTGACGGGTGTGAGATATACGCTGTACATATTGTATGCAGAGATGTGAAGAAGGAGAATAGAGGAGAAGAAATCCCACCAGCCCTCTGGGCGCATGTGGTCTAACGATGACTTTCGTTCCTCTTCCAAAAACCCCTCTTCCACTTCGGGGAAGGGTTTATCGCTGTTCCCTCTTAGTAAAAAACCCCTCCCCCACCGGGCCGGCAGCCAGTCCGGAACCATGCGCACATCATGAGGGCCCCCAAAAACACACTCTGCATCCAAATTCAGAGCATGCGCAACCAACCCGATGCGCCCCCCCCCCCACACCATCACTTTGGGGCAAAGTCTGGAGTCATGTTCGTGAGGCCCGCGGGCACTTTGTATTGTTTTTCGACAGAGATGGCGGGAGTGTCAGCATATTGCCTGCTGCGCGCAGGGCTACCATCCCTCACAAACACACCATACAAAATGCACCTCGCGGCCAAATGCGGATGGTGCGCGGCCACCCCGCGATTATTGTCAGGCCCCCCAGACACAATGATGGGCATTGGCTTTCAACAGGGATGGTGAGGGCCGACATGTTTCCCGATGTGTGCTGTCACGTGCGCAGGCGCACCTGACACACTCTGCACGTGTCCCGGACGTGGCGCACCTGGCGCAGCTGGAGGAAGCATCTGGCGCACCAGGCGGGCCTGGCACGCTCGGGCCCCGTGGCGCGCCTGGCGCGCGCGGCGCACCTCGCCAGCGTCGCGCACCTGGGCTCGGTGTTGGTTACCAGTAGCTGCCCATCAAAAGACGACCGCGGAACATGCTGAGGCTCGGGTGTTACTCATGTGTTGGGAGGGCGGGTGGGAGTGAGCTAGACGGCTTGCCTTCTGGACCCCTCCCCTTACCCCCTCCCCTGGACCTGGACGGGAGGGGCCGCGATCGGTTGGAGCGTCCAAGAGCGGCCCCTGGGAGGGCCATTTTTTGACACCCCTCACGAGGATCGTGGCCCCATAGGGGGGGGGGGGGGGGGCCTCGATCGGGACCATCCCTCCTTTGATCGATAGCCTCCAAGATGGCCCCAAAAGGCGCTCCAGGGCTCCCAAGAGAGCCCAAAGAGAGCCCCAAGAGGGCTCCAAGAGGGTCCCAAGAGGGCCCGAGGAGGCCCCCAAGAGGCCCCCGAGCGGCCTCAGAGAGCCCAAGATGACCTCCAAGATGGCTCATATAGCCCAAGCTGGCTCAAGATGGTTCCCAAGATGCTCCAAACGGCCCCAAGACCGCTCCAAGAGCGCCCAAGAGCGCTCCAAAAGAGCCCCAAGAAGCGGTTTGCCGGCTCCTGAGGGGGGAGCTGAGTTGGGACCCCCCCCATCCTGTAATCGATGGCCTCCAAGATGATCTCAAGAAGCCTTCCAGGGTTACCAAGAGGGTTCCAAAAGGGCCCCCAAAACTTTTAGAGAGCTCCAGCAACAACAGCAGCAGCAGCCGCAATAATACCTCTAGATGGTTCCATGAGTCCTCGTCCGCGTCGTCCTCATCATAGTCCTCGTCCTCCTCGTCCTCGTCCTCATCCGCGTCCTCTTCCTCCTCGTCCTCCTCCTCCTCCTCCTCCTCCTCCTCTTCCCCTCGCCCCCACGCGGCACCCAGGGATAGCCCGAAGAGGCCTTCCAAGGCCACCCCCTTGCTGGCTTTGTTTCCTTAGATGTGTTTCTTCGTCCCTTTTCCCGTCAACTCTGAAAGGCAAAATATCAGAATGAGCTGGTGAAGATACGCGAAGCGTGAAGAATATAATCCTCACAGCCTCTTCCGTGAACAGTGCGGCCCAAACCGTAGGACCCTTGCGTCTCTGTTGCGCGCCGTGAAAGATCTCTGATGCTAGTAAGTTTCATATCCCTTCAAATTGCCATCAAGGGCTCCGAAAGCATTTGCAAATTCATACTAGGGGCTTCCGCAACTGCCCGCGGAGCCCGAAATCAATGAACAGCACTCGGTGCACCTGTATGTGTATATATGTATATGTATATGTATATGTATGTCCATATATATATATATATATATATCAACGCGATGTATGTATGTACAATCCGCCGGCCTCCTTGTGGGGCCACCAGGCTGTAGGCTGAGGGTTGACTGTTCCCTGTGCCAGTTCCAGTTTCTAGTTTCCACTGTTACAATACTGCTTTCTGCTGCGTGCCGTTCCTTGTCGTAGACCGCGCGAGGGGGGGGGAGCAGAAAACCAGCAAGCCCAGCGTCTCCTGGGAGGGTTCTCAGAATTTCTGGGGGGGGGGGGGGCGAAATTTACACCCCTCACGCAGATCGGCTGGGTCAGGGTCCAAAAACTCATGGGATTCGCCGCACTTCTGAGATTCGGTGGCACCCCACCTGGCCATCGCTCGGACGTCCATTCCCTGTGTTTTTGTTCACTTTCGTGCGTGGTTTTTTTCACCAAATGATCAAGGATGCTCCTCGATGGTCCTCGCCGAAGGAAAAATGCACCACCCGAGCGATGCCAGGCCTCGTGCACTTCTTGGGCCCGCGTGGCAGCGCAAAGGGCCCTCCGCGACCACGCACGCGGAGGCTGCGGTCCTGCAGTCCTCGATCCCCTGCTGTGTGGGGCCCCCCCCCCCCCCCCGGCTGCCGTCCGCCCGGATCAGGAGGGGCCCACACACCCGAGTCGTGAGGCGAGGCAGAGGATCAGGGGAAGATGCGGGGGGGAGGAGTACGAGGAGGGGGGAGGGGAGGAGGGAATCGAGGAGGGGGGAGAGAGATAGAGAGAGAGAGAGAGAACGAGAGATCACAAGAGAGAGAGGGGGGGCACTCCATGGCATAGTCTGCGGCCGTCGCCTGGGCATTGCCCAGCGACTCCCCCGACCGACGGGCAGGTGAGCAACACAAAGTTGGCGGATGGCCAAAGGAATGCCTTGTCGTACTTCTTGAGGATCTTGTAAAGGGCAGCGTGGTTCAGCTCCGCGAACGCCCTCAATCGCGTAGAGCCCTCCAGAGCGTGGCAAGCGTAACATATGAAACAGCAGAAAGTGATGAATGCTTGCTAGCGTAGACCCAGACCATGTTACTATACACAATTTGATGTGTAAGCTACGTGGTGCAAGTTATTTGGTGTAAGCTATAGGGTGAACTCTGTGGGGTGTAAGCTATGCGGCGCAAGCCATGTGGTTCAAGCTGTGTATTTAGCTAATTGCCTACGTTGTGCAATGTTCCCTGCACCCAGGGGTTATGACTTCGCTTCCCGACGGCAGTTGGCTGGGCGTAAGCTCTTGGCCGGTGCCCAGCTGGCGTGAGCCCGTGGGCTCCTCGTGGGCGCCTCGTGCGCGGGGAGGGCGTGCCGAAGCCGAGCCCCGAGCGCACGCCCGTGGGCGCCTCGGTGGGCTCCTCGTGCGCTGGGCGGGCGTGCCGAAGGTCTCGCCCAGTGAGCGCCTCGTGAGCGCCTCGGTGGGCGCCCCCCGTGCGCTGGGCGGGCGTGCCGAAGCTTCTCGCCCGGTGAGCGCCTCGGTGGGCGCCCCCCGTGCGCTGGGTGTGCGCCCAGGCCTCGCCGGGTGCCCGCCTGCGGGCGCCTCGTGTGGGCCTCGCGCGTGTTGCGTGCGTGTCTGTCGTGTGTGGTGTGTGTGTGGTGTTGCGTGTGTGTGCTGTGTGCTGTGCTGTGCTGTGCTGTGCTGTGTTGTGTGTGTGTGTTGTTGTTGTGTTGTGTTGTTGTTGTGTTGTTGTTGTGTTATGTTATGTTGTGTTGTGTTGCGTTGCGTTGCGTTGCGTTGTGTTGTGTTGTGGTGTGTTGTGTTGTTGTTGTTGTTGTTGGTGTTGTTGTTGTTGTTGTTGTTGTTGTTGTTGTTGTGTTGCTATTGTTGTTGTGTTGTGTTGTGGTGTGTTGTGTTGTGTTGTGCTGTATTGTGTTGTGTGTGTTGGTGTGTGTGTGTGTGTTGGTGTGTTGTGCTGTGTTGTGTTGTGCTGTGCTGTGTTGTGTTGTGTTGTGTTGTGTTTGTGTGTGTGTGTGTTTGTGTTTGTGTTGTGTTTCTGTTGTGTTTGTGTGTGTGTGTGTTGTGCTGTGTGGGTGGGTGTGCGGAGGCTCGCCTGGGGCACGCCCGTGGCCGCCTCGAGGACGCCCCGTGCGATGGGCGGGCGTGCCCAGGTTCCGCCCGGCGCCCGCCCGGCGCCCGCCTCGTGGGCGCCTCCTGGGCGCCCCGTGCGCCAGGTGGTGGGCGAGGCGACGAGGCGCCGTGGCGGACCCCCGTTCGCTTTTCGGGGGTTGCTAAAGGTGCCCCTGGCCAGAGGTGCCACCAACTTTCCGCCCAAGTTTGGAGCCCCTGGGGCCCTCTGAGCCTCGTGAGGGGTGCTCTGGAGGCCGCGGTGGCCTCCTTGGAAATCCTGGGGACACCTGGAGCCAGGGGCACTTCTAGCAACACCCGAGCATTGACCCCCGTCTCAAGGCTCCCGAGCGCCCACTGGGCGCCTGCCAACCGGGCATCAGATGAGACCTCGCCAGGGCCGTCCACTTTTTCGGAAAGAAACAGCATGATACCGTCGGAGCCTTGACCTGAGGAACCCTACATAAGGAACGAGGCCCCTTTTTTCCATAAGTTCAACTTCGATTTCCGATCGGAAACATGAGGAACACCTGAGGCAAGCTGCGAAACACTTAAGGAACGCGGAGCCCCTCCCCAACGAAAAGGGTTCCTTCTTCAGGGCCCCGACTGTAGCCCCGACATGCATTCACCGCGCGGGGGAATTCGCCCACTTCCACCTCGCATCGGTGAGAACGAAAGCCCGTCGTCGAAACATGACCTGGACGATACCGAATCATCGCGAGCCGCGACCTGGCCTCGCCCACGCGCGTGGGAAAGCTACCCGGAAACTGGAAGCACACATAGCTTTGTGGATGCCACGCCAACGGACACCCTAACAGTCCTATCATTGGATTTAAGATGCGTTTAAAATGTAGGAAACATGCTCCAAACATGCTTTAACATGCTTAAAGCGTGCTTAAAACATGGTAAAGCCATGTTTTAGACATCTGGAAATTATTTGGCAACATGCTTCCTCTCCATTGATCCTCCTCCACAAACTTGCTGGATACCCACGCGAAGCACCGATGTAAGCGAGGGCCGAGCGCCGGCGAGACGTGGGGCCACGCGTGTATCCAGCACTCGCCCAGGCCAGCAACGTCATGTGTGTCCGTAGGGGGCCACATGCGAACCCTACCCCTGCCCCCGGCGATTTCTGAGGGGGAGGGTGGGGTTCACTTCGCTCGGGAGCTCCCGAACGCAGTGAACCCCACCCTCCCCCTCAGAAATCGTAGGGGGTAGGGGCAGGGTTAGCGTGTGGCCCCCTAGTCCAGCTTCATGGTACCACCTTTTGTTGGGAAGAGCCCATCATACTGGGTGACAGTCGGGGAGGCGAGCTTTTGAACGCCAGCCTGCAAGTAACACATAATGACGTGATACAGTCTTCGTGCCTAAGCCGCCGCTGGGCTGCCTGGCATGATGCTTTCCATGGACGCGCCCAACCCACCGTGCTATGTGATCAGTCACCGTGCCTGCACTGGCTATGTTTTTGGCCCAATGAGCCACTAAAAGCCTCCGCGGCGCACTCAAGACGCTGAGAAGAGGCCCCGAGAGGTTCCCAGGAGGCTCCCAAGAAGGCACCCAGGGCATTCGAGAAGCCCGAAGTGTCACACGTGACTGCCTCCTGTGCCGCTCGCATAGCCGCCACCCAAAATGCTGCGCTGACACGGTGGCGGGACTTGCCAGGCAATATGTTCTTTGCACTTCGCGCTCACAACACAGGTGGCCCAAGGACGGGTGGATTACCCGAAAACTGGATGTGGACAGCGAGGTCAAACATTGCCAGGTCATGTGTTCCCCTTCTGGCGGGCTAACATCATATTTGACCCACCGACGGGTGGGTCACCCGAAATTTGGGTGTAAAGACATGTTGTTTCACCTGCCCCCCCCCAGTCATCTTCTTCGGGCGTCCTCGGCCTCGACCTCGTCGTCGTCGTCCTCATCCTCTTTCGCCTCCCCCTCCACAGATCGCGCGTCCTCCCACCCTCCTGGTCCTCCTCATCCTCCTCGTCGCCCATGGATAGCGAGGAAGTTCAGCGGGCAGGCTGAGCGAAAGCAAATTTAGTCATAAACATGGAGCGTGGGAGTTCAAGGGTGCCTGGCGTTATCTGAGTATTACGAACCCTGAATGTGCTTGACTGCGTCACCGAGACAAGAAAAGGGATGCCAGGAGGACTGGCTGAGCTGGACAAGCGGCCAACGAATCGTCATCGATCAGGACCAGCCAAAGGGATGTATTATGGGTGACGCAAAGCACCTCGACCTCACGAATGTGGGCCAAATGGCGCCGATCATCGAATAGCAAACAAACCCCAACATCTGTTAACGACGCATCCAAGCACACACGCACACAAACATAATACCATCCATACGCCCAACCAGAATCATTATGCATACGCACGCGCATCACAACGAAACCCTACTGCACAAAAGAAGTCACGTGGTGTAGAACCGCAATGGGTGCCCAAAGAGGTACCGTTGAGAAACGACTCCCCAGTGGCAGAAACCGCAGGATGCCAGGTACCCGTGCACAATGCTCGACGCTGGTTCTGACTGTATGTTATTGCCGCACGTTCTCATTGTGTGATCTTTCTGAATGTTCGAAATGTCTGTGGACGGCGTGACGCCGTGACGCCTGGACGGCGCGACGCCTCCCTGGTGGGGTTGTCTGTAAGTTGCGCCTGCTCTGCACGCTGGAGCGTCATGTCGTCATTGGACCGTCGGGGGTATCTGGGGCCCGGCGGCCGCCCTGTGCAGAATGGGCGATGCGGGGCGCCCTGGGATGACCCTGAAAACTCGGGCGCGGCGGCCGCGACACGCGGGCGGGCGATGCGGGACACCCAGGGATCACCCGGAATATTGAGGCCTGGCGGCCGCTGTGCGCACGGCGGGCGAAGCGAGTCGGAGATCCTTTCGCTGGTATCAGAAAGCCCAAGCCTTCCTCCTTCTCTCCTCCTCCTCCTCCTCTTCCTCCTCCTCCTCCTCCTCCTCCTCCTCCTCCTCCTCCTCCTCCTCCTTCTCCCTCCCTCCCTCCCTCCCTCCCTCCCTCCCTCCCTCCCTCCCTCCCTCATCCTCCTCCTCCTCGAGCTACGCCCTTTGCGTCCCAGACTGATGGGGAATGACTGCACTCTGGGTGGTCCGCGCGCATGTCTGGGATCGGCGCCGGGCCCCTCTGGCGGCGTCTCGGGTGCCGTACTTGCGCAGGCCTTCTGGATGGCGTCGGGGCGGAGGGGGGTCGGACGGTGCCGCCGCTGCGCCGATACATCGGCATTGCATCGGCAATGCATGGGCGACGTCGGCGTTGCAATGGCGACGTCCGCGTGGAGGGAATCGGGTTCCGCATCGGGTCGTATCGCCGATGATGCATCGGCGATGATGCCTGCTTGTGCCTAACACAACACGCGGGGCGCGTGATTAAACAAATGCTTCCCTCGCTCGGGTGGATCGCGGGGGGGGCGCCCGCCAAATGGAAACACGCGACAGCGGCGCCGGTGATTAACGCCGACACCCAGCAGACAGCAGAAAAGGCGACAGGCGCGACGCAGACACCGCCACTTCAGCGGAGGGGAACAGCAACGCCTCGGATATACCGGGGCGGTTTGGCAAGATTTGGTGCAGGCAGGGGGCAAAAACGAAACGAGGGGGAGAAACGCTTCAGCTGGCGGGCGGTGTTGACATGGCTACAAAATGGAAAAATCAATGGGGGAGGCGGAGCGGCAGAGGCACGCGAACAAGGGTTTGTCTTTCTCTTTCCCCCCATCCAAGATCGTGTCCTACGAAGACGACGGCGGCGACGACGACGACGACGACGACGACGTGTATGGCGACGGTGGCGGCGACGGCGACGGCGGCGACGGACGGCGACGCAGTGCGGATGCTCCATGGGGGAGGGGGGGGGCAGGGGTACTGCGCATGTCCGCCGTAATCGTCGTCGACGACGACAACGACGGCGACGACCAAGGCGGCGGCGGCGGCGACAACGACGACGACGGACGACGACGCATTGCGGATGCCCCGGAAGGGGCGCTGCGAGTCCCGCCGCAGTCGACAACGACGACGCCGACGACAACGACGACGACGGCGGCGGTGGCGGCGGCGACGGCGACGACGACGATGACAACGACAACGACGACAACGCGACGACGACGACGGAGACGACGACGACGACGACGACGACGACGCACTGCGGATGTCCCATTGGGGGGCGGGTGGGGGCTGCGCAGGCCCGCTGTAGTCGACGACGGCGATGACGACGACGACGGCGACGGCGACGACGACGCACTTCGGATGCCCCATCCGGGGGGGGGGGCGGGCAAATGCCACAAAGGGGAGTTGTGTGCTGCGTAGGCCTGCTGTAGTCGACGACGACGGCGAAGACGACGACGACGACGGCAACGACGACGACAACGACGACGACGACGACAACGACGGAGACGACGACGAACTGCGGATGCCGCTCCATAGGGGGGGTGCTGCGCACGCCATCTGCAGTCGACAACCGACGACGGCGACGACGTCGACATCGAGGACGACTGTCGCACATCGGTAAGTCAGTAATTCGCTGGGGAAGGAAAATCTTCTCCTCGGGTAACGACCACTTATAACAAATTCTGTAGGACAGAGAAATCGTTTGGAGGCTGCCGTGCAGGGGGTACACGATCCCCTCGGTGGCGCCCGCGACGACCCCCTGGCGCTCGTGATTTCAAAAATGTGTCGCGCCCCGCGGGGTCTATACATCAGCCCCGGGGGAGTGTCAGTCATTTTGTAATCACAAGCTGACACGGCATGATCCTCCGACCCTTCTACTCGGACCCCACTTGGGAGGCCTAGAACCTGACGCGTTCCGCGCGCCAGGGAGGCCCAGGGCTGATAAAAAATCCTCGCAAACCTCCGACAATTCATACTTTGTCTTCGAGAGCAGCACGCCACGGTTACCGTGTAATGAAATTCGGTCCCGTAAGTAATCCATAGACTCTTGTGTTGACCGATTGGTTCTTGCGTGAATGGTCTGTCGTGCTTCCATTAGTGTGACAAACATGCTATCTCTTCCAATGTTATGTCATGCGCATACATTCGCTGCCAATGAAAATTAATTTGGTCGGCGAGAGAGTGCGGCTCCTCCGTTAGGCGGCCCAACGCCTCCAGCACGTGCAGGTGCCGGAAGCCAGCCTCCTCGCTGGCCGGCCCGGCCCCGGCGAGCTCGCCGAGCTGCACGCGGAGCTCTTCTGCCCGGCGGCGCCGCCGTCGCCGTCGCCGCCGCCTCCGCCGACGTCCTGGCCGCCTCCGTCGTCCCCGCGGCCGCCGCCGCCGTTGCCGCCGCCGTCGAGCGTTGCCGCAGCCGTCGTCGTCGCTGTTGAAGCCGCCGCCGTCGTGGCCGTCGCCGCTGCCGCCGCCTCGGCAGCCGTCGTCGTCGCCACGCGCCGCCGCCGTCGGTTGCCGAAGATCGATGGTCCAAGCTTCTGGACGTTCTTGCGGCATTGTTGGGCCTCCCGGGAGGCCTTCAAAAAATGAGGCACCCACGAGAGGTCCGGTAAATCGTCGTCGCCGCCGTCACCGCCGTCACAACCGTTACCGTCATCGTCGTCGTCGTCGTCGTCGTCGTCGTCGTCTTCGTCGGTGGTCCGACACTGACTCGGACCTCAAGCTGGCCATCGCTCGGACGTCCATTTCCTGTGCTTTGTTCGGTTTCGTGCGCGGTTTTTTCGCAAAATGATCAAGGATGCTCCTCGATGGTGCTCGCCGAAGGAAAATGCACACGTCCGAGCGATGCCAAGCACACGGCGTCTAGAACGCTGGCCCCTGCCAGCTGAAGCTGTAAACTGCTAGGGAAACCGCTGATGCGATAAGCAAACAGACCCCGAGCGAGCTCCCCTTTACCTCAGCCCCCAGGCCTGCACGTCTGGCAAATGCCAGGAGGCAGCGCCTGGGAGGTCCTCGTCAGACCGAAAAGGGCCGTTAAACCCGATGGAGGGGGCACTAAGCTGGATTAAGCCTGATTGAGTCTGGGATCGCGCGGGATATAGCCAGGCTGTATGGGACTGAACCCAGTTTTCGACCAATACCAGCGCCGACTCTGAATCGAACTTGCACCCGAATCACGTGCACATTGGGTCGACGTCGGGCTGGGCGCTCTACAGCCAGTCGAACAACATTTCGACTCGTGCCCGCGTTTCATGTACACTCGGGGCGCGTCATGTTGGCGTGTTATGCGAGACAGACGCGACATCATCCTCGAGTCCCTTGGCCCGGCTTGGCAATTTCCGCCGAGCGTCGCGAAATATCGCCAAAACACTGCAATGGAATACTCGGGACATTTTAGCGAGACGTCGCCAGCGGTTGCAACCTCCTGGATAATCTCACCGAGCACGCCCCCTGATCGCCCGATGCTAGGGCAGGATGCTCAGAAGCGCTAGCGCCCAAGAAAGCTTGAGCCACCCGCCCAACTGCAGCATCCCCGCGAAAATGCTACAAGACGCTGCGATAGACTGATGGAAGCTTTGAGATCGCTGTCAAAAGCCCCTGCGGGGTAGGCGTAATCGACTGCCTCGACCGAGCAAGTCTTCACACGCGCCCACGAGGCAAGCGAGTCTCCTGGAGACCCCTGCGACATCCAGGAGACTCTGTGGAATTCCACAGATCCCCTCCTCACCTCCCCAGACATGCGATTGTGCATGCCACGACAATGGACACCCTAACAGTCCCATCATTGAATGTTGTGTTTAATGCGTAAGAGACATGCTCTAAACATGCTTCAAACATGTGGTTTACATGTTTAAAACATGCTTAGCACGTGCTTCAGACATCTGGAAGTTCTTTGGCAACATGCTTCCTCTCCAAGGATCCTCCTCCACAGACCTGCGATGTCCTGATTTCTCCCATGCGTCACCCGCGGAAAGCCCCACCCTCCCCCCCCGGTGCCGGAGCCCGGAAACTGCCCCCGCAGGCCGAGCACGGTGGCAGACCTCCCTCAACGGCTCTTTCGCGGCGCCCACGGCCAAATCCCCCCGGCTTTCGGCGGCGCATCGCTTCGCGCTTCGAGGCATCCCATTTTGCACAGCCGAACTCGATTGGAGAGGACACGCGAGAGGACACGAGACCCTTCCGAGGGCCATATTGCCACAGGAATGGAAGAGGCACGGGTCGCGAGGCACAGGACACAAGAGTACCCTTGATTTGGCAGGGTCGACCTACTGATTCGGGCCGACTGTAGCCCGAGTAGATCAAGCCGAAACATCGCGACGCAGATGCAGCGGCGATGCATCTGCGGTGCATCGGCGACGCACCTGCGTGGAGAAGATCGGGCACCACACGCCGAGCCGCATCGCCGATGCATCCGCCATGCTGCGCGATCCTACGACCCCACCTGGGAGACCTCGCCACTCCGGTCGGGCGAAAGGGGGGGATAGCAAAGGGAGGGTTTGAGAATCAGCTCACGCAGCTGATTTTCCCAGCGCCTCCCGGCGCCAGAGGCGGCGATATATCGAGAAATGAGCCCCTCGCTGAGGCCGAAACCAGCTGCATGCAGCAGATTTCGTAACCCCCCCTTTCCCAATCCACCCCTTTCGTCCGGCCCGAGAGACCGGGACCACTGAGGGCCAGGCCCATGCGCCGGCGCACCAGCGAGCCAATGCGGACTGCCTCCGCCTCCACCGTGTCCTGCCACAGGGCCGCGGGGTCGGCCTGGCCGGCGTCCTGCCGCTGCTCCGCCGTGCTCACGATGGGCCCCCGGCTGGCCTGCCTCGTCGGCGACAGCACGCCGAAGGAGGATGGCCTCCCTCCGCACGGGCGGCGGCGGATGTCCACTGGACTGCGGCACTGGTGCAACCATCGGTGGCAACTCATGGGAGCCTCCCGTGCCATCTTGTCGGCTCGTGCGAATCGACGCTAGATCGACTCTGGTCGACGCCCATCCGACGCTGAATCGACGCCAAATCGGCGCTCTCTCCTCGAGTACCAGACGCTGCTCGACGCTGAAGACGGCATTCGAAAGTATACAGGGCTCCGACGATTGGCTACCGAAACCACCATTTGCGTCACTTTGCTCTCTCCTACCATCCATGCCCTTCGAGCTGCATCTCTGGCCCTGCACTCGACGACGCGCCAGCACGGCGCCTGTGCGTGTGGGGCCACGGGTGGCAGCAGGGAGGGAGGCAAGAGCAACGAGGTGACGAGAGGACAGTCGAGGCGCACAAGAAGGGTGCGCGGTAAGGACGCAAGAGCCTTGGAGGGCCATGATGGCGTTTTCCAACGGGGCTTGCCAGCGAAAATCGCCAAGGACGGGCCAGAGGGGCAAGGATGTAAGGGTAGCCCTGGAAAATTGCTCATCCTTCCTATGCGACTTGAATATAGCGCAAATCATTTACGACAATTCTTCAGTCCCATGGCAATCGCTCAAGGATGGGGCCTCCATGTCGAACAACAGTGAAATTACTCAAATGTATTTAACCGCTTCGCTCATTCCGCTGGCCCATTTCGCATCATTGTGGCTGCGTGGTGGTGTGCCCGTGCCCAGGGGGAACAGTAGAGCAGGCAGGAATGTCCTCGAGGAGATCTTTGAAGATGTGGCTCCCACCATGTCGAAGAGGGCAGATAGACTGCCCCAGAGGACGGCAAGATGGCTCAACAGTGCTCCAGCAGAGATTAGGGACGTACCTGGGTTGTGGGCCAGAGTCATTATGGATGCGTCTTGGGGTCTCTTCGGAGGGCTCTCAGGAGCCTCTGGGAAGCAGGTTTGAAGCCTCTGGGGAGCCTTTTGGGGGCGTCTTGGGGACACATTGGGGCTTCCTGGGGTCCTGTTGGGGGTCTGGAGGGCATCTTTTGGAGCCTCTTGGGGGCCTCTTGTGGGCCTTTGGGGGCTTCCTGGGCGCCTCTTGGGGCCGAGATCTCGAAATGTCCGTTCGGGCTCCCTCTCTGGGTCCCCTTTTGGGGCCATCCAGGGGACGTGTTGGAGGCCTCCTGGGCCATCTTAGGGCCATCTTGGGCCATAGTGGGGCCCTCTTAGAAGCTTTTTGGGCAGTCCTGGAAAGATATTAGGGCCTCTTGCCTCTTGGGCCATCCAGGGCGGTCGGCAGCTCGGAAAGGCGGCACTCACGCGAAAACGCACTCTCTCTCTCTCACACTCACACACAAGACACACAACACACACAACACACACACACAAGAGACACACACACAACACGCACAACACACACACACACACTCACAATACACACACACAAGACACAACACACAAACACACACACACACATTCACACACACAACACACTATAGACAACACACAACACACAACACAACAAACACACACACACACACACACGAAAGCGAGGCGCGCATGCGCGTACGTACAACAATGCTCATCGGATTAGAACCAACGTATACTGCTGGATGCGTACACATAACGTAACCTGGCAACAAACTGTTGCCTGTACCGTCCTGGGCCCAAAACACTCGTGATGCATATCACTGCAGAAATCCGCGACTGTGCCGTGAGCACGGAGAGGAGAAGGCTCTCCCAGAAGGCGGCGGGGCTTCTCAGAAGCTCTCTGGTCTTCTGAGAAGTTTTCCGTGCCTTCCAGAAAGACTCAGAAAACCCTCCCGGGCCTTCTGACGAGGCCCGCCCCTGCTCACCTTTCCCCCCCAGGCTCGCCGCCGAGAAAGACACGCGAGGCTTCCGCACTTCCACGCCTTGCTGCCGCGCCCGCCCCCCCCCCCCCCCACTTTGGACGCCCGAGATGGGTGCGGGAAAAATGGGTACAATGTCCAACAGCAAATGTTGTCCGAAACCAACAGCGGCCGCTGTTGGGCAGGCGGCCTTCTGTCTCAAATGGACACAGGTCGCGGCGGCGCGGATAGCGGGCCCTGTTCAAAATGAACAGGAACTCTGCTGTTGAGCATTGTACCCCTTCTTTCCGTGCCCATTTCGTTCGGTGGTGGACGAACCTCCCTTTAGTAGACCTCCCCTTAGTGAAAACGGCCCCGGACCGAAACCGACGGACCCTGGACCCGCAACAGGGACGGCGGCGACGCCCTCTCGCGAACCGAAAACGGCCCATTCCCGAATCGACGCGTCAGGGTAGGAGGTCTGTCCACCCCCGATTCGTCCGTGCAGAGGCCCACCCCACCGGGGTGGGCGGGGAAGATGATTGTAGATTTCGGCGTTGGTGGTAATATTTCGGCCACCTCGGGAGCCAGAATCTTACTACAACCACCACCGAGATCGGGATCTTTCTTCCCTCCGTGGAGGCACACCGCCGATATTAGTGTTGGTGTCAATCTCTAGGCCTGCGACATTTCGTTCGTGCAGGAAAAACTCTCCCGTCCAACGTTGCCCCTGACCCGTCCCGCGGCGGCGCCGCCTCCGCGCGGGCCGGCGCCCGGACCGAAGCACCCCCTAGGCAAATGGGCTGCCGGGCAGGCGGCCTTCTCGGCGGCGCGGACAGCGAGTCCTCTTCAAAATGCACAGGGACTGCTGTTGAGCATTGTACCCATTCTTTCCGTGCCCATTTGTGGAGGCCTGGAAATGGGCACCAACACCAACACAGGGGTTTGCTTCCACAGGGGGAAGATGATCGTAGATTTCGGCGTTGGTGGTAACAGTTCGGCCACCTCGGGAGCCAGAATCTTACCATCACCGAGATCGGGATCTTTCTTCCCTCGGTGCAGGCACACCGCCGATATTGGTGCTGGTGTCAATCTCTAGGCCTGCGACATTTCTTGTAGACCCACCCCCCGGGCCTCCATTCAGAAATCGGAGCCCAAATCGGAATCCCAAGTCGAATAGAATCGGCATCGGAACCCCTCGACATCGAATCGAGTCGAATCGGAGGAGTCCAAAGGAGCCCCCGGGTGGGCGGCCTCCGGCTGGGCGAGGCGGGCAGCCCCTGCAGCGCCGAGAGCTGCTCCACGGCGCGCGCGCCCGCGCCGCCCTGGATCTCGCCCAGGCGTTTCTTGAGGAACTTCCCCCGCGGGCCGCCGGCGGGGGCCGCCGCTCCGGCCGCGGGCTCCCCCCCCCCCCGCCCTCCTCCGTCGGAGGGGGCGGACGGGTTCCTCCTCCTCCTCCTCCTCCTCCTCCTCCTCCTCCCCCTCCCCCCTCCTCCTCCTCCCTCCTCCTCCTCCTCCTCCTCCTCCTCCTCCTCCTCCTCCTCCTCCTCCTCCTCCCCCTCCTCCTCCTCCTCCTCCTCCTCCTCCCCTCCTCCTCCTCCTCCTCCTCCTCCTCCCTCCTCCTCCTCCTCCTCCTCCTCCCTCCTCCTCCTCCTCCCCCTCCCCTCCCCCTCCTCCTCCTCCTCCTCCTCCTCCTCCTCCTCCTCCTCCTCCTCCTCCTCCTCCTCCTCTTCTCTGCCCTCTTTCGCAGGCCTAGAGATTGACACCAGCACCGATTTCGGAGGTGTGCCCGATTTCGGAGGTGTGCCTCCACCGAGGGCAGAAGATCCCGATCTCGGCGATGGTGGTAATATTCTGGCTTCCGAGGTGGCCGAAGTATCACCACCAGCACCGACAATCTAGGATCATCTTCCCCCTGTGGAGGCCCCCCCCCCGTCTTGGTGTTGGTGCCCATTTCCAGGCCTCAGACTCTTCCGTCGGAGGGGACGGACGGGTAGGATAGCAAGGGGAACTGAGGCAGACGATCAGCTCGCGCGGATGGGCTTCCTGGCGCCCACTGGCGCCCGTGCATCGCGGAAGGGGCCTGGCGGCGGGGCCGAAACCAGTGGCGTGCAACAGATTCAGTGCCCCCCCGTTCTCTATCCAACCCTGTCGCCCGGCCCGATTCAGGAAACCCGGGGAGGCAGAAGCAGAGCGGCATAAAGTACCCATCGGTCGGAAGAAGTAGAAACATGAAGTAGGAAGGCGTTGGAAGTAGATTGGGAATCCGCCCGCCCCCTAAAGAGGAGGGAAGAGGGGAAGCCACTCCATCATTGAAGTAGGAAGGCGCTTAAAGTAGATTGGAATATGTGGATCAAAAAAAAACCTACTTTCAACGACCGATGGTTACCAGGATGTCCCATCTATTTCCCTATCTCCTGGGGCTCCCTCTGACCCTCCGTGTCCCATCATTTCCCCTATTGGGCGACCGAACGCTTAGATCCCTGCTCGCGTCCCGACCCGATGAGGAGCCAGAGCGCGGACCTGTTGGCGGCGCGCACAAGGGGGGTGGGGGGAGGGGGGGAGGCTTCTTAGAAGGGGGCTGCTTCTTAGAAGGCGCCGGTCCTACATGTGTGGAGGAGGTCCGCGCCTTCTAAGAAGCAGGCGTGCCTCCAAGAAACCTTCCCCCCTCCCCCTACCCCGCTCCGCGCGTGGCTGGGCATGGATCATTTCCTGGCCTCCCGGAGGGCGCTTTTTGTCAATGCCCCGCTTCCCTTGGCGCCCACGAGCGGGGGGCAGCAGCAGGGAAATGGATCGAACGTCCATCGCCAACGTACAGCTCGAGAGCACATCATTGGGAATGTGTTCCGCGCTCGCGTCGGGCCCGCATTCTCTGCGGCGTCTTCAAGGTTCGGATGCTGTTGTCTGCTTTCATCGCCCCTAGTCCTACATGGTTGCGAGCTTATGTACTGCAAACCTGCGTCATGACATGCTTGACGATTCCCTTGTTTAGCGCATGCGCTAGGGTGATCTGTTCCATGAAGAAACATAGTTCTTGGTCACAGAACACGACGCATGTGCCGGAACTGTGCCGTGCCGAGCCGCGCTTGGTCTTCAGAATGCGAAACATTCGCCGTGCCGTGCCGCGCTTTGTTTGCAAACTGCGAGAAATATACCGTGCCGTGCCGCACCGCGCCGTGATTGATTGTGGGGGGGGTGCCGTGCTGGGACGAGGACGGCGGCGATTGCGACGATTGAGTTCGCTTGGCGACGACGACGACGATGACGGCGACGACCATGTCGGCGGCGACGGCGACGACGACAGCGGTGGCGGCAGCGGTGGCGGCGACGGCGACGGTCGGCTTCATTGCTCTTTGAGACCCCCGCGGGACGCGGATGCGGCACCGAGGGTTTCGGAGCACTGTCACGTCATGCGAGACGCGCGGATGTGCTCGGCGCCGAGGGTTTCGTGGCACCAGGAGGCCGCGTGACACTCGCGGACGTGCTCAGTGCTCGGCGCCGAGGGTCTCGTGGCACTGTGAGGCTGCGCGAGGCGCGCGGATGCGCTCGGCTCCGAGGTATCCGTGGCAGATCCTGTGAGACGCGCGGACTTGCTCGGCGCCGAGGGTTTCGTGTCACGTGGAGACTGCGTGAGACTCGTCGATGTGCTCGGCGCCGAGGGCTTCGCGACACTTTTGAAAGCTTGTGAGGCCGCTGAAGACAGCCGTCGGGACGCACCGGGTGTGCACACTCATACAGTTTATGCAAATGTTGAAACCCATCCGACACTCAAATATGCAAATGTTATACATCGAAACATGCATTATGCATCTACACAAATGCAGATGTTTTACACTTATCATGTGTAATGTTTTATGCAAGCGTGATACAGTTTACAATTACTGAAATCTGCTCCCCCTCCTCCCCCTCCTCCTCCTCCTCCTCCTCCTCCTCCTCCTCCTCCTCCTCCTCCCTCCTCCTCCCTCCTTCCTAAAACTACTAAAATATGGGGCGGATATCATCTCAAGGTGGCTCGAGCACGGAGGGCCGCCGCCCCGGCGCACCAACCGTCGCAAGATCCCAGCAGACCGCCCGGCCCACGTCGGCTCGGCGTTGCGCGCGGTGCCCGGCGTCACTGCGTGGGCACGCCTCGGGCTTTGCTGGGCACGCGACTGCCACCTCCTGGGAAAGGCACGCCTCCCTGTCCGACTGCCTGTCCCAGGCTGCACTCCCACGAACACCAGCGTTCATTTGTGTTGGCGTTTGTGTCTCGGAGGTCGCTCGGGGGGCAGCGCTGTTTCCGGGGCCAGATCCCGAGACGCTCAGCCGGCGCGCCTGATCCGTCAATAACAGTCCTTACGACACCCATTCGCGCCAAGTTCGGACCTTAGGTTTGCTCTTGCCAGCGATTGGGCTGCTAAGGTTTGCTCTTACGCTACGAGCATCACCTCCTCCTCCGTCGCCCCAGAATAGGGAAACAAAAAGTGATATAAATATAAAAACTCTGAGGTCCGCGCGGATTTCTCGGATCGGGGCTGGAGCCCCCAGGCGGCGCCCCTGGCGCCGCGCCTGGCGCGCTCCGCGCGCCAGGGAGGGGGGTCCAGCGCCGATCGCAGAAATCCGCGCGGACCTCCGAGTTACTATGTTTATGCCACTTTTTGCTCCCCTACAGAAAACACAGATCGCGGTCGCTGCCAATCAGCGCGCTAAGATCTGTGTCGCCCACAGCTCCGCGCCCCTCGCGCCCCTCGCGCCCGCGCGCCAAGCCAAGGCCTCCGGAGCAGGGGAGCCGCCCTGGCCCGGGCCCGCGACGCGCGGAGCGCCGCTGGACCTCTCGCGCCCCCGCGGGCGGCCTGGCGCCCCCGGCCATTGGGCCCCTCTCGCGGGACGGGAAAAAAAGACGCCGCGCCAGCAGGCTCCGAGCTTCTTAACGATTGAGCAGGGGCCGACCGTCCCGGCATTCCTCTAGTCATATGCCACGACATGCTCTTAGAACCCCCGAAATGTTCCAAGAACAAGAGCAATATTCTCAGAATATCAGGCCGCTGTGTTGACACAAGACAGTCCAGAAGTGGTCTAAGAACATTTCGTGGAATCCACACAAGGTTCTCAGGACATTGTTTGGTAGGGCTATAGGCGAGCCAGGACGCTTCGCCTCTGCTTGAAATAAGCGTCGGGGGGGCGTCACCGCCGCCGACAGCCATCGACCCCCGTCGCGGGCAGCCACTGCGCGCCGAAGTCGCTCCGACCCCCGCCGCGGCGCGACGACGAGGCCAGGTTGACCCCCGTCGGGGGGGTACCCCCCACGCTCATCAAGAAGCCCAGAGTACGCTTTCGGAGCTGTGCGCGGATGTCTCGGATCGGCGCTGGGCCCCCCTGGCGGCGCCTACAGCGCCGACTATGGCACGTGCCGCGCACCAAGGGTCCGGCGCCGATCCAAGGGATCTGCGCGGAGCTCCAAGAAATTTTGACGATGGCCTATATGTACCTTGTAGTCTTTCCCGACCGTCGTCCAGCGCCCCGTCAACGGGGAATGTGTTCCCCCCCCCTGTGCGTGCTGACCGACGTACAACACTACTGAAAACAACAAGCGCGTGTCCAAGGGTCACAGACGCAACAATGTCGGATTGGCCACGTCCTCTGCCATTGTCACGACCTGTGTTCTATCCATTCACTGACTCGGACGTTACAGGTTCACATAATATCATAAAGGCAATGCAGGAGCATACCAGTGTGACGGGAGAACGCAATACCTGAGCGAGAAGGGACGCAATACACATCAGACAAAGCAAGCAGAAGGACACGAAGCAGACCAAGCGGCCTCATAAGGAAGGTACTGGCCCCTGAACTCTGGCAACTGATACTCTTCCAATTGCCTCCCGAACATGTGTGGGCACGGATCTCTCCTTTGCACGGACCTTGTACTTCCCCGTTGCAACATGGAATGCATCACGCTTCTTAGATCAATACAGTCTCATGTCATCCTCTCTATCGAAACTCGAATTTAGCTTAACCCTCTCAGCCGTTCCCCTTGTGGTGCAAATCGCTGCTATGCATAGGTCTGCACGTGAACATCTTGCGCTTGCGCTCGCCCGACTCGAACTCTGCCCGCGTCCACTGACCAACAAGCGATTCCGCACGCGTCAGAAAAACAACTGCTTCGGACACAATCGAAGCGGTGTAAGGCCAAGAAACGCCCAAACTGCAAACGTATATATGCCAGCGTTCGCAACGACAGCCACACGCTCTTAGTGGCGTACACGTTCATGCTACACTGCTATCTGAATTTGCTCGGGCGACGCGCTACGCTCATCTGGTGTTACCCGAATAGTTCCTCGAACGCGCCAAGACACACCTGCACTCCTACTCTGCAGCAACACGAGGGAGGCAAAGGGAGGACGAGGATTCCAACGCTCGTGCTTCCAGCAGCCAAACGGGAAGAACACACATCAAACACACACACACACACACACGAACGCACACGATGAACATGATCCGCCACCGTGCCGCAGGCGCTGAGTGGAGTGCCTTCAAGTCCTTCCGGATGTTCTGTGTTCGGGAACTGCAGGTGCTCCCTACATGGGGGCCCGTGCGCTGGACGTTCGCCTGCGCTCCCGGCCTCGGGGGCACCGTGGACAGTGTCGGACGCCCCGGGGGTTGGCCAAAAAAGTTCCACATCGCAGAGGCCACTATAACTCGCGTAGGGATACCCCGGAATTCCCAAACAACAATTTCGCGGAATCAGCGAAACGCCATTCGGATGCGACTCAGCCGAATGCACGTTATACGAACGCTTGGAGATCCGACGAAACAAATGGGTATACCAAGTACGCACTCGATCCCCCACTCGAACACACAGCTTGTAGACCCTACTCGAACAAATCACGCAGACAGCCCAAGACCGACCCCCGCCACGGCCAATCGCCGCGAACCGAGGGCGCCACGAGCAGCGCGTCGACGTGGAAGGGTGACCCCCAGTCGTGGGGAAGGTCATCCTCCTCATCCTGTGCCTCCTCCTCATTATCCTCTTCCTCCTCCTCCTCGTTCGTTCCTTCGTCCGTTCGGTCGCGGCTCTAAGGCATAGGTTGCAACCTCGCTCCCCGCTCAAGGAATAATATGACTAACGACAAAATTGACACGGCGGCGACGACGACCCCCGAAACCACGAGCCGCCGGGAGAGGACAGCCCCGAAGCCTACGCACACACACACACACACCCAAGAGAGGGGACACAAAGAAAAAGAGGAGAAGAGGGCCCGCAAGGGGGGGAGCTTGGGCTCAGGGGGGCCCACGAAGGCCGAACAGGGGCCAGACAAACCATCGATCCACGACAAGCCACCGAAACCGTCCAATCTGCACAGCTACCTGGACAGTGTGAAGCACGATTCGAACTTGTGTCGAATGGGCCTCTGTTCGATTTGTGGCTGAGTGACAGATAAAAGTAACATGCTACAATCTATCACTGATCGCGTGCCAAAGTTGGAAGTCGAACTGGGTCCAGCAACGGACAAGGCGTCTAGCTTGCACCACCCGGCGGCAGCCAACGCGACTCGCTAATCTGTCGGTTGAAGAAATACGGCATGCCGCTCGCAGGGTCGCGGGCCATGTCCCAGCTCGGCGTCAGCGTCGGAATATTCATTTGACTGCGGGTCTCTTGGGGCTGGCGTGCCAAATCCGACAGGGCGGGTGCAATCGCGATACCAACACACGTGGGATCCAGGTCATCATGCTCGGCAGCGGAGCTCCCGTGAGAAGGCGCCTTGGTAGGAATAAGCGTGCCGCGCTTTCGCCCGAATGAATGGCGCGCGTCGCCGTGCTCCAGCGCGCTCGTGGCCCTCCACGACTGCTCAGGCAGGCCGACAGCTTGGCAGCCTTCGATCCCCGCCTGCATGGCGTCAGGGTCACGGCTGTCGGCCGCGCGCTGCAGTCGCTGCCGCGCCGCCTCCTGCTCAGCTACCGGGCGATCGAACCCTGCGCGGGCCTAGTGCTGGACGTCCAATGCCTGGCTGCCGACCGCCACGTCCGCGAACGATGCGTCACCATCGCGAGGGCCAGGTCCAGCAGCAGGGCAGCCGTCGCCCTGCCCAATATCGGCGCCACATGCCCCAGAAGCTGCAGGAGCAAATGACAGTCGACCAAGCTGGCCTCCTCCGCTCTTTCAGCTCACTCTGCGCGCGCGTGAAAGACTGGACCATCGCCACGGATTCCCCTGTTATCGCTGACGTCGGCAGGAGCGTGAGCGCCAGCAACTGGAAGCGCGAGCGAGAGCTGCACCTCCGAAGAACCATCGCTGTGACGATGACATCGACCTGTCTGCGCTGCTGAGGCGAGGCAACAACGCTCGGATGGATTCGATCATGCCCACGATTGCCAACAAATGCGACGAACTCGGTGGAGCCGTGCCCGTTTGTGCAAAAACGAACTCTAAATTGGACTTTCGGCGAACCGATACTGCATTGGCCGAGATGTGGGAGTATCGCAGGGGCCCTGGCGATGCAGCCAGCCCAAGCGGACGGCGACGACCATTGGCACGTATCGAGGTAGTCCGACAGCATGAGAATCTCCGGCTCCGTCTGTTTGGAACCTGGAAGGGGGCCTTCTTCATCGTCTCCTCTGGCCCGAACGTGGCCTGCGACCTTGCAGTGGGCCGCCTGAACCCTATTCGTTGTGCTGAAACGTGAGCGTGTGGTGTGATCTCTTCCAAAGGTGGCATGTGGGTGGGGATGCCCCCCAGTTTCGAGAAAATGGCCACCTTCCTCCTCCTCCTCCTCCTCCTCCTCCTCCTCCTCCGCCGCAGAATTGTGGTATGATTTTCGTATGCTCTGATTGTTCCGTCTTGCTAGCGTCCAAGACGGCCCAATCGGCCCCCAAGATCATTCAAACACGGCCCCCAGGAGGGGCACAGGAGGCCCCAAGCACAGCCCCAAAAGGAGCTCAAGAGGGGGAGCACGAGCTGACAGCAGGAACCCTCCGCTCCAAGATAACCCCCGAGACCGCCTCTTCCAGGTCCCCTAGAAGCTCCAAAGAGGTCCACGGGGGGAGGCCTCAGAAGGCACCCGAGACGCCCCAGCGAGACCTCCAGGAGGCTCCAGAGGTCCCCAAGAGGCCTCACAAGTGGCCCCAATTGGTCTCTCAGCAGACTCTAATTCGAGACTCAGGCACGGTGGCGGGATCGGACGAAGGCAACTAGATCCGCCGCCCCCTGTCGATTCATCGCAACGGTGCCTGGCGTGCTGAACCCTCCTTGGCTTTGGTTTTGGTTCTTTCCCCCCCCCCAAAAAAAAACTCCCCCTGGGGCTGCGGCACGTCCCGCCGGCCACCCGGAAACTGCATCAGTCAATGCCCAAAACGGCCGTTTCGCTCGGGACATCCTCAAACAATCGCGAAGATGGCCCAAGATGGCCTGCAAGATGCCTCCAAGACAGCCAAGATGGCCTCCAAGACGGCTAAGATGGCCCCAAAATGCATCCAAGACGGCCCAAGATGGCCTCAATATTGTGTAAGACGGCCCAAAAGGCCAGCACGAGGCCTCCAAGACGGCCCAAGAGGCCGCCAAGAGGTCCTCCAGGAAGGCCCGACGAAGCCAAAATCATTGATTTTCCATAGGTGTTTGAAGGATTTTGGCATTTGCGCCTTTTCGGCTTTCCGACAGCCCGTGACGGCCCCCGAGGCCCCCAAGGTCGCCCCAAGATCGCCCAAGAGGCCTCCAAAATGGCCCCATGACGGCCCACGAGGCCCCCAAGACGGCCCCAAGAGGGCCCCAAGACAGCCCAAGAGGCCTCGAAGACGCCCAAGATGGCCTCTAAGACGGCCCTGGAGCACCCCAAGAGGGCCCCAAGTCGGCCCAGAAAGGCCTCCGAAACGGCTTCCGACGGCGTCAGACGGGCCAGGAGCTCACCAAGATGGCCGAAGGTGGCTCGCAGCTTGCCCAAGACGGCCTCCAAGAGGGCCTCCAGGAAGGCCAGAAAAGGCAAAAAAGAGTGATTGTCCAAAGGTTTTTGAAGGATTTTGACATTTGCTTCGTTTCGGCCTTCCGACGGCCCGATACGGCCCAAGAGCTCCCAAATATCGCCCAAGGATCGCCCAAGAGGCCTCCAAGATGGCCCCAGAACGGCCCAAGAGGCGCCCAAGACGGCCCCAAGAGGCCCCCAAGACGGCCCAAGAGGCCTCCAAGACGCTCAAGATGGCGTCCAAGACGGCCCACGAGCCCTCCAAGACGTCCTCCAAGAAGGCCCGAAAGAAAGAGTCAAAATGGCCTCCAGGCGGCCAAGATGACCTTCTAGATGCCCACGTGTTCCCCGAAGGCTTTCCAAACCGATTCGGGGAACACATGGTCCGATAGCTTGGCAGGTCTGGCCTCAACGTTCGGCCACATAGGCGCTTCCACAAAGGCAGGGGGCGGCGGTGATTCGCCGTAGGCGTCTTCGATCCGCCGCCCCCTGTTGACTTGCCGCAGGGGTGGACGGCGTGCCAAATGTTAGATTATTCTTTTTTGTTTCATAGATGGGATCTCGCCCGATCGCACCGGCCACTCGGAAAATCCTGCCAAGTTCGTCCTCCATTGGCATCCTCTAGAAGATGGCCCCAAGATGGCCTGCAAGACGGCTAGGATGGCCTCTACGACGGCCAGGATGTCCTCAAGAGAGCCCAAGATGACCGCAGGATATCACCAATACGGCTCAAAATGAACCTAAGACGGCCCAAGATGGCCCAAGACGGCCCAAGACGGCGCACGAGGCCTCCGAGACGGGCCAATAGGTCATCGAGAAAGGCCCGCAGGGGCCGAACTCATTGATTGTTCATAAGTGTTTGAAGGATTTCGGCATTTGGTTCTCTTCGGCCTTCCAACGGCTCAAGACGGCCCAAGCGGCCCCAAAGATCGCCACAGAGCGCCAAACCGGCCTCCAAGATGGCCTCATATGGCCCAACAAACCCCCAAGACGACCCCAAGAGAGCCCCGAGGCGGCCCGAGAGGCTTTCAACACGCCCAAGATGGCTTCCAAGACGGCCTTGAAGCGTCCCTAGAGAGCTCCAAGCCGGCACAGAGTGGCCACAAAGATGGCTTTCGACGGGCCAGTAACGCACTCAGACGGCCAAATAGCCTCCAAGAAGCTTCCAAAAGGCCCCCAGGCGGTCCACGAAAGCCCCCATGAGACCCTCCAGAAGCTCACATGAGGCCCCAAGAGTGCCCCGAGAGGCTTGGAGGAGCAAAAGCAATATCAATGACACGCCGCCGGTGGGGAGCCATTGGCGCGTTGCCGTGGACGAATCAGCCCGCCTTCAGGCTAAACAGCGAAGGGGCAGCACGCTGACGGGCTCCAGACAGGCGGCGCGTCACTGAGGCGTGATGAATGTGCTTTTCTCTCCCGAGAGGCGGACCAGGGAACCAGGCGCGCGCGCCCAGGTCACCGAGGGCATGCTCGCCTTACGGTGCCGCACACGGTGGCCCTGCGCTTGGCCACTGTGTGCCAGCACACGGTGGCGCACACAGTGGGCGACACGGGGGCCACGCGATGTCGGCACGAGGGCAAGGCCTCGCGCCGCGCCGAGGGCACGCTCGAAATTCGCGCCCTCGAGCGCGGCAGCCCCGGAGGAAAAAGGGCAGCTCTCTCTGCCACACCGGGCCGCGAAGCGCAGTTTATCTTCGCGCCCCAGCGAGTGCCCTGACCTCGCAGAGTGCTAGCATAGCACTCCCGACCTATAGACTAAGCCTCGACAAGAGCTTAGATGTTGAGGTCCTGGCGCTATGTCTTAGCCCTCCTGGGAGGTCAGGGCATATAAGGGGAAACGACGGAAGCGGGGGACTGGCCCAGCGGGGGAAACATCGACCTTGAATCGGCGATGCAGCATACAGCGCCGATAGGTTGACGATGGGCCCTCGATGGCGACTCCGGGCGACCCTGGGCAGGGTGGGCTATCAGGCACCCGTCGGCGCTGACGTGGGCCGTCGGGGGTCGAGGCCTCACCCCCTGAAGCAGCAAACCTGCTGACGTTGTCCCTGGGGGTGGCCTACGGCAAGCTGACCGACCGGTAGAAGAACAAGCCGCTCAAAGAGAACCTGTCGGAGGTCCGCGCGGTTTTTTCTTGGATCGCTGCTGGGCCCCCCTCCCTGGCGTGCGGCGGCACGCCAGAGGCGGCGCCAGAGGCGGTGCCAGGAGGGCACAGCGCTGATCCAAAAATTAACCTCGGGGGCCAACCAAAGATTGTGCTCATGCGGTTTTCGCTCGTCTTCGACAGACCTGCGCGCATGCGCTCAGAAGTCGATTAGCACAACGGCGCGCAGCTCTGCGTTGGGTGGTCAAGGTTGCCAAGCGGGCGCAGCGTAGCCACGAGTCGAGCAGGAGATCGACTGCAGAAGATTCACCCCAAGCTTGCTTTTTCCCCCGCTGGACCTCTACCAGCGATGTGTAGAATGCTCGCCCACCTGCGATGATTCTGCACGTTTTCCGCAGGTCCGACGAACATGCCAAGTTCGGGTCAGGCGAAAGGGGGGGATAGCAAAGGGGGGGTTTGAGAATCAGCTCGCGTAGCTGATTTTCCAGGCGCCTCCCGGCGCCGGAGGCGGCTATGTATCGAGGAATGGGCCCTTCGGCGGGGCCGAAACCAGCTGCATGCAGCAAATTTCGTAACCCCCCCTTTCCCAATCCCCCCCTTTCGCCCGGCCCGAGTGGATCAGGTCTGCGCTCGATCTCCTCCTCGAGCGAAGGAGCTGGCCCCGGCAGCCGGAGGGCGCGCGACGCGCGGTTCAACTGGTCGCAGCAACCGCCTGCACCTCCCAAGAGGAGGGCAGCCGACCGAGCTCTCGGAGGGCCCGTCGAGACCACGGCTTCCCTGTCTCGAGGAGTGGTGGACATTGAAGGGGCCCTGGGGCACACAAATAAATACACACAAATAAAAACAATCCCCATATTTTCTCATATTTTCTGGCTTTTTGTCTTCCCCCCCACTTCCCAAATTTTCCCATATTTTCTGAGGAGTCGACGATTAATTGTGTCTGTGTGTTTTTCCCCTCCTGAGACATGGACGTACGTACTCTGGCGGTGGATCCCTGGGCCTCCAAAGAGGTTTTGAAGACGCAGCCAGGACGAGGATATAACATCGGGCAAAGATGACTCGACCATCTCTCAGGTCTGGCGGCTCTGCACAATGTCTCGGGCGCCGCAGCCTTCTCAGAGTGATCCAGAACGCTCCGAGAGCGTTCTGAAGGGCTGTGGAACGGATTTGTCCAGGTCCCAGCCCCGCCGGCCTCCTCGTCACCAGGAGTCCGGGGACCAATCTGGAGCGGATTTGGACTGGGCGGCAGGGCCGCCGTTGACTCAACTGGCCCTCCTACGATCACCTCGAAAAGAACACGGCCGTCAAACGTGTTCTTCAATACGCGGATAATCTCAATCGCAAGCTCCTCATGTGGCTGTCGTCCCGGTCTCTCACGTATATGGGGTGGTCCAACCTCGTGCCGAACGGCCCCCTGCTGGCTTCGGAGCAGGCTGCAGCGAGGGAGGCGCGCTTGCTTGCCTGTGGAGCAAAGGTCACCCACTTCGGCTGCATGTACACCTCGCCATGCGGGTCGCGGCACTGCTTGATGAGCCGTGTGTTCGCGAGGGTCCACCCGCTGTACTTTCCTGCCAACTTATCGCCGCGCTGAACGTGGGATCCGGGCTCCAAGCTCGACTCCGTGCCCCCGTGGGAGTGCGAGCCGTGCTTGAGGATGCGCAGGTTGAGCTGGTCTCCGTCGCCGATGCCGTACGCCTTCAAAGAGATATCGTCGTTCATAATGACGTTCTGATTGAAGAAGAGCCTCTAGGAGAAGCAGAAACACCTACCCTCATCGTGCTACCATAAGAAGCGCCGAACAAGGAACGAAAGGCTTTTCTGGCCACGGCGAGCCTCGGCCGCGAATACGTTTCCCGATCTAGACCCAAGGAACGGCCCGAAAACGAAAGCCACCCCCGAGCCCGAAGAGGTAGGTGCTCACCTGCCAGCCCTCTGGGCGCAGGTGGTCTGACGACGCAGATTATTAATGTATCTGAAGGGGCGCTGGGACACACAAATAAATACACACAAACAACCGGATTCCCCATATGTTCGCATATTTTCTGGGGTTTTGTCTTCCCCCCTACTTTTCATATTTTCATACTTTCTGGGAGTCGACGATTAATTGTGTCTGTGTGTTTTTTCCCCTCCTGAATATCTTCGGGGCCTCCTCCCCTGCCTGCGTTCTTTTTGTTCGTGGGGGGGGGGTCCGCGAGGTGTCAGAGGGTCCTTTACTGGCCCAAGATGGCTCCAAGAGGGCCTCCCGATGCTCCATATTGGCCTCCAAGATGGCCCCCAACGCCCTCCAAGAGAGGGCCCAAAGACCGCTCCAAGGCGGTCCCACAAGTGAGCGTCTGGACTGTGAGCATCGACTGTGGGAAGACCGCACGGTCTCTGGGGTCTGCGCTGGACCCCTCTCCTCGGGGATCTTCTGACCCAGGTCAATCCAGACCCGGGTCAGCAGGAAACCAAAAACTGCAATGCAGGAAAAAACAACTGCAACGCAGATCCTCGCAAACCCGGGTCGGCCAATACGCGCGGCCGCCTCGCGGCCACGAGCGGCTCGCGAACCCGGGTCAGCCAGAGGGGGTCTTCGCAGGATCCTGCAGGATCTGGCGCCCTGGCTGACCCCCGTCTGCATTGACCCCCGTCTCAAGGCCCCCGATCTCCTCTGGCGCGCGAGGCGCCGGGGGGCGGCGACGGGGGCGGCGCCAGGGGGGCCCCAGGCGCCGGCCGAAGAGTAACATTTGGGGGAACAGAAGCCTTCAACAGCGAGGATTCCCAATGATTTTTTTTTGGAGGATCCCATGAGACAGCGAGAGGAGCCACACAGATTGGGTATGCTTCTGTGTGGCCCCTCGCTGCTTCATCGGTTCGGGGATGTGGAGGAGGACGGGGAGGACGTAGCACGAGGGCGGGACGACGTGTTGGCATTCGAGTGCGTGCGGGGCTACGCCCGACTCATGCTCGCCGTTTGGGCTGGCGGTGGGGCCCACGCGGCAAGCTGTCCTGTGATGATGCTCCCACAGGGCAGTTTTTAATACATGGGATTTTGAAAAAAAAAAATATATAGGATTTACAATGCATGATCAATGTATGAATAAATTTATGCATGAGCTCATCGTTGTTTTTAGTACCAAATCCCTGCATCTTTCATACATGATCCGCCCGCGGAGCATGTATAAAAAACGGCACTGTACTCTGGATTCCATAATAAAGTCGGGGGGACACATTTGGGGGGGTCTGATTTGAGCTGTCTTGGAGGGTTCGGGGGGGGGGTCTGGGCAAAGGGCCGCCCTCTCATGGATGGTCTGGGAGGGTCTAAAACTCCTCGTCTGGGAGGGTTCAGACCCCCTCCCTTTTATTACGAAATCTGGAGTACGTGACCCCTCGCTGTGTCACCAGCTTCCAACATCTGTATGTCTGTCTGGCTCACCTGTGATTATGCACCCTACCTTTACCCCCCCCGATTTCTGGTGGGGTTCACCCTCCCCCTCAGAAATTGTGGGGGGTAGGGGTAGGGTTCGCATGTGGCCCCCTATAGGCTCCTACGTGACCCCTCGCTGTGTCACCAGCTTCCAACATCTGTATGTCTGCCTGGCATCCCCTGGCGCGCGGACACCGCACAGGGCGCGGCGACGGGGGGCGCGCCACCGCGAGGCCAGAGGGCCCCGGCGCCGACGCCCCCAAAGTGCGCGCGGACGCGTCTGTCTCGAGAGAGCAGAAAATCGTGGGGGCGCGCAAACGTGGATTCACGATTCCTCCTCCTCCTCCTCCTCCTCCGCCGCCTCCTCCTCCTCCTCCTCCTCCTCCGCCTCCTCCTCCTCCTCCTCCTCCTCGGGGGAGGCGCCCTCCCCAAAATGCGGGAAGATGCGGCAGGGGCCGCCTCGTTCGGCGGCGGAAAGCCGCGATTTCCCGTGGAAGCGGGACCCCTCGCCCGTCCATGCCCCCTTGATCCATGTTTGCGATCGCCTGAGAAAAGCCAGCCACCCGGCAAGCCTGCGCAGCAAACGCCCATCGCCAATTCGCGAGCGCCGATGACGGGGTCGGGGAGGCTTGTCCTCCCCTGACCGTGGAGGAGAGGGGGGGCGGTACGGTACAGCTTTTCGGAGCCCCTTGGAACCGTGTGGTGACAAACTGCGTGGCGACTGCGGAATCACCTATGACCTCACTCTGGCCATTGCTCGGACGTCCATTCCCTGTGTTTTTTTCGGGTTCGTGCGTGGTTTTTTCGCCAAATGATCAAGGATGCTCCTCGATGGTCCTCGCCGAGAAAAAATGCACACGTCCGAGCGATGCCATGTCACTGCGCGGTCCGTCACCGCACGGTCTCGGGAACTCGGAGGCCCCAACCGCTCGGGACAGCCTCGGAGAACGACTCAAGCCCCAGAACCGCGTGGTGCCCACGAGTCCCCGCGGACCCATCACGCGTTGTGGTCACCACACCGTCTGGGGGCCCCCGACGTTACCGCCCCTCGCTACGCACCAAACCTCTGTCGGGGTGCCTTCTGACCAGCATGTCGCGGAGCATCCGGCCATGGCATCGAGGGCAGCTCCAGGACGAGCAGCGGCATCGGAAAACGTCCCTCCTCCGAATCAGAACCCATTGCTTGATCATGCGTGATCACGCCCGTGACCCGCCCCGCCACCCCCCTCTTCTGTCAAGTCGGGCCTCTCCCCCTACAGGGGGATTTTCGACGAAAAATAAAAACACACACACACACACCAAAAAGATTCCAAACATAGTATGGGGACTATTTTCTGAATATGGCTTTGCCTCTTTGGGGTATGTTGTTTGGCTATTTCTTATGGTTCGTCGAACATCCCCCTGTAGGGGGACACGCCCGACACAAGTCTTCTGCCTGGTCACGTCACGCCTCGCGCCAGCGGCGCCGTTGGAAAGCAGCCATCCTCAAGCCTCGCAGGCGCGGAGCGTGGCGTTGCTTATACGGGCCCCCCGCCCGCCTCCCCCCCTTCCCCGGCCACGCCCGTTCTCGCCAGGGTATGAGCTGCCTGTTTTTTATCAGCCTGGAGCATATCCTTATCCCTATGTTGGGCATCGCCTCATCACGATGGCGATCTCAGGGATTTCCTCAGTTTCTGAGGGTGCATCCTTAAGATTGTCTTCTCCTTTTAGCGTGTCAATCTTGGGGACAAGGATATTTCGAGGCTGGTGATGTTTTCCTCTTCGAACCTCCGCCGATGCACCTGTTCCGACACACCCCTGGCAGAAGTTTCGTGGCCCCATAGTCGGGTGTTGCTAGAAGTGCCCCTGGCCCAAGGTGCCCCCAGGATTCTCGGGGTGACCCAGAGGACCTTCAGAGTACTCCTAACGAGTCCCAGAGGGCCCAAAAATGAAGCGAGAAGCCGGTGGTACCTTGGGCCAAGGGCACTTCTAGCAACACCCGACATGGGGAGCTCCACGGAAGGCCCCAGTGGCAGCGTCCGCAGGGAGGCACCGCGCCCATTTCGGCACAGCCCTCACATGCTTCGTGACCCCAATGGGGACATGCCCTTCCCTCGTCCCACCTGCATTGCGGCACTCGCACCTGCATATGGCTGGGTCCTTCTCCAGGAAGAACTGCTGTTCCTATTCGAGCCTCTGACAATCTATCGCTATCTCGCAGGCCCCCACTCCCTAGGGACCCGCACTTTATGACATCAATCCGAAGCAGCCATCCTCAACCAGACCTCTAAGCGTCGGGATGGGCTCCTACTGTTTGGGTTATTCCGATGTGGGGTCCTACCGTCGGGGTAAGTTAGGCAATGAATCAAAAAACTCAGGGTCATCCGTAGCACCGCACCAATATGAATACATTGCAGGGGGGGGTTAGCCGAGCGATAACTGTAGCACCGCGCCAAACAGCAAACAACATATACCCACCTCCCCCCTGCAATCGACCTCCTCCTCCTCCTCCTCCTCCTCCTCCTTCTCCTCATCCTCATCCTCATCCTCATCCTCATCCTCATCCTCATCCTCATCCTCATCCTCATCCTCATCCTCATCCTCATCCTCATCCTCCTCCTCATCATCATCATCATCATCATCATCATCATCAGCATCAGCATCAGCATCAGCATCAGCATCAGCATCAGCATCAGCATCATCATCATCATCATCAACATCAACATCACCATCACCATCACCATCCTCATCAGCATCAGCATCAGCATCAGCATCATCATCATCATCATCAGCAGCAGCAGCAGCAGCAGCAGCATCAACATCAGCATCAGCATCAACATCATCACCATCACCATTACCACTATCCTCCTCCTCCTCCTCCTACTACTACTACTCCTCCTCCAACTCCTCCTCCTCCTCCTCCTGCTGACGGCGGGTGCCGGGATAATGCTTCCAGGTGCGGGAAGTTGTATCCTTTTGCCGAAAGGGATTAACTACCTGAGGTATTGGGGGAACCAAGAGGTGCCGACTTCGTTGCTCTCCGGACCTCCCCTGGAGTGCGTCCCGCCCAGAATTTCGCAGCGAATCCCGCGGCGGCGACGATGGCCTTCCAGGAGGGCCCCCCAAAGGCGAAGACGAGGGAGGAGCATCCCGGCGTCAGCGCCTTCTTTAGGGGAACGCGCCAGCGGAGCGCGCCAGGGTCGGCGCCGGAGGCGCCGCCGGGGGGCCCCAGCGCCGATCCGAGAAATCCGCGCGGACCTCCGAGCTTTTATGTTTATGTCACTTTTTGTTCCCCTAAAGAAGGCGGTGACGCCGGGATGCCCCTTCCCTCGGCTTCGCCTCTGGGGGGCCCTCCTGGAAGGCCCTCGTCGCCGCCGCGGGATTCGCCGCAAAATTCTGGGCGGGACGCCCTCTTCCTCCTCTGCTTTTCGAGCCTCTGCCGACCCACCTCTATCACCTCTATCTATATCATCAGACCTCCCCTTAGTGAAAACGGCCTGGGACCGAAACCGACGGACCTGGACCCGCAAAAATGACGGCCGCGACGCCCTCTCGCGAACCGAAAACGGCCAATTCCGTTCCACCTCTATCTCGCAGATCCCCTCTATCAGGCCTCTTCGAGCCTCTATCTCTTCGAGCCTCTTCGAGCCTCTTCGAGCCTCTTCCTCTTCGAGCCTCTTCGAGCCTCTACCTCTTCGAGCCTCTTCCTCCTCTATCTCCTCGAGCCTCTGCCGATCCACCTCTATCTCGCAAATCCCCTCTATCAGGCCCTTCTCGGGGATGGACAGACCCCCCTTGAGTGGTTTAGTGAAAACGACCTGAGACCCAAACCTGGCGGGCGCAAGCCTGGTAAATGACGGCCACGGCGCCCTCTCGAGAACCGAAAACGGACAATTCACTAATCGACGTGTCACTGTTGGGGGTTCTGTCCACCCCCGACTCTTCGAGCCTCTGCCGATCCACCTCCGGCGCCCCTCCCTGGCGCGCGGAGCGCGCCAGGGGCGGCGCCGGAGGCGCCGCCGGGGGGCCCCAGCGCGGATCCGAGAAATCCGCGCGGACCTCCGAGCTTTTATGTTTATGTCACTTTTTGTTCCCCTACTCTTCCTCCTCTGCTCTTCGAGCCCCATGCCGATCCACCTCTGTCTGATTTTCCCGGCGCCTCCCGGCGCCGGAGGCGGCCATGCATCGAGGCATGGGCCCCTCGGTGAGGCCGAAACCAGCTGCACGCAGCAACTTTCGCACCCCCCCTTTCCCAATCCCCCCCTTTCGCCCGGCCCGATCCCTTCGAGCCTCTGCCGATCCACCTCTATCTCGCAGATCCCCTCTATCAGGCCCTTCAGCGACTCGGGCCGCCACTGGCTCGGGGAGAGCAGCCGGCTGCCGCGGCCGCTGGCCCCGGGGCCGGCGGCCCGCGGGCCGGCGGCCCCCGGCAGAGGCCCGAGCCGCAGCGACGGGGGCACGCGGACCCGCAAGTGGTCCTCGAGGATCGCCGGGGGTTGAAAAGGCGAAAACCCACCCCCACCCCCAGTCCCGACTCCATCCCTTACCAGCCTGGAACATATCCCTATTATATCCCTATGCTGGGCATCTCCTCATCAGGATGCCAATCTTAGGGATTCCCTTGCTTTTTGAGGGCGAATCCCCAAGATTGTCATCGCCTTCTGGCGTGTCAATCTTAGGGATAGGGATACGTTCGAGGCTGGTAAAAAAACCCACCCCCACACCCAGTCCCGACTCCACCCCCGAACCCGCGATATTCAAGGAGTCGGGACTGGGGGTGGGGGCGGCTTTTCGGGGTCCAGGCATGGAGAAAACCCGCCCCCACCCCCAGTCCCGGCCCCTTGAACCGCCGGCTCGGGGATGGGCGTCGGGACTGGGGGTGGCGGTGGGTTTTCGCCTTCTGAGGGATTGCGAAGCCCAGGCATGCTCGCGTCGTGCACGAAAAGAAGTGGCGGGAGTCTGCCCCTTTCTGGGCCGCAGAGGGCTCTCGCTGAGGCCCACGACCGTGAAACATCGGCCCGGGATGAGAGCCGGCCTCAAGGAAAGGGTCGGCACTTCCGGGGACCCCGTGCTGGAAAAGTAAAGACATCGCATGTCTGGGAAGGTGTGCCGAGGCCAATGTGTCCCCAACTTTTCGCTTCACTTCGGCGCCCCTGGGGTTCCCCTGGGCCTCGTGCGGGGCGCTCTGGAGGCCGCGGGATCCTCCTTGGAAATCCTGGGGGCACCTTGGGCCAAGGCCACCTCGAGCAGCAACCGAAGATCCGTCAGCATCAGGCTGGGAAACGACTTGAAATCGCCTAGGGTTTAGCTCAGGCTGAGGAGGAGGGGGAGGAGGGGGAGGAGGAGGGGGAGGAGGAGGAGGAGGAGGAGGAGGAGGAGGAGGAGGAGGAGCATTTAGCTTTGCCGCCACGAAAGCTTGCTCATCGGCTGCGCCAGCATGCACGGCGGTGCCGCGCAAGCATGGGGCCACACCGGATCGTCAGAGCATTATGGAGTCTGATCGGGCCTCCAGCGGCCCTTCGGGGCGATCTGGGTACTTCAGTAGTGGAAACAATCGGTTTTCAAACGGTTTGGTCTTTAGAAGCTCTGCGTGGCGACGCCCCCGTCGCCACGCGTGCCCTCTGCGTGCCTGCGGGGGCGCCGCCACGTAGAAGTACTGGAGACCGAGCATTTGGGGCGTCGCTACGCACGCCCTCTGCGTGGCTGCGACCATTTGTTTTAACCCTAAAACCAATTACATTCACTAATATAGTACCCCAGGAACGCTCTTGGCGAGGCGCAGCTGCAGGGATGCATCCCGAGACAGGAAAAACTGCCGAGTGCCGGCGATAACGTCGGCAGACCTCGAACCAGTATAACATGTACTCATACCAACACCTGCAGGAATAAACACCTGCATAAAAATAATTTATCGGAGGTCCGCGCGGATGTCGTGGATGGGCACCAGACCCTCCTCCCTGGCGCGCGAAGCGCGCCAGAGGGCGGCGCAGGAGCCGCCACCAGGGCGTGCCCGGCGCCGACCCAAGAACTCCCCACAAGGCTCCGAAAGATCATGATCCTGCAACTTCGTTCTGCTCTCCGACGGGTGTCCTCCGAATCGGTAAAGTAGATCCAGACGTCGATCATCTTCTCAGGCTGGCGGGCGCTGCTGCAAAGGGGCGGCGGGGCCCTCGCGAGCGTCGCGCCGCCGGCCAGACTGAGCCGCCTGGCGCCGCTGGCGCAGGACGGCGACGCCGAGGACAGGCGCTCCACCAGGTGGGAGATCGCCGAATCGGGCACCCGCCAGTCCTCTGGGCACGGGGCCGACCGTCCAGGCTCTACAGGGCCACCAGGCGGACCTGGGCAAAAAGAACACCCCTCGAGAACATGTGACCCCAGCGAGCCAAAGCGCACGGAACGTCCAAGGGCGCCCTCCCCAGGATGCACAAGAACATCCGACAAGCACGAAGGGCACTGGAGGGCCCTCCCCGAACCGACCTCGATCTTCTACCTCGGTCCGGCTGTACCATGACATGTTCTTGATCAACATGATGTTTTCAGAACACAGGCGGCGCTCGAGAACGTGAAAAGGATGAAGGAAACCAAAGCCTTCGCAGCAACACGTGGTCTGAGAACATCCGGCGCTAGCTCCAAGAGGGCTCTTAGCACATTGCCTGGTGGGCTTGTAGGCAAGTCAGGAAGCATCGCCAATGCTTGAAGTCCTCTCTGCACAAGCAACGACACTCCTCCTCCTCCTCCTCCTCCTCCTGCTCCTGCTCCTGCTCCTGCTCCCTCCTCCCTGCTCCCTCCTCCCTCCTCCCTCCTCCCTCCTCCCTCCTCCCTCTCCCTCCTCCCTCCTCCCTCCTCCCTCCTCCCTCCTCCCTCCTCCCTCCTCCTCCTCCCTCCTCCTCCTCCCTCCTCCCTCCTCCCTCCTCCCTCCTCCCTCCTCCCTCCTCCCTCCTCCCCTCCTCCCTCCTCCCTCCTCCTCCCCTCTCCTCCTCCCTGCCCTCTCCTCCTCCTCCTCCTCCTCCTCACCCTCCTCCTCCTCCTCCTCCTCCTCCTCCTGCTCCTGCTCCTGCCTCCTCCTCCTCCTCCTCCTCCTCCTCCTCCTCCTCCTCCTCCTCCTCCTCCGCCTCCTCCTCCTCCTCCTCCTCCTCCTCCTCCTCCTCCTCTTCCTCCTCCTCCTCTCCTCCTCCTCCTCCTCCTCCTCCTCCTCCTCCTCCCTCCTCCTCCTCCTCCTACTCCTCCTCCTCCTCCTCCTCCTCCTCCTCCTCCTCCTCCTCCTCCTCCTCCTCCTCCCCTCCTCCTCCTCCCCTACTCCTCTCCTCCTCCTCCTCCTCCTCCTCCTCCTCCTCCTCCTCCTCCTCCTCCTCCTCCTCCTCCTCCTCTCCTCCTCCTCCTCCTCCTCCTCCTCCCTCCTCCTCCTCCTCCTCCTCCTCCTCCCTTCTCCTCCTTCCTCCTCTCCTCCTCCTCCTCCTCCTCCTCCTCCTCCTCCTCCTCCTCCCTCTCTCCTCCTCCTCCTCCTCCTCCTCCTCCTCTCCTCCTCCTCCTCCTCCTCCTCCCTCCCCTCCTCCTCCTCCTCCTCCTCCTCCTCCTCCTCCTCCTCCTCCTCCTCCTCCTCCTCCGCCTCCTCCTCCTCCTCCTCCTCCTCCTCCTCCTCCTCTCCTCCCTCCTCCTCCTCCTCCTCCTCCTCCGCCTCCTCCTCCTCCTCCTCCTCACTCCTCCTCCTCCTCCTCCTCCTCCTCCTCCTCCTCTCCTCCTCTCTCCCCACGCCCTCGCGGTCTGGACGCCTGGGCGCCATCCCGTGGACGCGCGGTCGCACGGATGCGCTCCGCGCGGGGCATATCCGCACGAGCACGCCCCGTATGTCCGTGGGGTCGCGGCCCTGGATGTGTTTCCTCCCCGTGACGATCTCGGTGCGCCGAGGAAGGGGAGGA
>CAUYUJ010016616.1:180023-226953 GCA_963575745.1 Prorocentrum cordatum
ACACACACCACACACAACACACACAACACACACCACACACCCACACACCCACACACACCCACACACCCACACACCCACACACCCACACACCCACACACCCACACACCCACACACCCACACACCCACACACCCACACACCCACACCCACACCCACACCCACACCCACACCCACACCCACACCCACACCCACACACACACGCACATACACACATACACACATACACACAAACACTGCTAGTACTCACCCCCCTTCTTGGACGTATGGCGCGGTTCGGGCCATGACGCGGGCCTCCAGCGGCCGTTTGGGGCGATTTGGGCACCCCGGGAACGCCCTCGACGAGGCGCAGCTGCTGGGAAGCATCCGGAGCCGAGAACACTTCTAAGACCAAACGCAAACGTCCGAAAACCCCTCCAGGACCCTTCTTCCCAGACGTGCAAGAAGTGGATTTGTTCAATGGGGTTCCCGAAGTCCGGACCTCTTTCCCGGGGCTGTTTATCCTTCGGGGGCGCGCAGACATGGATTAGCGATCCATGGATTTTGCGCGCGGTCGCCAAACCCATGGATCCGGGGAGGTGCCTTCCCCAAAATGCGGCCGGTGCTGCCTCCCCCGGAGGCGGAAATCCGCGACTTCCCGTGGAAATGGGACCCGTCGCTAATCCACGCCCCCTTGATCCATGTTGGCGATCGCCTGAGTTATTCACGGTCCTGAGGCCCGGCGAGGACCCCCCGAGGCCGAAAACTGTAGTAAGACACCTCCCGTCGTGCTTTCTACCACGGCGCGAGCTTGTCTGGGTTGGACGCCCCCCGGTCCTTCTTCGGGCTGAGCCTCTGTGCGGCGCCCAGGCCTGCCTGTGGAGACAGAAATGCGCGCCTGTCAGAACAATCAGGACATGTGAAACAGATTCAGAAATAGTCAATACAGCACGGAAAATTGTGACCAGACCATTGTTTTTCTGGAGTGTTCCTCCTGTAGAGTAGAACCATGAAGTAGGCAGGCGTTGGAAGCAGCTTGGGTTTCCGCCCGCCCTCTGGAGACGAAGGAAAAAGGAAAACAACTCGATCGTTGGATGTAGGAAGGCGCCCACATAGAGGCCTCCTAGATGGGGTCCGAGCAATGGGGTCGAAGGATCTGCCGCACCGCCAATGCCTCGCCGATGCGTCGCTGATGCGTTGGGGACGTCGGCGTAGGGAAACACTGAAGGGGCCCTGGGACACATAAATAAATACACACAAATAACAAGATTCCCCATAATTTCCCATATTTTGGGGGTTAAGGTCTCGCCTCCATATTTCCCAGTATTTTCCGGGAAATCGACGAATAATTGTGTATGTGTGTTTTTTTCCCTCCTGAAACAGAGGGCTCCACATCGAGCCGCATCGTCGATGCACCGGCGATGCGGCACGGCACTCCGACCCCGTCTGCCTGGACCCCGCCCGGGAAGCCTTCACCCGAGCAGCAGGAAGGCGCCTAAAGCAGACTGGAATCTGGGAATCCAGACATGCGTACCTTCAACGATCGGTGGGCACGGCACTCACACTGCGCACGATCGATGGAAGCATCGATCGTGCTTTCAGCGATCGATGGAATCATGCGCACTGCCGCTGCTGGCCCTCTCCGGCGTGTGGTGCGCGCCGGGGGCGGCGCCGGAGGCGCCACCCGGAGGGGCCCGGGCGCTGAGCCAACCCGCATCCGCCGACACGTTCCTTCAATCCGCGGCCACTGCTGGGCCTCGACCACACCCTCGGGAATAGTTCTTCGCCCCGGGGGTCCTTTCTGATGGTCCCAGAGGCCCGATGGCGGCTCCCAGCAGCCGGGATCGAAGATACACCTCTGGATGGGGACAATGATCCAATCGTCGGGGATCTGGGAAGAGCTTCGCGCGAAGCTCCAAGAAGATATGTTTATGCTCTGGATGGGACATGAATCGCTCCCCCCCTTGAAACCACGGAGGGGGTTGGGCACATGCTGTCGGAACGGGTGCAGGGGGGGAGGAATATGAGGAGGAGCAGGAAGCAAAGGAGGAGGATGCAGGGGTGCGTTGGCAAGATCCGTCGAAAAGTAAATCACCCACCACTTGATTGGAGGCCTCCCAAACGTGGGGCCGCGTAGATCGGGCCGGAGGATCGCGATGCATCGCCGATGCATCGCCAATACATCGTGATGCATCGGCGACACCGGCGGTGCATCGGCGACGTCGGCGTGGAGGGGATCGGGGCTCCACATCGTGCCGCGTCGACGATGCATCGGCGATGCGGCGAGATCATCCGAGCACGTGTACTCGGACCCCAGTCGGGAGGCCTGGACTGATAAGAAGAAACGCGCAAACATGAATAGAGGGCAACAAATCCACCCCCGTATTAACCACCCCGACAAGCGAGGCCGTTAGTAGACGCACCGAAAGGAGAAATCAAACAAGGCCAGGCTGTTTCGCAAACGCCCAAGGCCGTTGAGTCAAACGCCAATTGCCAGGGCCGGATGCTTTCTCCCCCCTTGAATAAAGTTCCAACGATCTGCCCGGATTTCTTAGATCTGCGCTAGACCCCCCTGGCGGCGCCTCTGACGCCGTCCGTGGCGCGCTTCGGCCGCCAGGGAGGGGGGTCCAGCGCAGTTCCGTGGCCCCCGTGTCTCTTCCCTCGACATTCGGGAGGCCTGGACTGATAAATACCTCATCCAGAGTACTGCCTCCGAGGTTATGATCTTCGTTATAACGACGACCCCGAAGCCTCGACGCATTCCCCAGGCCTGACACCGTTGCGTTGACAATCCCGAGGCCCGGTAAAGGTCCTCCCGAGGCCGAAGATTGAGAATCAAAAATCCCGTCTGGATTTTTCCCAACCGTCCTGTGGTGTTAGGCCCTCGTTTTGAACAGACAGCGCCCCGCGCCACACACACTCCCTCCCTCCTGCCTCTCCCTCCTTCCACCCCTGCCTCTGTCCTCCGCGTATCCGTTCCGCCACACCGTCACACGCTTCGTGGCCCCGTGGGGTGCTCCACCGAAAGACCTGGCGGAGGGGTTTTGAGGTAGTTTTGATTTTTTGTCGAAAATCCCCCTGTAGGGGGACAGGCCCGACTTAACACTCGTTTCGTGGCCCCCTAGAGAGCTCCACCGAAGGCCTCGGCGGCGGGGTGTTCGCGTGCGGCGCCCCGCACACGTCGGCACACCCCTCACACGCGCTCCGTGGCCCCCGTAGGGCAGCTCCACCGAACGCGGCGCCACAGCGCGGCACTCGTAACTGCACACGATTGGGTCCTTCGCTGGGGGGAACTCTCGCCCGCTTTCGGGTCCCGAGGCCCTCGCAGATCGATCCCGCTTGAAAAACTGGCGCAGCAGAATGGGGCACATAGCTCCAGTCGTGATCTTCACGATGTTGCAGTTTTTTCTCGGCGGTGGACACACCTCCCTCTAGTAGACCTCCCTTAAGTGAAAACCGCCTGGGACCGAAACCGACGGACCTGGACCCGCAAAAATGACGGCCCCGGCGCCCCCTCGCGAATTGGAAAAGGCCAACTCACTAATCGACGTGTCAGGGTAGGACGTCTGTCCACCCCCGATTCTGTCGGGGATATGCAAACATGGATTAGCGACCCATCTTTCTGGCGCGCGGTCGCCAAATCCATGGATCGGGGAAAATGCACTCCTCAGAATGCGGCCGGTGCCGCCTCGCTCGGCGGCGGACATCCGCGAGTCCCCACGGAAACGGCACCCGTCGCTGATCCACCCCTCTTTAATCCGTGCTGGCGGTCGTCCGGTTCTTCACCCCTCCTCCTCCTCCTCCTCCTCCTCCTCCTCCTCCTCCTCCTCCTCCTCCTCTTCCTCCTCCTCCTCCTCCTCCTCCTCCTCCTCCTCCTCCTGCGTTTCCGTCTCTTCCCTACTCCCTCCCCTTGCTCCTCCTGCTCCTTCTCCTCCTCCTCCTCCTCCCTCCCCTCCCTCCCTCCCTCCCTCCCTCCCTCCCTCCCTCCCTCCCTCCCTCCCTCCCTTCTCCTCCTCCTCCTCCCTCCCTTCTCCTGCTCCTCCTCCTCCTCTGCATCCCTCGTCTCCTCGCCTTCTCCAAAGGTGTGTGTGTGTGTGTAAGTGTGTGTGTGTGTGTGTCCACCTCCGAGCCTCGCGCTCGGCGCCCCCGGGCAGGTCGAGCCGCCCCGCGCCCCCCGGCCCCGCCCGCGCCCCCGCCCAAGGCGGCCCGCCCCGCGCCCGGGCCGCGGGCCCCGGGCCGCGGCCGCGCCGCGCCGAGGCCGTGCGGCTGGGACTGCTCGGAGATCAGGGCCCGGATCTCCTGGGTCGCTCGGCGGCGGACAGGCCTCCTCCTCCTCCTCCTGCGTTTCCGCCTCCTTTTTATCCTCCTCCTCCTCCCTCCCTGCTGGGGCTGCCCGGAGATCAGGGCCCGGATCTCCTGGGTCGCTCGGCGGCGGACAGGCCTCCCTTTAGGAGACCTCCCCTTACGATCTTGCAGTCGTGCTCTTCACGATGCTGCAGTCTTTTCTCGGCGGTGGACAAGCCTCCCTTTAGTAAACCTCCCTTTAGTAAGCCTCCTGCGTCGCTCGGCGGTGGACAGGCCTCCCTTTAGTAGACCTCCCCGTAGTGAAAGCGGCCTGGGGCCGAAACCGACGGACCTGTGTCCCCAAGAATGACGGCCGCGGCGCCCTCTCGCGAACCGAAAACGGCCGATTCGCTAATCGACGTGTCAGGGTAGGAGTTCTGTCCATCCCCGAGTCGCGATGGGGGAAGCGGGTCCCGAGGGAAACGCTCCCCGAGGTGTTTTGCCGTTGTGGGCTTACCAGGGCCCTCCACGGGCCCCAGGACCGAAGGCCGAAGAGCTGGTCCTGGGGGAAGGCCCCAGGGTCCAGGACCCGTCTCCGACACGGCCCGCTTCCCCCATACCAGCTAACCTGCGAGAGAACGATGACGGACGAGCGTGCGAGCAAGATGTACAGTCATGGTGCTGCCAGAAGGGGCGCTAGATGGGGAACGAAGGGGCTTTCCCTGGCAACGGCGCGCCTCGGCCACGATTATGCAGGTTCCCCGACCTAGACCTGAAGAACGGCCAGAAAATCAGAGCCACTCTCATTGGCCCAAAGCGGTCCTTGTTTGAGCGACTCGACTGCACGTCCATGTCCACTACATCTTGGAGCTTCAGGCTCCCGTCCCCAGACACCCGAGGCGCAGTGGACACGGAGAACACCTGCCCTCCAGGGGCTGGATGTTCATCTGTGAATCTATGTCCACTGCGCCTCGGCGCCTCGGCCGGTTGGCGTTCCTTCTCAAGAGGTCCACGACGCAGTGAAGATGGAAGCAAACCCGCAGAGCGACCCCGAGGTCCTGGCACGGCGTTTCCTTTCACGCCAGGCGCTCTCGCCCGCCGTCGGGCCCCGAGGCCCTCGCGGATCGATCCCGCCTGAAACACTGGCGCAGCAGAATGGGGCACAGCGCTTCCGGTCGTGATCTTCACGATGCTGCAGTTTTTTCTCGGCGGTGGACACACCTCCCTCTAGTAGACCTCCCTTGAATGAAAGCGGCCTGGGACCGAAGCCGACGGACCTGGACCCGCAAAAATGACGGCCGCGACGCCCCCTCCCCAGATCCTTTTTGTTCGATGGTCCTGGGGTCCGCCGAAACAGGAAGAATGCCTTCTCGAACCCAAAAGCTCGAACCTCGCCCCCCCCTTCCTGCTCGCCAAGAGTAGGCTGGGCCACCTCGGACCCCCAACCCACCCTAAGCCCCACAGAACAAACTGCGCGAAGCATAAGAGAGCAAGAGCAGCGTTGCCCCCTGATCTCCGCGTCGGGGACGAACCACCACTTGCCGGTGGCCGGCGGGCCGTGCGTGCCATCGCCGTCGCCTGGCTCCTTCGAGGGGCCACGCCAGAGGGGGAGACTGAACCAGGGGGGGGACCTCGACGCGCAATCCGCGATACATCACCGACAGATCGGCCATGGGCCCATATCGCAAGTCCTCGAGGATTGCTGAATGGGCCGCTGGCCCAATGTGCCCCCAGCCTGTCGCTCCACGTGGGAGTCCCTGGGGCCCTCTGGACCTCGCGTGGGCCCCCCTGGAAATCCCGGGGGCGCCCTGGGCCACCAGGGGCACCTCCAGCAACATCCAGACTCTGCATGCTCCTGGGCAGGCTGAAGCAGACAGGCCCCATCTCGCCGACGATGAAGGGGCCCCAGGCCACACAAACAAATACACACACATAAAACTACTCCCCATACTTTCCCCTAGTGTCTGGGCTTCTGCCTCCCCCCCCCACACTTCCCATACTTTCCCAGATCTTCAGGGGGATCGACGATTCCCTGTGTCTGTGTCTGTGTTGTTCTCCCTCCTGAGACGAAGGCGCGACTGGGGGCCGATGCACCCCACCCACCCAGAGGAGGAGGAGGAGGGAGGAGGAGGGAGGAGGAGGAGGAGAAGGAGGAGGAGGGAAGAGGAGCAGGAGCAGGAGCAGGAGCAGGAGCAGGAACAGGAGCAGGAGCAGGCGCAGGTGCAGAAGCAGGAGGAGGAGGAGGAGGATGAGGATGAGGATGAGGAGGAGCCCCGCCCCGCCCCGCACGGCGTTCGGCCCAGAGCTCTCGGCCCCTCCGCGCCCGCTCGGCACGAGCCGGGCGCCCCCCCCCCCCCCAGGAGGGCTCCCCGGCGGGGCGCCGCCGCTGGCAGGGGCAAAGTCCCGAGGCTCGACGCCCGCGGAGGACCGACCGACGAACCCATCGAGCGTCCTTCCCCCCCCTCCACGCTCGTCGGCGGTGGACAAACCTCCCTTTTCGTAGACCTCCCCCCAGAGAAAACGGCCTGGGACCGAAACGGACGGACCTGGACCCGCCACAAAATGACGGCCGCGGCGCCCTCCCGCGAACCGAGAACGGCCGATTCCTTACTCGACGTGTCAGGGTAGGAGGTCTGTCCACCCCCGAGCTCGAGGGGCTGGCACAGGGCGACGGCATCGACGTGGCAGCGGCGGCGCAGCGCCGAATAGATCGGAGGTGGGCCCCCCCGTGGTGTGAACTCCGCACCTGCCTGCGCAGGTGGGGCGTCTCGGGCCCCTGTCGGCGATCAAGGGGCGACTGGTCCCTGTCCCCCCTACTGTGGTAGTGGAACCAATTGGTGTTCAAGATATTGGGTCTTTGGAAGCTCTGCGTGGCGACGCCCCCGTCGCCACGCGTGCCCTCTGCGTGCCTGCGGGGGCGCCGCCACGTAGAAGTACTGGAGACCGAGCATTTGGGGCGTCGCTACGCACTCCCTCTGCGTGGCTGCGACCATGTATTAAAACACTAAAAACAATTACATTCATTAATAAAGTATCGTTGCCCCCGAACTCTGCCCCTGTCCCTGATCGGCTACACGCAAGAGTGACCCCAGGCAAAGAGCGACCGCTGGTGCGCGGCTCCGAGGGGGCGCGAGGGAGGCAAACTCAAGCGAGCGATCCGCTTCAGGCCAACACTGGGTGCACCCCAGTGGTTCCGCACCAGAGGTCACTCCGGCGAATGGTCAGTCTTTAGAGGCTTCACAAACGGGGTCCGAGTAGATGGGGTCGGAGGATCGCGCCGCATCGCCGATGCATCTCCGATGCATCGGCGATGCACCTGCGACGTCGGCGAAGCGTCGGCGACGTCGACGTGTAGAAAATCAGGCTCCGCACAGAGCCGCATCGCAGATGCATCGGCGATGCGGCGCGATCCTCCGACCCCGCCGGGGGGTTTTCTCAAAAGGCGGCGGGACTTCTCAGAAGCCCTCGCGCCTTCTGCAAAATGCCCCGTGTTTTCGGGAAGGCTCATAGCACGCTTCTCAGAGGGCCAGGGGGCTGCCGACCCTTCTGAGAAGTCCCGCCCCTTTTCGCCTCCCCCCGGGCTCGCCGCCGATAGAGCAGTCTTACGCAAAGCCAGCCTGATCTTTGGAGTCCCGAAACGGTGCGGTGACAGACCGTGCGGTGGCCTCAAGATGCCCCAAGACCTCACCGCACGGTGCGTCCACGCACGGTCTCGCGGGACCTCGGATGCCCCAGTCGCCCGAGACGTCCTCGGAGAACGACCCGGGCCCCAAAGCCGTGCGGTGACCCCGCATCCCCACCGACTCGCCTCGGGCCGGGCGAAAGGGGGGGATAGCAAAGGGGGGGGTTTGAGAATCAGCTCACGTAGCTGATCTTCCTGGCGCCTCCCGGCGCCGGAGGCGCCCATGTATCGAGGAATGGGCCCCTCGGTGGGGCCGAAACCAGCTGCACGCAGCAGATTTCGTAACCCCCCCTTTCCCAATCCCCCCCTTTCGCCCGACCCGAGACTCGCCGCACGGTGCGGTCATCACCCCGTTTGGGGCCCGCGATGATCCTCAAGGTCGGCGTCGCTGTCCGTGTCGCCGGCGGCGGGCGCCGCCCCGCGGCGGGGCGCCCCGCGCGCCGCGGCCGGCGGCGGCATCGCCGCTGCCGTCGGAGCTCGGGCTGGGGCGGGCCGAGGCCGCAAGCTCGGGACGGAATCAGGCGAGAGAGAAACAAAAGACACACACACACACACACTTCACAAACACGTGCAAACACACACACAAACACACACAACACATTCACATTCACATTCACATTCACATTCACATTCACATTCACATTCACATTCACATTCACATTCACATTCACACTCACACTCACACTCACACTCACACTCACACTCACACTCACACACACGCACCTAACACAAATACACACACACACACCTCACACACATGAAGCACATGGGAGGTAGAGGGGAAGACGACCATCCAGAAACTATTGAGACAGAGTGGGGATCTGGGTATTTGTGTCGATGTGCTTGCGTCTCCCTGGGCCCCTTTGCGACGGGCTGGCGCCGGCGGTCGAAGGCCGAGGTCGCCGGGGCACCCACGTCGAGGGCCGAGGGCCGAGGGCCCCCAGATCGACGGCCCACGCCGCGACAAAACACATGCGACACCCGAGGGGACGGGAGGGATGGAGGAGGAGGAAGAGGAGGAGGAGGAGGAGGAGGAGGAGGAGGAGGAGGAGAGCAAGGAGGGGATCCCGAGGACTTCTCAGCACCCCCTCCTTGCTCTCCTTGCTCATCCCTCCCTGCTCATCCCCCCGCCTTGCCCACCTCGGCAACACGGGCAAAAAAGGTTGGGGAAACCGTGGGGTCGGGGCCTGCTGCAATTCCCCACATGCTTCGTGGGGTTCTGGTTTTCTTCCTTGCCGCGCCGCACCCGCGACACTCACCTCACCTCTCTCCTTCTCACACAGCGCAGCACAGCACAGCACAGCACAGCACAGCACAGCACAGCACAGCACAGCACAGCGCAGCGCAGCACAGCACAGCACAGCACAGCACAGCACAGCACAGCACAGCACAGCACAGCACAGCTCAACGCAGCACAGCACAGCAAAAAAACACGGGGGGTGCGCAGGGGGTTATCTGTCACCGCGGTCCCTATACGCGCCAATGTCGCAGGGCCTAGCAGGCGTGGCACTTTCTCGACACCAGAGGGGGTGCGCAGGGGGTGGTCTCTCACCGCGGTCTCTATACGCGCCAATGTCGCAGGGCCTAGCAGGCGTGGCACTTTCTCGACACCGAGGGGGTGCGCAGGGGGTGGTCTCTCACCGCGGGCTCTATACGCGCCAATGTCGCAGGGCCTAGCAGGCGTGGCACTGTCTCGACACCAGAGGGGGTGCGCAGGGGGTGGTTTCTCACCGCGGTCCCTATGCGTGCCAATGTCGCAGGGCCTAGCAGGCGTGGCACTTTCTCGACACCGGAGGGGGTGCGCAGGGGGTGGTCACTCACCGCGGTCTCTATACGCGCCAATGTCGCAGGGCCTAGCAGGCGTGGCGCTTTCTCGACACCGGAGGGGGTGCGCAGGGGGTGGTCTCTCACCGCGGTCTCTATACGCGCCAATGTCGCAGGGCCTAGCCTAAGTCGTGGTACATTCTCGACACCAGAGGGGGTGCGCAGGGGGTGGTCTCTCACCGCGGGCTCTATACGCGCCAATGTCGCAGGCCCTAGCAGGCGTGGCACTTTCTCGACACCGGAGGGGGTGCGCAGGGGGTGGTCTCTCACCGCGGTCCCTATACGCGCCAATGTCGCAGGGCCTAGCAGGCGTGGCACTTTCTCGACACCACAGGGGGTGCGCAGGGGGTGGTCTCTCACCGCGGTCTCTATACGCGCCAATGTCGCAGGGCCTAGCAGGCGTGGCACTTTCTCGACACCGGAGGGGGTGCGCAGGGGGTGGTCTCTCACCGCGGTCTCTATACGCGCCAATGTCGCAGGGCCTAGCAGGCGTGGCACTTTCTCGACACCGGAGGGGGTGCGCAGGGGGTGGTCTCTCACCGCGGTCCCTATACGCGCCAATGTCGCAGGGCCTAGCAGGCGTGGCACTTTCTCGACACCAGAGGGGGTGCGCAGGGGGTGGTCTCTCACCGCGGTCCTATACGCGCCAATGTCGCAGGGCCTAGCAGGCGTGGCACTTTCTCGACACCGAGGGGGTGCGCAGGGGGTGGTCTCTCACATACGCGCCAATGTCGCAGGGCCGCAGGCGTGGCACTTTCTCGATACGCGCCAGTCGCAGGGCCTAGCAGGCGTGGCACTTGCGCAGGAGGTGGTCTCTCACCGCGGTCTCTATACGCGCCAATGTCGCAGGGCCTAGCAGGCGTGGCACTGTCTCGACACCAGAGGGGGTGCGCAGGGGGTGGTCTCTCACCGCGGTCCGTCTACGCGCCAATGTCGCAGGGCCTAGCAGGCGTGGCACTTTCTCGACACCACAGGGGGTGCGCCAGGGGTGGTCTCTCACCGCGGTCTCTATACGCGCCAATCTCGCAGGGCCTAGCAGGCGTGGCACTTTCTCGACACCGGAGGGGTTGCGCAGGGGGTGGTCTCTCACCGGGGGCCCTATACGCGCCAATGTCACAGGGCCTAGCAGGCGTGGCACTGTCTCGACACCAGAGGGGGTGCGCAAGGGGTGGTCTCTCACCGCGGTCCGTCTACGCGCCAATGTCGCAGGGCCTAGCAGGCGTGGCACTTTCTCGACACCAGAGGGGGTGCGCAGGGGGTGGTCTCTCACCGCGGGCTCTATACGCGCCAATGTCGCAGGGCCCAGCAGGCGTGGCACTTTCTCGTCACCAGAGGGGGTGCGCAGGGGGTGGTCTCTCACCGCGGTCTCCATACGCGCCAATGTCGCAGGGCCTGAGGTGCGCAGGGGGTGGTCTCTCACCGCGGTCCCTATACGCGCCAATGTCGCAGGGCCTAGCAGGCGTGGCACTCTCTCGGCACCAGAGGGGGTGCGCACGGGGTGGTCTCTCACCGCGGTCCCTATACGTGTCAATGTCGCAGGGCCTAGCAGGCGTGGCACTCTCTCGACACCGGAGGGGGTGCGAAGGAGGTGGTCACGCACCGCGGTCTCTATACGCGCCAGTGTCGCAGGGCCTAGCAGGCGTGGCAATTTCTCGACACCGCAGGGGGTTCGCAAGGGGGTGGTCTCTCACCGCGGCCCCTATACGCGCCAATGTCGCAGGGCCTAGCAGGCGTGGCACTTTCTCGACTCCAGAGGGGGTGCGCACGGGGGTGGTCTCTCACCGCGGTCTCTATACGCGCCAATGTCGCAGGGCTTAGCAGGCGTGGCACTTTCTCGACTCCGGAGGGGGTGCGCAGGGGGTGGTCTCTCACCGGGGTGGTCCCTCACCGCGGCCGCTATGCACGACGATCGTCCAGGGCATAGCAGGCGCGGCATTGTCTCGACACCATAAAGGCTGCGCAGGGGGTGGTCCCTCACCGCGGCCGCCATGCACGACGGTCGTCCAGGGCATAGCAGGCGTGGCACTTTCTCGACACCATGGAGGGTGCGCAGGGGGTGGTCCCTCACCGCGGCCGCTGGCTGGCTCGAATCTGTCCTCGATGGAGGATAGAAGGCTAGGAAGAGGGAGGAGGTTCAAGCAATATGGCGTTGGATGACACAGAGGGGAACATTCGCGACGAGGGCTGAGAACGCAGAATTGCGCATATATGATAAACTTAAGCAAGCACATACGATTTAAATCAAATATGTGGGGTTCCTCGGTAGCGTAATTTGTAAACGCCGGGCGTTTTTGCCTGTCGTCGGGCCCAGGGGCCAATAGAAATTGATCTGGCTCCAAAAACGCAGCAGGAAGATGGTCTAGGACTCCGGTCGTGATTTCTCGCAATGCTGAATTTATCCCTCGTGCCATCCAGGTGGTGTTGCGTTCTCGTTTTGAATCAACAATGCCCCGCGTCTCCTTTTCTCTTGCGCCCCGTCCCTCTCCCTGCCTATGCCCTCTCACTGCGATCAGCAATGCCCCTGCGCCTCCTCCATCCTCTCTCCGCCCCATCCCTGTTTTTGCCCTCCGCATGCGCACTTCGGCACGCACGTTCCTCACGGGCTTCGTGGCCGATGGACCCAACCGCTGAGTTCGCATGGCGTGGCTGAAACCGATGTCGGCACCCCCCCCACACGTTTCGTGGCCCCACCGAGGCTCCACCGAAGGCCCCCGTGGCTGCGTTCACATGGCGGCACCGCAACCATCTCGGCGCATCCTTTTCACACGCTTCGTAACCCTAGGGAGAGTTCCGCCGAAGGCCCCAAACGCTGCGTCCGCATGGCGTTGCCGCACCCAGTTTGGCACACCCATCAAACGCTTCGTGACCCCAGGAGGACGTCCGCCGAAAAACCAGGCGGGTGGGGTTGGCGTGGCGTCGCCGCGCCGAGTTCGGCAAACGCTTCGCACACATCGTGGCCCCATTGGGAGCTCCGCCGAAGGCCACAATCGCTGCTCTCGCGGCACCGCACCCATCTCGGCGCCCCCCTCGTACGCTTCGTAACCCTAGGGAGACTTCCGCCGAAGGCCCCAGCGGCTGCGTTCGCATGGCGGCACCGCACCCATCCCGGCGCCCCTCTCGCACGCTTTGCGGACCATAAGGAGCTCCGCCGAAGATCCCAATGACTGCGCTCGCGCAGCGTCGCCGCGCTCATGTTGGCACACCCCTCGCACGCGGTGGCCCCATGGCGGGATTCCACCGATGGCCCCAATGGCTGCGTTCGCATGGCGTCGCCGCACCGATGTCGGCACGCACGCGCGAACACGCGCGCGCGCACGCGCGCGCACACGCGCGACCGCGCACACACACACACACAAACACACACACACACACACACACGCACGCACGCACGCACGCACGCACACGCCCGCACGCACACGCACGCACACGCACACACGCACACGCATACGCACGCGCGCGCACCGTCACCCACGCACGCACACGCACAAGCACGCGCGCACGCACACGCACGCACGCACGCACGAGCTTACGCGCGCACCCGCGCACAAAAAAAAGCACGCGCGTTTCGTGGCCCTTTAAGGAACTCCGCGCCCAGCGTTCGCACGGCGTCGCCGCGCCAACATCGGCGCGCCCCTCGCGCGTTTAGTGGCCCCATAATGAAAGAGCATCAGCGGCGCCAGGCAGGAGGCAGTGGATCGATATAATAGGTTTCGTCGCCCGACCCACGCAGTCGCTGGGGCGCTTCGAGGCGGCCAAGGGGGACGGCCGCGCCCAGCGCCGCTTCGGCGCCTTAATCGGAAGAAGAAAGCCAGCTCTGAAACTCTGGCAAGCGGTCTTCGGGTTGGCACAGGAGCCACGGCTGGGCGGAGTGTGGTTCCAGTCTTGGTCGGGGTGGCAGTATTACATTTGGTAATGATTATGCGCAGTGCGACCGTCACCACGACCAGTCTCAGTCACTGTCGCGTTTAGCATTGTTCGGATGCCAATCGGCAATAATAAAAATAATAATCCGTAGCGCGACTTTGACCAGGACCAGTCCTGGTCACGGTCCAGGTCGGGGTGCATTCGAATGCGCATTTCACAGTGACGGCCCCAGAGCTAGACCATGACTGGTCGCGGTCTGGGAGAGACGCCAATGGACAAAGAATAAAGCACCCGGACCGCGACCGTGACCAGGACTGGTCCTGGTCACGGTCGCGGTGCGGCATTATTATTGCCTAATCCTGCCGATGCGCCCCGACCGCGACCATGACCAGGACTGGTCCTGGTCCAGGTCGCGGCGCGGCATCATTAGCATCGAATCTGAATAATGCACCTCGACCGCGGCCAAAACCAGGACTGATCCTGGCCACGGCCGCGGCGCGGCATTCTTATTACCGAATTCTAAAAATGTACCCCGATCGCGACCAAGACCAGGACTGGTCCTGGTCACGGTCGCGGCATTATTATTACCTAATCCTGATGGTGTGCTCCGACCGCGACAATGACCAAGACTGGTCCTGGAAACGGTCTCGGGCGGCATGATTATTCCCAACTCTTAATCATGCATCCCGACTGCGACCATGACCAGGACTGGTCCTCAATCTCGGGGCAGCACTATTATTACCGAATCTTGCTAATGCATCCTGGCCGCGACCAAGACCAAATCTGGTCCTGGTCGCGGTCGCGGGGCGGCATTATTTATTAATATCGAATCTGATTAATGCACCTGGGCCGCGACCGTGATCAAGACTGGTCCTGGTCCCGGTCGCGGTGCGGCATCATCATTGCCTGATCCTAACAATGCGCCCCGACCGCGACCATGACCAGGACTGGTCCCGGTCGCGGCATTATTAGCCTCGAATCTGAATAATGCACCTCGACCGCGGCCAAAACCAGGACTGGCCTTGGCCACGGTGGCGGCGCGGCACCATCATTCCCTGATCCTAAACATGTACCGCGGCCGCGGCCAAAACCACGTTCTGGTCACGGTCCCGGTCGCGGCATTATTATCATCTATTCCTAATGATGTGCCCCGACCGCGACCATGACCAGGACTGGTCCTGGTAACGGTATCGCACGGCATGGCTATTACCAAATCCTAATCATGCATCCCGACCGCGACAAAGACCAGGACTGGTCCAGGTCACAGTTTCGGGGCAGAACTATCATTACCGAATCTTACTAATGCATCCTGGCCGCGACCAAGACCAAGACTGGTCCTGGTCGCGTTCGCGGGGCGGCATTATTAGTATCGAATCTGACTAATGCATCTGGACCGCGACCGTGATCAAGACTGGCCCTGGTCGTGGACTCGGGCGGCACTATCATTGCCTAATCCCAAGAATGCACCCCGACCGCCACCAAGACCAGGACTGGTTCTGGCCACGGTCTCGGGGTGGCATTATGATCACCAAGTCTTAATTATGCAGCCCGGCCGCGGCCAAAATTAGGACTGGCCCTGGTCACGGTCTTGGGCCGCATGTAATCCGAATGATGTGCCCCGACCGCGACCGTGACCAGGACTGGTCCTGCTCCCGGTCGCGGTGCGGCATTATTAATGCTGAATCCTAACAAACACCCCGACCGCGACCAAGACCAAAACTGGTCCTGGTCACGGGTCTCGTGCGGCATTAATATTATCGAATATTAGTAATGCGCCCGGACCGCGACCGTGACCAGGACTCGTCCTGGTCACGGTCTCGGGCGGCATTTACCTTATCCCAATGATGCACCCCGACAACGACCAAGACCAAGACTGGCCCTGGTCACGGTCGCGGGGAATCATTATTACCGGCCGCGACCAAAAACCAGGATGAGGAGTAGTCCTGGTTCTATTCGCGGGTCGGCGCGATTATTATCGAATCATGCTATACTCCCTCCCACCGCGACCAAAGCCAGGACTGGGCCTGTTTCTGGTAGCGGGGCGGCACTATCATCATCGAATCTTAATAATTCACTCCGGCCGAGACCAAGACCAGGACTGTTCCTGGAACAGGGGGCCGCGTCCCGCACCAAACATACAGTTTAAACGCGCATTGTTTAATCAGTTGTTTCGGGGGAGCGTCGCCTGGCAGAGGGCGCTGCGCCACAATGGGGCGCGTCCAACACCGAGGACGTGTTTTAAATCAGTTTGGGAGGGGCCTTGCCTAGCAGAGGGTTCAGCGACGCGCAGGGGCGCGTCGAACACCAAGGACGCGCGCGTTTTTTTGGCTATGTGTGTATGTGTGTATGTATGTCTGTCTGTCTGTCTGTCTGTCTGTCTGTCTGTCTGTCTGTCTGTCTGTCTGTCTGTCTGTCTGTATGTCTGTGTGCCTGTATGTATGTATGTATGTATGTATGTATGTTTGTATGTTTGTATGTTTGTATGTTTGTATGTGTGTATGTTTGTTTGTTTGTTTGTTTGTTTGTTTGTTTGTATGTATGTATGTATGTATGTATGTATGTATGTATGTGTATATATATGTATTATCAACTCGGGGGGGCCTTGCCTAGCAGAGGGCGCTGCGCCACTATGGGGCGCGACTAACACCGGATCCTTTTTTGGTATAAACAATCAGCTAGGGGAGGGGCCTCGCCTAGCAGAAGGCGCTGCGCCGCACAGGGGCACGTCTAACACCCAGGATGTTTTTTCAATGAGCTTTGGAAACAAACTCTGCCTTAGGAAAGGGTGCAGCGCCAGTGGGGCACGTCTACACTGCCTGGAAAAACTGGAGAACAAAATCAACAAAACGATCGTCATGAATGAGCTGCAGACGGCAACGCCCAAAGAGGATCATTCAGTTGTAGTCGCCTTTCAATGCTGGCAGCGTGCGCGGGCGCGCACCATGGGCCAGGTCGCTGACATGCCGCGCTGTGGCTTGCGCGCCCAGTGGCAACATTGAGATGCGGACGCCACTCAATGCCTGGGTACTCTTCCAATTTGCTCCTTCACAGGGCCGCTGGCGTGGGCGGTGTCACGTTCTGCCCTGCGGTTTCGTTGCCGCCAGTCGGCTGGTTAACCCTGTGGGGCCTGTGGGACCGGCGAGCGTCGTCGGACCTGCGAGGCCTGCGTGGCCTGTGAGACTTGCGCGATCTGTGAGGCCTGGGGGACCTCTGGGACTAACGGGACCAGTGGGGCCTGTGAGGCGGTGTGCAAAGAACCAGCGCGGATCCAAGAACTCCGCGCGGAGCGCCAAACTTGTACCTTAGTAGCGTAAACAATTGGTTATCAAAATGTTTTCAAAACCAATCATAAATTCACCAATAAAGTATGTTTGTAGCGTGGTCTCTGCTGCGACCTCTGTCGCTCGCCACTTCGGGGAGGCCCGCCCGGGTGGGCGCCCTGCCTCGTCGCCCTCGCCCGAGCTCCGTGCGCACCGCGCTCGGAGGCGGTGCCCCGCGCGTGCGCGGCGCGCTGCGCGTGCGCCCAAAGTCGCGTGCAGGCGATTAGCGGCCGCGGGGCCGCGCGAGAGCGGGCGCGAAATGCCGTCCTCGCCCAGGCGCCGCGCAGCCTCAGGAGGCAACTGCTGGGAGGTCTCCATCGGAAGGATTAGGGAAGATGAAATCCCATTGGGTGGCTGTTACGCCGGATTGGGCCTAGGAATAAGCGGGATGAAGCCGGATCAAACGGGATCAAGTCGAATCAAGCGGGAGAAAGCCAGATTTCGGACCAGGGCAAGATCAGAATCTGACCTCCCAGGGGTTGCATCCGAAGCAGTCCGTCAGTGCAGAAGGCAATGCTGTGTCAAGGCGGCGCATGCTTCGTCTTCGCAACGCCCACCGGGAGATCAGCGGGTTCTGCCCCTGCGCGGCCCGCGCAACTTCCCCTTCGCCAGGCCGTCGGAAGCGGGGCCGCGCGCGAGTGGCCTTCCGTCTGCGACGTGGGAGCGCGTTCGAATCCCAACGTCCAGTTGCGCCACGCTTGCTTCTCATGCTTGTGGGAGGGGCTGTGGGAAAAAGGCACGGCCCGCCGACTCGCTCGACCTGGCCAGCTTTCGGCGGTGGGCAAACCTCCCTTTAGCAAACCTCCCCTGAATAAAAACGGCCTGGGACCGAAACCGACGGACCTGGACCCGCCATAATGACGGCCGCGACGCCCTCTCGCGAACCGAAAACGGCCAATTCCTTAATCGACGTGTCAGGGTAGGAGGTCTGTCCACCCCCGAAACTTGACCCACCTCCTCCTCTGAAGGGGCCCCAGGACGCGATGGGTTCAGATCCCAACCGGACGCGTGAGATCCCAACCGGACGGTTCAGATCCCAACCGTCTAAAACACCAGGCACGGTCAGATCCCAACCGAGGAGGAAGCGAATAAAGGAAACATATTGAAATGTTACCATACTTGTTCATTGCTATCTGAAATTGCGATGAACACCTTACAGGAGCAGATTTACGCCTGAGTTATTGCGGTTGGGATCTGGTGCGTCTTCTGCTGGATCGTAGTAGTGGTAGAAGTAGTAGTGGTAGTTGTAGTAGTAGTGCTCGTAGTAATAGTAGTAGTAGTAGTAGTAGTCGGTAGTAGTAGTAGTAGTAGTAGTAGTAGTAGTAGCGGTAGTAGTAGTAGTTGGTGTAGGAGTAGTGGTTATTGTTATAGTAGTAGTAGCAGTAGTAGTAGTAGTAATAGTAGTAGTAGTAATATTATTAGTAGTAGTAGTAGTAGTAGCAGCAGCAGTAGTAGTAGTAGTAGTAGCAGTAGCAGTAGCGTTAGTACTAGTAGTAGTAGTAGTAGTAATAGTAGTATTAGTAGTAGTAGTAGTAGTAGTAGTAGCAGTAGTACTAGTAGTAGTAGTAGTAGTAGTAGTCGTCGTAGCCGTCGTAGTCGTAGTAGTGCAAGTAGTAGTAGTAGTAGTAGTAGTAGTAGTAGTCGTAGTAGTAGTAGTAGTAGTAGTAGTAGTAGTAGTCGCGTAGTAGAAGTAGTCGTAGTACTAGTAGTAGAGTAGTAGTAGTAGTAGTAGTCGTAGTAGGAGTAGTAGTAGTAGTAGTGAGTAGTAGTAGTAGTCGTAATAGTAGTAGTAGTAGTAGTAGTACTAGTAGTAGTAGTAGTAGCTACTAGTAGTAGTAGTCGTAGTAGTAGTTGTAGTAGTAGTGGCAGTAGTAGTGGTCGTAGTAGTAGTAGTAGTAGTAGTAGGAGTAGGAGTAGTAGTAGTAGTAGTAGTACTACCACTACTATACTACTACTAGTTAGTAGTAGTAGTAGTAGTAGTAGTAGTAGTAGTAGTAGTAGTAGTAGTAGTAGTAGTAGTAGTAGTAGTAGTAGTAGTAGTAGTAGTAGTAGTAGTAGTAGTAGTAGTAGTAGTAGTAGTAGTAGTAGTAGTAGTAGTAGTAGTACTAGTAGTAGTAGTAGTAGTAGTAGTAGTAGTAGTAGTAGTAGTAGTAGTAGTAGTAGGCGTAGTAGTAGTCGTCGTCGTAGTCGTAGTAGTCGTAGCAGCAGTTAGTAATAGTAATAATGCTGGGAATAGTAGCAGGAATTGTAGCAGTACTAGACATGAGAGTACTAGTAGTAGTAGTAGTAGTAGTAGTAGTAGTAGTAGTAGTAGTAGTAGTAGTAGTAGTTGTAGTTGTAGTAGTAGTAGTAGTAGTAGTAGTATAGGGATGTGCTTACGGCGCTCTGTCTTGTCACGCGGACTGTTCGGGTCACTGTGCCCGCGGCCACACGAATGGCCATGAACTGCCCCTCGGAGGTCTCATTCGGGTCCATTAGGCTCCTCCGGTAAAGCCAAGTTGAGCCCCGATAGAGCCCCAGTAGAGAACACATAGAGCCCGAACAAAAGAAAATGAAATGAAAAACCCTCGAAACAAATCGATCACAACCTCAATAGTTGTGATGCGGGCTTCGAAAACCAGTCTTGTAAAACCAAAAACGACGAACAAAACAACCGATTCAGGTTGACGAGCACTGATAAAAAAAACTGAAATGCAATTTTTCTATCATGGTTTGGGAAGATGAAACACGGCTATAAGAAGCGTTTTTCGTAACAACCCATGCGGTTCTGACATACAACACATACGAAACCAAACGTGAGATGTAGAAGAGTATGGGGCAACTGTGGGACCACGCCAGGGAGGCCCGAGTCCTAAACGAGTGCAAGTCCTTTCCGATGCTGTGAATAATGAGGATGACGAGTCGCCACTTTCGCACCATCCTCATCGAAACCCCACCGCGTAACATCATAGATTGGGTCATCGTTGGGTGTTATTTAATCGCTATGATGAATATCGTTGCCGTGTCCCGTCACCTTCACCGTAGCCATTTTGGCGCCAGATTTGGCCTCAGGGCCTGCATGCTGGCATCCCGCCTTTCGCGGGCCCTGTTGTATCACGCCACTTACGACGCCCTTGGAGGGCACGCACTAACGAACGAGGGTGTCAAATCTGTGATTTCAGAGTTTACTGGCCGAGAAGGCAGATTCCCGCATCGATTGGGCCAGCTTTCGGTATTGGAGACAATATGTATCGCATCGACATTATTCCTGTGATCCTGGTGTGGCTGGGTGTACCCGTTGATGATGTTTCCTGGATCTCGGCCAAATCGACGCTGGCAACCCATCGACATGTATGCAGTGATGTTGTTCCTCACCCTGGGCCTGAAGATAGAATCGCAGGCCACGACGGTGAGGACTTGGACGCAGACGCTGCTCTTGCTCGGCAGCGGCGGATCCTAGGCAGACGCAGACAGCAGGTGCATCGTTTTGAGCTTGCTGTGCGCGACGGCGGTGACGAACAGGACGATCCAAATCAAGGCCTTCGCATTGTCGTGGGCCATGGAGAGCAGAGGGTGAAGCTCACTGAACAAGGACAGGGAGAGATCCCAATGTGACTACCGAGCTGGTCCTCCCTCAACGTCCCTCGCCATCCCACCTCTCATGGCAAGAGCTGGGGTGGGAGGGTGCGGGACGTTGAAAGCGGACAAGCTGGCTAGTACAATGGGAGACTCCTGAAGCCCTGAAGGATCTGCCGCGCTCGCAGTGCGTCGGAACCTCTCCAACATAGCGTGTGCAGACATGGGCTCCGCTGCACTCGTCGACCTGGGCCGCTGGGCAGTTGCGAGAGCCGAGGTCAAATCGGCAGCAGCGTTGATCGCATCGTCCCATGCATGGGCTGGAGAGATCGATTGCTGCGTCTTTGCCTTCAGGCACGATGCGACAAATTCGCGGATCTGGCAACGGAGAAAGCTCGGTGCACTTGAATTAGAGACGGGTTTCATTTACAAGGACACTCCAATGCCAGTTCCCATGCGTTTCGACGACCTGGCCTTTAACATTCGGCGGGCTGCTGACGTGCTACCTGTTGATCATGGGGATGGTGGGATGGTAAGCTTCGACTGCGTGTGTCCATGAATATCCCCCCCTCCTCCCGCTTTCCCTCCCCTCCCTCCCCCTCGCACATGTCCATGCACCGTGTGAGGGGTGGGAGGGGGAGAGGGAAACGACGATGGGGGAGAGAAACTCATTTACAGACGCAGTGGTGCGATTCCCTCAGGTCCCCACACGCTCGGTGCCTGGATAAAGCAGCTTCGGTCTCTTGGGTGTCCGACGTGGGATGATATCGGCTTAGATTCGGAGGGCATGTACGCGTTTTGCTATACGAGGGATCGTGGACCAGACGAAGTATGTGCGTCAAAGCTCCTCGGCACGATGTTAGCACCCCGGGGCAATATCTTGTTCATGGATAGTGATTGTCAAGAACATGCGCGACATCTGATTGTACTGGATTGCCTAAAAATCGCAGATGTATTTTTAAAGTATCGTGGATCCAAGCGAAAATACTTCTCCACACTGGCCAAACTAGCGAATGTCATTCGGGAGGTGACCAAAGAGCTTTATCACAACTTCTGCAATACACATATATATATATATATATATATATATATATATGGATACGTGGATGGCAACAGATGTATGAAAAAACTATTTCCTTCGTGCGTTGCTGGCGGGTGGGGCTCGGTCGACGTTGTTGAGGACCGCATCTCGGATATTGGCCCAGATCGGTTAATGCACGCTCTGAGAATTACCTTATGTGATAAATATGGCGACGACGCGGAGCGAGAGCCTATCCAGGACTGAGGGGGAGGGGGCCAAACTGCAGGAGCAGAGGGGCAGAGGATAAGAAGCGGTATCAGCGCCTTCAGAGAGAGAGGAGAAAGAGGAGGATGAGGAGAGGAGGAGGAGGACGAGGAAGAGGACGAGGAAGACGAGGAGAAGTAGGAGAGGAGGAGGAGGAGGCTAGAGCTCTTTCGCTTCATCTTCCTTTCCCTATCCTCCATCCCCTCCGTCTCCTCATCCGTATCCTCCTCCTCCTCCTCGTCCTCCCCCCTCCTCCTCCTCCCTCTTATTCAATCGCTTCGCTCATTCCGCCGGCCCATGTTGCATGATCGCTACTGCTTCGCCGTGGGCCCGGGGCCATTGTGGCGCCGCCGAGGAGGAAGAAGATGAGGATGGGGAAGGGGAGGGGAGGAGGAGGAGAGGATGAGAAGGAGATGAGGAGGATGAAGATAAGTAGGAGGAGGAGGAGGAAGAGGAAGGGGCGGAGGAGGAAGCCTCTCGTTGGCATCTTGTGTTGCTCTTGGGGCCAAACAGGGTCGTCGTCAAGATGCTTCTCTGGGAGGCCTCTTGGGGTCTTTTCAGAAGCCGTTCGAGGGCGCCTGGGAGGCATTTTTGAAGTCTTCTGGGGGGCCTCCTGGGGGCCTCCTGGGACCTCTTGGGGGCCTCTTGGCGAGAAGGGCACGCACCTAGCTCAACTAGTATGTGGTAAAGCACGTGCAATGTTTAAGGAGTTCGTGACAAGTCTTGATGACCCATCCTGGGACGATATGACCACTCAAGGGATTGATGCTGTCGCTGACCAGGCTTGGCTTCGGCAGCTCGCAGTCACGATGGTCCTGACGAATGCTGGTGGGTTCCGTCGCCGCATATCACAAAAGGTCGTGACATTCCCAAACAAGTTGTTGCTTCTGGTGGATGTTGCGATGAACGAGCCCTCTCCTGACAAATTCAATGTAGCGAAAGAGATTCATGATACTCCAGATGACCTTCTTGAGATCAACGCTCTGAAAATCAAGAAGAGGTTCGCAGCGGACATCCAGATGGCAATCGATACCGAGGGGAGAAGCATTGGTCCGAAGCTATATCAATTCCTTTGGCTGGTCAGACGACTGTGGAAAGGAGACGTCCGGGAGAATGAGCGAATCAACAAGATGATATCTCTACTGGGAGAGCGGTGCCCAAATGCAACATTGGACTTGCTGTCGGGGAGAGTGTGCCTCAAGCATTACCTCACCAACAAGGATACTAATCAACGATGGTCTGCAAGGCGCCCAGCTGCCCAAGCTTTGGTCAAATTGATTATCGAGAACGGTGGCGACGGTGCTCGCAAGGTGCAATCAGAACCCGAGAGGTGGAAGGCCCCTGATAGGCCAACAGATCTGCCGACCAAAGTTGAAGTCAAGGGAATGAGCTTGCGCATGGACATCTATGAGGATAACCCCTCCTTACCTGGGTTTCTTTGGTGTGCAGCGTACAACTTGGCGTGGTGCAGATGGAGGCAACGCTTGGGCAGGACCACCGAGGCTTACTACCTGGCCGAGTGTTGGGCGTTCGTTGATCATCTGGAAGATGATTCACCTGTGTTCCTCACGTTCGACAGGCATTACCACATGTTTCGAGTGGCGCACGCACATGTTGAGCAGGTGGGCTTCGAATCGTTTCAACTGGTCATTGGTGCTGATCAAGAGTGCAGGTCGTCTCTCAGCCTTTTCATGCAACATTACGACCGCCTGTTCGAAGTGGAGGGCGACGCACCGTTGGTTGATCGTGGGCTTCACATATATCTGATCACATGGGACGTGCAGGGGTGTGGACTTCGGCGCGCGTCCATACAGGGGAATGGCAAACCTGAAGATACTGTCTTTACCTTGCAAAAAATACCTCCGAAGATCGAGAGGGAGTGCGACGACACGGAGGGGCCCAAGCCGCCCAAGCCGAAGAAACCGAAGAAGCCGAAGCCGCTACCAGATGGTGGCAAAGCTGGCCCAGTTGACGCAGCTGGTGATGGCGCCGCTGTCGGAAGCGACGGGGTTCCCGGCATGTCAGACGACGAGCTGTCGCGAGCCTTAGAGCTGGCCATGGACCTGACGTGGGGGCAGGAGGTGCAGGGAGGAGACGCAGACGACGATGATGAGGCCGACGAGACAGCCGCGCAGGCCGCGCAGTTAGACTGGGCAGGGAAGGACGAGGAGGCAGCTCGTAAGAACGAGTTGGGCAAGATATTTAAAGCAATGGACGCAACCGACGATGCAGCATGCCCCAGCGGACCGAGCGGACCTGCCGTAGACCCTGCTGCGATTGACGAACTCATCGAAGCAGGCCTGCACTGCGAGGAAGCGGAGGTGGAGGCGACACTGCAGCACGTGACGCTGGGGGGAGTCGGAGACCCCGACCCTCCTCCAGATATTCCAGATACTACGCAGGAGCCGAAGCCGATGATCATAGATGAGCCAAGCTTTGTTGACCTGGATACCGATACGAAGGTAGTCCTTGTGTGTTGGCGCGACTCGCTCCACTTGGGCATGGGCTTGATGTCCGAGGTCACGAGCGAGGATGTCAGGTGTATGGAGCTCGGCCAAGACGAGCAAGGCGAAGCATGCATGTCCCTCATTGCGTACAACGATCCTCACACAGGGGATCACACCGACTTTGTCCAGTGGGTTCGGGATGAGAAGTGGAAGGGTCGAATTGCATCGCTCGACGACCAGAACAGGGTGATCACAATTGTTGCTGCGAATGTTAGGAAGCAAGACTTCACTGGGTGCGCTGTCGTGCACCCAGGGATTGGTATCAAAATGCAACGGGCGAAGAAAGCCCCAGGGGTCTACCAATCTAAAGAGCGAGAGGTCATGCCAGCTAAGTGGGTGCGTTTGCGTGACATGTGGCGTACAGCGCAGACGATGCAAGCTGTCTCGGTGAGCACTGGCCCCGCTGACACTACAGCAACTGTTCTTCAGTGTGCGCGCGCGCGGTGCGGGTGCACCGAGGGCGCCGCCAAGCTTTTACATTGCGCAGTGTGTCTCCTTGCATGGCACGACTCGACTGCGCAGCAGCTGTGCTCGAATTTCAACCCATGGTTGAGCATGTGAAGGGGTACGACTTCCCGTTGCCTGCTCCTTTCGGCTGTGACACGATGTGCCGCTTGTGCATGCATGAAGGCGTATTCTGAATGCTGAGGTACTGTATGCTGCTGGGGATGTCAGCAGAGGCGGATAGTAAACACATGCGTGTCAGGAACGAAATGAAACATAAACTTAGAGCCAATGCCAAGAAAGGAAATATCACGCTTGATCAAAAAGAACAACAGACCAAGCTTAAGTATGGGCCGTAGGGCCGTGGCGTATGTACCCTTGCATCCTTGCCGTCTTGCATCATGCATCCATCTTGGCGTCCTCCTCCTCCTCCTCCTCCCCCCCTTCCTCCGTTCATGCATCCCTCGTCCTCCCCCTCTTCCTCCTCCTCCTCCTCCTCCTCCTCCTCCTCCTCCCTCCTGCTCCACCTCTATTTATCCTCCTCTGCTCATCCTTGGGTCTGGGTGTTTGGGCGTCCATCGTCATTTAGCTTGGGCCTCTGACGAGGGGGTGAGTAAAATGGTCTAGCGGCGCTCGCGCCCCGTTATTTATCGAGTGGGACGGCCCCCTGGGCTGCTTGATATTGAGCTTGTTTGTCAAAAACGAGCGTTTCGCTAGAGATATCCTCGAACAGCTGGCATCGTAAAATCGCTGGCTTCGTCGACGACAGGGCCCCGGGAGGTAGAACGAAGGCCCCAAAGAGTCCCACGCGAGCCTCACGAGCCCCAAAGAGTCCCACACGAGCCTCACGAGCCTCACGAGCTCACCCAGGGCCCCTAAGGTTCCCATGTGGACATTCTGGCTCAAGCGTTTGACTTGACACTGGGCCCTCGCCAAGGCCACCGCCCTTCCTCTCGCCAAGGCCACTGCTCTTCCTTTCCATGGAGCGGTCCCAGCGGTCCCGATCGCCTCTGGACGGCGACGCTGGCAAAGGCCAGGGCAAAGGCAAGGACGGCAAGGACCCATCGTTCCCAGAATACTGGTCGCTGATGACCGAAGGGGAATTCAACCGCTTCAGGCGGCTCCCTTCGTTTATGCACGACAAGCGTTTCGGATGCGAAACCACACTTGCGGACGTGGTCACTCTAGAAACTACACCACCTGCTAGCACGAAGCCTCACCACAGCGGCGACGACAACGCCGGCGACAAGGGCGGCACCTTCGGCGACCATGACGTCGGCGGCAAGGGCGGCACTTTCGGCGACCATGACGGCGGCGGCAAGGGCCCCAAGGGCTCCAAGGGCATGACCACTTTCGGCGACCACCACGACGGCGGCGGCAAGGGCAGCAGCGACCACGACGGCGGCGGCAAGGGCAGCACCTTCGGCGACCACGATGGCGGCGGCAAGGGCAGCACCACTTTCGGCGACCACGACGGCGGCAAAGGCACTACTTTCGGCGACCATGACGGCGGCAAGGGCAGCAGCACCAATTTTGGCGACCACAGTGGCGGCAAGGGCAACACCACTTTCGGCACGACGGCGGCAAGGGCAGCACCACTTTCGGCCCGAAAGTGGTGCTGCCGCTGCCCTGGGCCCTTGCCAACTTGCCGCCGCTGTGGTCGCCGAAAGTGGTGCTGCCCTTGCCGCCGCTGTGGTCGCCGAAAATGTTTCGGCGACCACAGCGGCGTCAAGGGCGACCTGACCGGTGGAGAGCCTCTCAGTCCTCCGTTAACGCCGCCAGAGGCGTTTCTTCGGCCAGACGGCTCGTCGAGGCTGGACTCGCCCTCGCCGCGTTAGTGTGCTCAGTGTGCTCAGTGTGCTTGTTGCCAGCCAGCGCTCAGTGTACTCAGTGTGCCAGCCAGCGCTCAGTGTGCTCAGACATTGCCAGCCAGCCAGCCAGTTGCCAGCCAGCGCTCCAGCGCTCAGTGTGCTCAGACATTGCCAGCCAGCCAGTTGCCAGCTCAGTGTGCCAGCCAGCGCTCAGTGCGCTCAGTGTGCCAGCCAGCCAGTTGCCAGCCAGCGCTATTGCCAGCCAGCGCTCAGCATGCTCAGTGTGTGCTCGTTGCCAGCCAGTGCTCAGCTCAGTGTTCTCGTTGCCAGCGTCAGTTCAGTGCGCTCAGTGCGCTCAGTTTGCTTGCCAGCGCTCAGCTCAGCGTGCTCAGTGCTCGTTGCCAGACGGCGCTCAGCTCAGTGTGCTCAGCGTGTGCTCAGTTGCCAGCCAGCGTCAGCTAAGTGCGCTCAGTTTGCTTGCCCGCGCTCAGCGTGCGGGCCGCACTCAGCGTCTGCCAGCGCTCAATTTGCTTGCTCGCGCTCAGTGCGCGGGCCGCGCGCGTCGGCTGTGCCGCAAGCGGCCACCAGAGGCAACACAAGAGTGTATGATTATGGTTGGGATGTGAGAAGAGCCATGCTCAGGGCCATGCTCCTCCTCCTCCTCCCCCTGAGGCTCCCTGAGGCACCAGAGGCAACACAAGAGTGATGATCATGGTTGGATGGCACACGGCCGCCATGAGAAGAGCCATACTCCTCCTCCTCCTCCTCCTCCTCCTCCTCCTCCTCCTCCTCCTCCTTCTCCCCCTGCTTCTCCTTAGCCTCATCCTCCTCCTCCTCCTCCTCGTCCTTCTCATCCTCCCTTCCTTCCTCCCTCCATCCGTCTCCGTCCGAGTCTGGGCCTGTCTCACGCGCATCCATCCCCTCGAGCTGGCAGGCGTATTGGGCCCGTATTGGGGGAACCGAATGGCCGCTCGGAACAACTCTGTAGAGGACTCCAAAGATCCCAAGGGACTCGGGTAGGGATAGAGTTTAGGAGGTGAGAGGCCGAGGATGAGGAGCAGGAGGGGGAGCGATGAGGGATGCGGTAGGATCAGGCGAGGCCGACGATGAGGAGCAGGAGCAGGAAGCAGGATGATATGGTAAAGGGAGCAGGGTAGCAGGGGAGGGAGATACGCCCAACATCGCCACCCAACTCCGCCAACTTGTTGGGCCAACCCATCCAAATCGTGGCGCGACAATGATGCCCAGACGCTTCCGAACAACACAAACACGTTAGGTGAACGCCTGAATCCGAAAGCAAATGCGACTTGGGTGACATGGAATTGCAGCCCGCGCACATGAAAACCGCTCCTGATTTGAACAACTCAAGCCTGATTTGGGCCTTCTTTTGATGAATTCGGGCCTGATTTGGTGAGCAGTGTGGGCCTCCTGGGGCCTCTGGGAGCGAGTGGTGCGGGCATGCCCTGGAGGTGCCATTCGGGCCCTGAGGCCTGAATGGCAGGGCCATTCGGGTCCCGAAGCCTGAACGGCATGTCCATTCGGGTCCTGAGGCCTGAATGGCTGATTCTGACAGGGCCATTCGGGTCCCCGGGACCTGAATACCATGTCCATTCGGGTCCTGGGGCCTGAATGGCCTGCCCTGACAGGCCCATTCGGGCCCTGAGGCCTGAACAGACATACCATTCGGGCCCTGGCGCCTGAATGGAGGTACCATCGGAGCCCTAGCGTCTGACGGGATCAGCTTCAAAACCAGGGCTTATTTCATGCGAAATGGCATGCAACTGGTGCGAACAGAAACGAAAATCAGCTCAACCAATGACGAAAACAAGCCCAACACACCCCGTTCGCAACATGAAACAAGACACAAAAAAACAATAACTATCGCCGATTTCGAGAGGGATACCGTAGATTTCGACACGCGCACAACGCCATCATCATCAGATTCGGCAACATATCAGCATCGTCATTGCCATCTTCATCGATGGTGGCGGGATAATGTGGCCCTCAGCAATGGTGCACTACGGTCTGCCCCTCGTTCTTGTCGAAACCACTTTGTCTCTGTTGTGCATCCAAGAAGCACGGGGCGCATCCGAATTCTTACCCAACAACGCCAACACTACCGTCATCCGTTGCTCGTTTTGGCTCAGACTTTTTGCGAGGCGATGAGAGCTCCTGTCACCAGCCAGGGATATCTCGAGATGTCGTGGGGCTCTCCGACTGGGCTTGACGGAGAACCACCACCGAGCCGTGGCCGTTCGCGCACCCGAGCATGCAGCCATGTTCTTCGAGAACAGCGGCGACGGCGAGAATTGCGGGCCAGTCAGCTGGATGGTGATGCCATCCAAAACCAATTGCTTCAAGCATGGTGATCAAGTCTACGTCGCAGAAACTACTACAGGCTTCTGTTCGCGGAAGGAGGAAACTTTATGCAAGCTCCATGGGATTGTGACGTTCAGCTGTATAAGGACCATCAGCGAGTCCGACTTCATGAACAACTTCAAAAAGCACAGGATGACAGAGGCGGAACTGGACAACGTAATCAGCAAGGACAGGCGGAAGGGCAAGGTCATATGTGCGGAGTTCAAGGATGCGCAGAAGCTTGACGAGCCTCTCATGGTTGCACTGAGGATCAACAAATGTAGCAGGGGCGCAACGTTCTTGCGAAAGCATGCCATTCCAGCGGGTACCTTTAAGGCCACTCAGCAGCTCCTGTCCTTCCAGCCCATGACGCGCGGCGGACAGGACGCCGCGGCCGACGGGCGCTTGCAAGAGCAGCAGAGCACCACACCTGCTGCGGCCCCAGCTGCTGCGGCTGCTGCGGAGAGTGGCGCCAGCAACGACGCGGCGGCACCCATAGCTTCAACGGCTTCGAGGGCGCTGGACTCGCGCGACTCACCTGGGAGGCTGAAGCGCGAGGATGGCGAGGATGGCGAGGTTGCTGAGGAGCCGCCGCGGCAGCCGTCGCTGCTGCCACAGCCGGAGCTCGAGCAGGAGGGCCCGCCGAGCTCCCCTGCTCAGACGCTTCCAGAGGAACCGCCGCAGCAGCCGCAGCCCCAGGCGAATGACGTCCTGGAAAATGGTGACAAGAAGGAGTCCAAGAGCGAGGATACCGAGGCTGCCGAGGCTGCGTGCGAACCTCCCCCATTGGCGACCACGGGCAATCGACAGCCTGAGAAGCAATCTGATCATGATGATGCGAGTGATAAGGAGGCTTCGGATCGACAAGGCTTCTGAGGCGCATGAGGGCAGCAACGTCACCGACTACGTCAGCACCGCGGACCGCGCGGAGCCACCGACTGCCGACTTCGAGCGCCACGTCATAGACAAGCTGACCAAGGAGGAGGGAGAAGACGTCTTGCTTCGCATCGGGCGCAACTTGGGCGATATGACGATGTCCACGGCCTTCAGTGGCGTTGGCACTCCAGAGGTCAGCATTAATTTATTGCATTATCGTCTTCAAGGTATCCTGCCCAACGAGAAGCTGAAGCGGCCCAAGATGCTCTCCGCTTGCGACTTCAACAAGGACTGCCAGATGGAGCTCAAGTTGCTGATGCAGGAGAGCGGTGGCTGTGTATTCGGAGACATAACCGACTTCTGGTCAGACGAAGCGGTGCAACTTATCAAAGACAAGAAGATCACCAGCCATACCGCGTTGAAGATGCTGGCCCCTTTGGTGTTCGACGGTAAGGCTGTCAAGCTTTCTGCGAGGTGTCATGCTCACAACTGCATCTGCGAGCTCAAGGAGGCACACCGCCACGTGGCAGGCAATCCCTGCACCGACTTCACAGCACTGGGTTCCCAGCAGGACGTGCTAGGGCCAACCATATTCTGCCTGCTCGCGTGGGTAAGCCTGAGGCTCCGTCTTCAAGAATCACTGGTCGTTCAAGAAAACGTGAAGCAGTTCGCGACGGATGTGCTGGCTAAGTTCTTGGACAAGATCTACTTCATCGATGTCGCCAACACCGATCCACGATCCTTCGGCTTCCCAATTGCCAGGGAGAGAAAATACACAATCCTCCGGCACCGCCAGAAGAGCATGTCTGATATCCATCCGCTGTCAAGATTCTTGCGGAGGTTTTATACCATGAGCAAGTCGACGTGGCGCGACTTCTTCTTCATGCACAAATACCCGCAGAATGCCTACGACAACCCCATCATCAAGGACGAGCTCAACGAGGAGCTGAAGTGGGCTTCGACACAGAGGCGCAACAGCTTGAGGTACCGGAAGGGGCCCCTCTCGACGGATGATCGCGATGCCTTCTGGTGGTCGTTGAGCCCCTGGGAGCAGGAAAACGTTAAGACCTATCGGAAGTCGTTTCCAGGAGCAGCGTGGTCATTGTCTCAAGATGGTGCTACGCATCACCAGATGTCCTCATCTGGTGACAACATGCAGACCCTTGTGAGCAAGATGGGCCTCATCTACGCCGAGCTGCCCTCTGGAAGCCGCTGGCTTTGCGGCACAGAGGCTTTGTTTGCCCAAGGTTTTCCTGTAAACCCTGCATTTGTACTGGCGCACATGAGCGCGGGAGGCACCCCTCTCTGTAGCTTTAACGTTCGTAGGCCTCCCGATGAAGCGTGTCGCAAGTGCCGCAACGTGTGCGCAGAATCTGGGAACGCAATGCACGTTGCAATCATCATGCTATCGCAACTCTACTGTCTTCTGTATGGCCAGACCGCGCCAACGAGTCCTGTCCCTCAGCCAGCGTGCCAGAGCCTTGACCGAATCCGAGCCTTCAAGAGGAAGTTCGATAAACTCGACAAGAGCTCTCAGAGCTAAGTAAGCTGCGAGGCGCGATGCTAGAACAGACAGAGGCTCTTTCCTGTGGCAGCCCAGTGTCAGGCGGTCTTGACCTCGAAGAATCTTGGCAGGCCGTGCGCACGCTGGCGGGATAAACAGAGGGCTGAAGGGGTAGTCTCAGCCTGAGGGGTAGCAAAACAAACAAGCAACCTCATCAGCATCATCATCAGCATCAGCATCAGCATCATCAGCATCAGCATCAGCATCAGCATCATCACATCCCACTGCTGAAGTGAAGAGAGGTAGGGGTGCCCAAGCAACCCAATTAGACCGTGGCCCTTGCAACCTGGAAAACCCTTCGGACCCCTTCGGAGCCTTGCTGGAAGAAAGCCGCTTCAGACGCCTCAGACGAGGAGGATGTAGGATAACGGGGAGCAGGGCGCCCAAGCAGGAGTGTAGAAATCGAGAGGGTGAGGAGGAGGAGGAACGGGAGACAGAGCAGCAGAGCAAGCACGCTTTACATGACAAGTAAGTAGAGGGAGGTGGAGGGAGGTGGTGGGTGGGTGGGTTTTTTGTAAGGCCAGACGGAGTCATGGCAGATGCTGCCGATGTGGCTGCAAGATCAAGTGGTAGTGCTGCCAGCGCCACTCTCCAAGCTGCCCAGAACGTCATTTACCGCGCGGACCTCTCCATGAAGGAACGCTATGGCCCCCAAGGCGGACAGATCTGGGAAGACGGTGTGTGGGCTGACTTCGAAGATAAAGATGGCCCTGTCACCACCCCATGGTACAACGAGGCAGGCGGTAAGAACATCATCGCAGCGGACGAGAATCGGCCGCTGCAGGTGGCCACCGTGGAAGAGTACAAGGAGGGGATACTCGCAGACGGCCTGAATCAGGGATCTCGGGGTGCGCCGTGGATGCAGTGGGGCCCTGGCAAATCTTTTCCTGTGCGAGCCCTCACGTGGAACCACCTGAAAGAAGCTTTCTACAAGGCTCACGCGGAACAACCAGATAATCCATACGTTCAGATTGCTCTCAAAGCTGGGCTGAAGAACGCGCGGATGCTCCACTCGGGGAGCTAGGGAGAACCTTACGAATTCCACCATCTTCACACCAAGACGAAGAGCTACAGAAGAGTTCGAGATGGCTTCAACTCGAAACCATTTCGAACTCTTCAGGCGGCTCGTCTTGTGTGAAACCTAGGTGGAACTCGAATGAGGTTCTCCACGAGGACACCGAGGAACGTCGTGGAGTACATGTGCAGTCGCCACAACAAGTACCACAAGGGGAGCAAGACCACCCTCGAGCAGATGATGAGTATCGCGATGACTACTGAGGCTACGTGGCAAGGAAAAAAAGATGGAGTTGATGCTTACAATCCAGACTACGAGAAGCTATACCGCAAGTGGGTCGCCGATAACGCAGAGGAGCCCATGAACAATTGGGGACTGTTCACAAGCACCAAGGGCCTCTGCCACAAACTCGACAGATTCGAATGCCAACAAGCGTTTCGCAAATGGTGCAACAGGTCTGTTCGGTATCTTCACGACAAGCTCGATCACAAAGGTGCTTTGCACATCATGAATGCGATCGGCGTCAGCATTATCAAGCACATGCCACCGACAGCCAACAAGAAGGACACCAGCATCGTGATTCTGGAGGCTCTTGCTTTTGCAATACCCGTTCGGCCTTCGGATGAGCAGCGGAGGCTTCCGTGGATATTCCAGGCGATGGATCACGTCCAACTGGTTAGCGCGCTCGGCGTGGACATGACAGAGAGCGTCGCGTACAAGCAGAGACAGGTCGAGAAGGAGCAAGCTGAGCAGGACGAGAAGCGCGGCAAGGAGGGTGGCAAGAAGGAGGCGGGTAAGGGCAAGGCAAGGAGGGCGTCCAGCAAGCCACCTCCTCCCAAGAAGGCGAAGACGACGACCAGTACCCTGGGGAAAGCGGGGAAAGGAAACAAGTTCACATTCTTCAACGAGATCATCGATTTGCTGCAGGCGGGCACTGAGATCTTCAGAACTGAGAATGGCGAGTCAGGTAAGCTGGACACCACGCTGTTGCAGGACCTCGACATCATTCACCACAAGACAACGAGCTACTCCTTGGAGTTCGCATTCAACGGCGTCGTGACGGTCCACAAGGAGATCAAGGCGTGGTCGCAGTGCAGGGCTGTACTGCTGGGAATGTTCACGAACAAGGGGTCCAAGACGGAGTACACTCAGGCCGAAGAGGACGTCGAGGTGAACGAGGGTCAGCCTCTAGAAGACGAGGAGAAGGATGAGCTCAAGGATGGCGACGCCAAAAAGAATCCAGACGAGGCGCTGCTCTCCCTGTTGGAAGCCGACAAGGAGATCTGTGACATGCTGACTGGGATCGTGGGCGACTTCACGGGCGATGTGCCTTTCTCATACCACCGCGAGCTCCGCAAGGCTGGGGACCAAATCGGTGACACTAAGGCGAAATTGATTTCTTCAACTACCATTCCAACATTCCTGAGAACATGGTCCGAAATTCTGTTCTCGATCCTCCCCGAGAAGATGATGAATATCATCAACCGGCTGTCTGTGCACGACCCGAAGGGTCAGTACATCCCCGCCATCAAGGACGAGGTTTCGCTGGAGTACGCTCTCTCCCTGCGCCCTCACTACATGATGCAGGCGCTGGTGGCCGCATTGGATGCGGGTGCGATCCCTACTGGCCCTACCTTCAAATCGCTGACCGACCTGGCCTCCGACATGAAGATCAATATGAAAGGGACGGCGCGCGAGTGCAATCTTGACTCAGTGATCATTGCGTTCGACCTCAATTTAGATACGAAGGAGAAGTGGGTGCAGAAGTGGGGAGATGTGCTGATCACGGCGTCGTCGATGGGCCAGCTGAGCCGCATCGTCAACGAGAAGGTCGAGAATAAGCAGGAGAGCCTCGCCGAGATACAGGCCGAGACACCGCTGGAGCGACCAGGGCAGAATCTCGATCTCGATATCGACCTTGAGGGTACCATCATTGATTAACGCACGGGGCATTATTTTGATCTGGCGGTGCCGCAATTCGTGGCACAGGAACCTTATGCGAAATCATCGGCATGTGTAAAAATCCGTTTGGTCCCGTGGGTCCAGTGGGTGAGTGAGTTCGGGGATGGTGTCGGGCCCTGCGGGCCAGCGTGGAGATGATTGGCCTAGGTGTTTGAGAGTTGACATGGACCTTCCCTTTGACAAAAGGAAGGTCCATGCCATCTTTCAGGGGGGCCCTTTGTTTTCGCAGCCACACCTTGAGGAGAAGCCCATGGACCCCGTGGAAGTTGTCGAGGTGGAGCCAGAGGCGCCGCAGATCGCAGAGGTCAGCCTGGAGCATATCATGGGCCTCGCGGATCAGGCCGTGTCCTCCGCGAAGGAGTCCATCGACACCCAGGAGCTCGGCTTTGGTGAGGGGCTCGCGATGACTGATGTGAAAATGCTTGAGAACAACATCTCGAACCTCTACTGGCGCAAGCTGGCTGAGAAGAAAGACATCTGGCCCAAGATCGTATTCCGCAAAGGAGTTGGGAACAAGGCGACGACAGAAGTCGTGGCTCTTAAACGGCAGACCCTTGACCCGAACACGTTCGTGATGCCGTACGCTGGTGATGTCACCTGCACGCCCGCCAAGGACGGCATCCCCGTGTGCCACATTCTTGGGCTGCAGTTCTTCCTCGTCCCTGGAAGTGCAGGGTCGGTCGCCTCCGAGGCCCCTGTCCCAGCGTGGATCGTAAAGACTGTTACTCGCGCAGATTCAGCTACCATGGTCCGCCACGACGGCACGTTCACAGCGTATCTCGACTCCAACCTGAGCATCTTCGAGGGCAAGCCAGAGGGAGGGAAGATGGTCCAGATCGAGTTCAACAACCCCGTGCTCAAACTGAAGGAGGGAGAGGTGGCCGACAACACGGGCGACATCGTGCTGACGCGCACGCTGACCGACACCGAGAAGACGCAACGTGCTACGAGAAAGTTCCTGGGCGGCACGGACTTGGCCTTGGCCCTGCCATCGGCTTGCGACATCATCGAGACGAAGTTGAAGGCCTTGGCGGAGGGCCTACTAGCACAGGCACAGGCGCCCACATCAGAGTCCAAGGATGCGGCGGCGAAGTTCGTGGACCCGAAAGGGTTCAAGCACCTCTTGAAGTGATAAGTGAGATGAGTGAGGAGAAGGATAGTGAGTTTCGGTCCGAGGCTCTGTGGCTCTCGGACGCAGCGTGGTGATGGAAGTGTTGCAACAGCTCGAGCTTGAGTGTGCTCTCGACAGACAGGCAGGAAAATCAGCAAACACCAAATGACTCCAACTAGCAATTCAGATCAGCAATACGAAGCTCACACTGGTACAAAAAACAGCCCGTAGCAACAGCTTGAACCATGGCAAAGTGCAACAACATTAGCCTTGAGCCTGAGCCTTCACAACCACATCGGGAAACGTGCGCAAAGTGTACACGAAGGTGTTTGAGGGACAGGGCAGGTAGATCATGATAAGGAGGATCAGCTTGAGCATGACAAGGACGATGAGGAGGTGGAGGAACAGGAGGAGGAGGAGGGCGAGAGGAGAAGGAGAAATCAGGAAGGAGGAGGAGGAGTAGGACGATGGAGGCAGAGGAGAAGGAGGGCGAGAGGCTCGAGGAGGAGGAGGAGGAAGGAGGAGGAGGAGGAGGAGGAGGAGGAGGAGGAGGAGGAGGAGGAGGGGGCCTCAGAGGGGCACCCCTGTAATTAACGTCACATGCGTCAGAGGGGGCACCCCTGTAACGCCAGGCTGGCAGTAGAAAGGGGGAGAGTCGGAGAGAGATGAGGAGGAGGAGGAGGAGGGGGAGGACAGGAGGGAGGAGGGAGGAGGACAGGATGAGGACGAGGAGGAGGAGGAGAAACAAGAGGAAGGAGGAGGAGGAGGGAGGAGGAGGAGGAGAGGAGGAGGAGGAGGAGGAGGAGGAGGGAGGAGGAGGAGGAGGAGGAGGAGGAGGAGGAGGAGGAGGAGGAGGAGGCGGTGCCGCGGCGGTGCCGCGCCCTTCGCGCTCGGGACGGTCGTGGTCGCGCAGGCCGCGGCGGTTGCCGCCCCGCTGCCGCCGCCGCCGCCGCCCGGTGGAGGTGGAGGAGCGGAGGGGAAGTGGAGGAGGATGAGGAGGAGGAGGAGGAGCGAAGGAGCGAAGGAGGAGGATGCGAGGAGGAGGATGGTGAGCAGGAGGAGGGTGGGGAGTCCAGGAGGAGGAGGGAGACGAGGAGGAGGAGGAGGAAGAGGAAGAGGAGGAGGACCAGAACGATGAAACAGGGGCGAATGAGGATGAAGATCAGGAGTTTCAGGCTCAATCTCGACCCCGCCATCGCCGAAATAAGCCCTCAAACCCTACGTGGGCCTCGAGAGGCCATTCTTAGCCTCGTCGGCCTCTTGAGGCCATTCGGGCTCTATGAGGCCATTCGGATATGCCTTAGGATGCTTCCCAAGGCTGTTCGGGCGGACGGGGGGCCGAATGCAGTGTGACACTCACTGTGTGCGTAAGCACGTCCCCAGTAGTAGTAGTAGAAGAAGAAGTAGTAATAATGGTAGTAGTAGTAGTAGTAGTAGTAGTAGTAGTAGTAGTAGTAGTAGTAGTAGTAGTAGTAGTAGTAGTAGTAGTAGTAGTAGTAGTAGTAGTAGTAGTAGTAGTAGTAGTAGTAGTAGTAGTAGTAGTTGTAGTAGTTGTAGTAGTAGTAGTAGTCGTCGTAGTAGTAGTAGTTGCAGAACTTGTGGAGGGTGTAGTAGCATTAGTAGTGGTAGTGTCAGTACAATTCGTAGTATTAGTAGTAGTACTTGTGGAGGGTATAGTATTACAAGTAGTAATGGTTGTAATAAAAGTAGTAGTAGTAGTAGTAGCAGCAGTAGTAGTCGTAGTAGTAGTAGTAGTAGTAGTAGTAGTAGTAGTAGTAGTAGTAGTAGTAGTAGTAGTAGTAGTAGTAGTAGTGCTACTAGGAATAATAGATGTAGTACGACTAAGATTCGGAGTAGTAGTAGTAGTAGTAGCAGAATCTCTCGGAATCTCTCAGAATCTCTCAGAGGCTAGCAGTGGCTCTCAGAACCTTGCAGAAGCTTGGAGCTTTGCAAAGGCTCCAAAGTGGTTGGGATCTCACGCGTCCCACGTGTCCTTGACGGTTGGGATCTGAACCGTCCGGTTGGGATCTCACGCGTCTGGTTGGGATCTGAACCTTTCTCGTGAGACACACAAATAAATACACACAAATTCAAATATTCCCCATATTTTCCCATATGTTCTGGGTTTTTTGTCCTCCCCCACACTTCCCATATTTTCCCATATTTTCTATGAAATCGACCATTAATTGTGTCTGTGTGTTTTTTCCCCTCCTGATCCTCCTCCTCCTCCTCGCCCCGTACTCTTGGAGGCGGCAGGGCGCGCCTCCCGAACTTCATCCGCCGGCACCGGCGGCCCGGCCGCTCGCAAAAAACTCTTGAGCTCTGCAGTGCGCGCCGGCGGTGTTGGGTAGAGTGCAGCGGTGAGCAAGAGACAGGGAACTGGCCATCGCTAGGACGTCCATTCCCTGTGCTTTTTTCGGTTTCGTGCGTGGTTCTTTCGCCAAATGATCAAGGATGCTCCTCCATGGTCCTCGCCGAAGGAAACAGGCACACGTCCGAGCGATGCCAGGGGGACACCGCAGAAACAAAACCATGGGCGACGGGTGGCCGAATGTCCGAGAGGGCAATGACAAAGCGGAGCGTATATGGCTTGGGCGCCCGAGTTATTCGGGATAACTCGGGTCCGGGGTAACTCGGGTTTGGATTCCCGAGAAAGGAACCCAAGTTATCCCTGACCCGAGTTACCCCTGATGATTCGGGGCTCTGGACGCCCGAGTTATCCGGGGTAACTCGGGTCCGGGGTAACTCGGGTTTGGAATCCCGAAAAACGAACCCGAGTTATCCCTGACCCGAGTTACCCCTGATGATTCGGGGCTCTGAATGGCTGTTGATGGGGGGCGATAAAAAAAAACAGTTCCGCGCTTCCCCAGCACGACGTCTGCAGTGGCTGCGGCGTGAACGGCCCCGCTGCGGGTGGACCCTCGGCAGCTCGTGAAGCAGGTTCCGAATCCTCTGCTCCAAGAGCAGCTGCTCCAGCTTTCGTAAGAAAGGGAGGGGGGTCTCATTTCGGGGGGGGTCTCTTCCAGGCCATCTTGGAGGGCCTGGGGGGGTCTGGGGACGATGTCTTGGAGGGTTCTCCCACGGGTGAGGTCTGAAATGGCTCGTCTTGGAGGGTCCAGACCCCCTCCCTTTTATTACGAAATCTGGAGTACACTGCGGCGGGTTCGTGCCGTGACGACCCCAGCGCTGGTTTCTGCCACCACGAAGCCCAGACACCCGGAGCCTCCAGCCCAGGAGGCCGAAAGACCGAGAGCCCCGCCGGCAGGGGCCGGCGCCACAACAGGCACTCGCCTATAACTGTACGACCGTACCTTATAGCACACCTCGATCCCCCTCGCTCTCCTCTAGACGGTCTCTCGCCGTCTCGCTTGCATTAGCCACTGGCCGCCACCGCAGCAAGTTGGCGCGAAACTGGCACCCTTCGGGCGAACCGGCATCCCGCTGGACAAACAAACACTTGCCCAGACTTTCGCTGCAATTGCTCCGAGATCGGCGGTCCAATGATGGGGGCCTGAGGGATAGGGCCTTAAGACTAGGAAGTGGATCAAAAGTTGAACCCTCACTGTTTGAAGTTTCTGTCCTCAACGCCCCATCCCTCAGGACGACATATTTGAACCTCCGACAAGCATGCCTTAGTACCCCAGCCTAACGTTCACTGCCATGGGGCTTGAACCAAACGACTGACTCGACCGCGCCTTGGCAAACAACCCGAGGCTTAAGCATCACGGACGTCCCGATCTCCCCACAGATCGGCAGTCGTCCACAGCAAGAGCCGAGAGCAGCAACAACAGACACAACTACACATGGCACTCTGAAAGAACGCATTACAACATCGCTGGCCCTGGAAGCTTCTGTTATATAAGGGCAGCCTCGAGGCCGGGAGACGAACACCCCCCTCCAGAGAAAGAGCAGAGTGTCCCCCCTCCGAATAATGCCCGCCTCCCCCCCCCTCCTTGGGCACGGGGGGGGGGGGGCAAGGGGGTTTCGCCCCCCCCTCCCCACCCCTTGGCGCCAAGGGGGAGGGGGGGTCTCCCCTATACCAGCCCATCGCGAACAGGAAGGGGGGGACAAACCAACCGAGGAGGAGGAGGAGGAGGAGGAGGAGGAGGAGGATGAGGAGGAGAGGAGTAGGAGGAGGAGAGGAGGGGGAGGAGGGAGGGGGAGGGGGGGGGGGAGGGGGAGGGGGAGGGGGAGGGGGAGGGGGAAGGGGAGGAGGAGGAGGAAGGAGGAGGAGGAGGGAGGAGGAGGCGGAGGAGGAGGAAGAGGAGGAGAAGGAGGAGGAGGAGGAAGAGGAGGAGGAGGAGGAGGAGGGGAGAAAGGGAGGAGGAGCTCCCTGCTGAGGAGGAAACTGGCCCTACGCAACCACACGCAGTGACGGCACGCGGGCGAGAGGAAACTGGCCCGCAACAGGGCACACGCAGTGACACGCGGGCCGCCCGCGCCGCGCACCGCTCTGAGAAAAGAGGGCGCCTGCGCGCGACCCGACGCGGGCAGCCCACGTGCGAAGGTCAGCACAGCCAGCCCCGCTCTCCCTTGCTCTTCACGACTAAGGGAACAACAAAAGTGACATAGACATTAGAACCCGGAGGTCCGCGCGGATTCCTCGGATCGGCGCTGGGGCCCCCCGGCGGCGCCTCCGGCGCCGCCCCTGGCGCGCTCCGCGCGCCAGGGAGGGGGGTCCAGCGCCGATCCGAGAAATCCGCGCGGACCTCCGAGTTTCTATGTCTATGTCACTTTTTGTTCCCCTAACGACTCTCCTCAGCTGGATGCGTCCGGATTCTTTTGCTTGGACGGGCGCGGCTTCAAACGGCACGCGCGGCGCTTGGCCCTCCTGGCAGGGACCGCGCCGTGTCGAGGGGCAGCCAGAACCGCAGTCACAGTGGAATGGCATTATTCCCCCTCCTCCCCGTTCTTAGGCAGGCTGCTGGGCGCGCACCCACCCCCCTCGCCCTCCCTCCTCGTCCTTCCCTTCCTCATCCTCTCCTCCTCCTCCATCCCTCCTACCTCCTCCCTCCCTCCCTCCCTCCTACCTCCTCCCTCCCTCCTGCCTCCAGGCCCGAGCCGTGGCCACAGCCATCTTGCCCCGCTCTTGGTAGGCTGTGCCGGCTCGGGCCCATGCGCGCCGGCCGCCTCGACTCGCCCCTGGCGCGGCTGCCAGGCGAACGGCGGGCCAGCCGCGTGCCCACGAGATGTTCCAGCTGCCGCCTTAGGCCAGAGCTCTGCGCCGCGGCGCGGAGGCTCGGCCTATGCTGCTCGTGTGCGCCGTCCGCCTCGCATGGCCGACGTTTCGGCCCCAGCGCATGCCGCTGATGCTCATCGGCTTGCTGGTCGACATGATGGCCATCGGGATGCCGAGCCCGTGCCAGTGCAGGAGCGGGCCGCTGCCGCCGTCGACGCTCCTGCGCACGGCATTGCTGCCAGGGCTGCCGGCGCCGCCGCTCCGACATGGTGTCCTGTTGTCTCGTTCTCACCATCTTCGTCGTGGCCGCCTTCGGCGCCTTCCTGGACTGCGCCGACGAGCGCGGACATCCTGCCCCAGGAGCTCGGCGTCGGGATACCGCACGTGGCAGTGCTGGGCGCCCGCAAGGAGCCCGGACGCCCCGCTTTCGCCCCAGCGTGGGCCGACGTCGACAGCGTGGAGGTCGAGAGCGTGGAGGCCAGCGCGCAGGTCGTCGAGCTTCGTACCCCGCGCCCGCCGCCAGAGTGCGGCTGCGGCCGCGGTCCGTGCTGCCATGTCGCGGCGCGCCGAGGGCGACGGTGTCAAGGCCGACCGTACAGTCAAGGCGTTGACCTAAGGAACCCTGAATAAGGAACGAGGCCCCTTTTTTCCATGGGTCAAACTTCGATTTCCCGTCGAAGACACAAGGAAAACCTGAGGCAAGCTGTGAAACACTTACGGAACGCGGAGCCCCTCCCCAACAAAAAGGGTTCCTTCTTCAGGGCCCCGACTGTATCTGTTGCGGTCCCGAGTGCGGCGGCGCTGGCACCCAGACGGCTGGCAGCCGCGGCGCCCTGGCCCCGCGCCTCCGGCAGGACCTCCGGCACGGGCCCCTGCTGCCGAGGCCGCGCCGCAGCCCGAGGGGGCGAGCCGCGCGTGCCAGAGGCCGCGGCGGCCGAGCGCCAGGTGGCAGCGGAGGCGCAGGCCGCCGCCGCCGTCGTGCCCTCGGATGCCGCGTGCCAGGCGACGGCATGCCCGGCGGCGTGGCCCAGGCGCCGCGCCGCCGCTGCGCACACCGGCAGGCCGAGGCCGAGGCGGATCGCCAGGCAGCCGCCGAGCTCCGGGCCGCCGAGCGCCGGGCCGCAGAGCGCCAGGCGGAGTCCGAGCGGCTCGCGGAGGCAGCGCCGGACGCGCAAGCTCAGGCTTCTCCTGCTGCCGAGACGGCCCTGGTGCTGCCGTCAGCCGTGCTTCGACCAGAAGCTCCTGCACCGCCGGCGGCTCCTCCGCAGCTGCCGCGTGAGCAGCCCGGGCCGTCGGCGATGCAGTGGGTGCAGCGATCGGCGCCTGTCGACGTGGACCCTCAGGAGGCCAGAGGTCCACTCGTGTTAGCGGGCAGGCTGACGGCAGCAGGGATGCGTCTCCCCATGTGGAAGCTGGGCCCCGCCCTTCGTAGCTTCTGGCGGCGCGCGGCACAGGAGCGCGCTGCCGCCGCCAGGCAAGACCCAGGAAGTGCCTTCCGACATCGCGACGCCCGCCGAACTGCTCCAAGGCGATATCGCCGAGGCGCACGCAGAGCTGCTCCAGAGCGAGGCAATTCAATCGTAGCCGCCACCTGGGTGCAGCGGTAGAAGGTTCGCACATGGAGGGCGGTGGGAGGAGAGATGAAGGAAGGAGGCCACGTCATATTAGAACGAGCCAGAATCTCCCTTCCTCTTCTCGCTCGAAATTAATCGCCGTCTTTGCCTCCGCCGCCTTCGGTCGTCCGTGTCGCGAGGGTACGAAGATTTCTCCTCCTCTCGCTCAGGTACGACTCGTGGCTGTTGTGTAACCACTCGTGCTCACATGAATCCTGGAGCTCGCAATCATTATTCGTTCACGCTCTGCAGTCACGAGCCGATTTGCGGTACGAATGCGTCAGATGCCAGCCCGACAAGTTGTTCGGCAGTGTAGTTCAGCGACGCCGGTCCAGGAGGAGCGTTCTTGAGGAGGTTGGTCGGGTGCGGGGAGTACCATTCTTCATCCCTGCCCCTGCTCCCCCCACGAGCGACATGTGTGCATAGTCTTGAACATGTTGTCAATTCCTCATCTCTGGCGCCCGTCAAGTTTGGCAGCAACGATCCCCCCCAATTCCTGCCGGGGCGCTCTGATGACTGCGCGTTGCGTTGCCCTCGTCGGTCGTTGCTCGTGATTAGAACAGGGCTAAGATCGGGATAAATCCCTCCAGAGCGTTCCGGAGCGCTCTCAGAGCGTTCCGGAACGCTCTGGAGCGGCCGCGGCGCCCAATACATCCTCCAAACCCGCCGATTCTCAGAGATTTCGAGTTATCCCGATCCGATTTTGTCCCGATCTTCGCGTCGTTTTAGCGATGGGCGTGGGTGCGAAGATAGATCTCCTTTCTCCACCGCCGCCCGAACCAGGCTGCACAGATCCTGGCAGAGGTTTCGGTGCGGCTCTTCCCGCTGTGGAGCCTCCACGCGGCCTCATTGTGCTGCTGAGCTGCATCGGAAGTTCTCCTGTGTCGCAGCAGTGCGCCTGTCGCCTCGGCTGTGTCGCTTCCTTCTCTCAATCTCGCGTCTCCCCTTCCCCCTCGCGAGCGCCGGGTGCCCGCGCCAAGGCAATCGGTGCTGTGCCAGCGCGGTGCCGGCCCAGCCGCTGGATGTGATAAGGGACGCACAGAGGCGTACCAATACTATAGGTCCTCCTTGGAGGCGCGCGTCCGACCCGAACATATAGTATACCCATCTTGTAATATATCCTTTCCCGCGCGGGGTTGCCAGAAAGCCCCCGCCACGACGCAGACACGAGAACAGGAGGTGTTCGGTCTGCGTCCCAGCCTTCTCCCTCCCTCTCGTAGTCGTATCCTGCTTCCCTCCCTCCCTCTCCCCCTCCTCCTGAGTGCCTTGGACGGGCACACCAACCAATTTGTTGCCGCCTTCAGTGCTTGCCGTCCAGTTGCTCATTATGGAGGGTGGGGGTGTATGTGAGGATTGGGAAGGTCTGGACTCCTTGCTTCGGTTCGACGCGTTCCGTCCGCTCTGTCGTGGGGGGTCCCTTCCTACTGTACTGAACTTGCGTTCTTGGTGCCCGTTCAGATATATGATTTAAAGCAAAGCGCAAGCCGAACTTGTCATATTCTGCTAGTTGCAGCGCCCCATATGCTGACAGGCAATGCCTTCATCAGCGTCGCAATCCAACAAATCCTGCCTCCTCCTCCATCCCTCCTCCCCTCCTCCCTCCTTTTCCTCCCTCCCTCCTCCCCCGATTCCCCACCCCACTCCTGGAAAGCAAGGGGACGAGGGGAAGCGGGTCAACGGGGGGTAAGCCAGAAGACGACGAAGAAGAGGAGTGGGAAGAGGAGTAGAAGGGGTGTAAAACAAGGGAAGGAGAGCAGAGGGAAGGGAACAGGGGGGAGGAGGGGATGGGAATGATGAGGCGAAACTCATCGCAGAGATGGTGAGATCCCCTCTTCCTTCATGGAGGGGCGTCAAGAGGGAGGAGAAGGCGCAGGGAAGATGAGGGGGGAAGTGAGCTGATGGGGGAAGGGAAAAACTTGGGGGGAAAGACTTTAGGGGTGAGCAAGGAAGGCAGGACGGATTTGGAATTAAGTCGGGCCTGTCCCCCTACAGGGGGATGTTCGACAAAAAATTAAAATAAAAAAAAATACCCAAAAATAATCAAAAAATAGTCCAAAAATGGTCTGGGGACTATTTCGTGAGTATTTGTTCGACCTTTTGGTGGTATTGTGGGGGGATTTTTCATTGTTCGTCGAAAACCCCCCTGTATAGGGGGGACAGGTCCGACACAAAAATTCAGAAGCCCCAAACCAGGCAGGACGAGGGCCGACCCCTGGGCGGTGGCACGCCTCCGCCAGCCGTCCTGCACGCAGTGACGCTTCTTGGGCGGTGCCACCGCCCCGGGGGCGGGTCCCCCCTCCCCCCCCCGCTGGGCTCTCGGCGGTGGTGTGGTGGTCCCGGTTCCCTGACATCCGCCGACATGACTGCAGGGGAACTGACACACACACACACACATATATATATATATATATATATATATATATATATATATACATATATATATATATAATACACACAAAAAAAACTCCCCCTATTTTCTCATGTTTACTTGGCATTTGTCTTCCCCCCCACTGCCCATAGTTTCCCATCTTTTCTGGGGAATCGCCGATTAATTGTGTCTGTGTGTGTTTCTTTCCCTCCTGAATGACTTTGGAGCCCTGAAACGGTGCGGTGACGAACCGTGCGGTGACCTCGAAATCCCCCAAGACCTCACCGCGCGGTCCGTCGCCGCACGGTTTTTTGGGACCCTGGAGGCCCCTGCCGCCCGAGACGTCCTCGGAGAGGGACTCGAGTCCCCAAACCGTGCAGTGACCTCGACTGGCCGTTGTTTAGAGGGAGCTGCTGGGAACCAGGGGGCGACAAATTCTCCAAACTCGTTGTGCGTGAAGGGGCGGCATGGGAGCCGCGCCAGGGCAATGTCGGGGCTAGCCAGGCAGGCAGTGACCCCCGCGAAGCCCCAGTAGGCCCCTGGGCTCCTGGAAGCCGACGACGGCCAAAGTTCACCGAAAACGCCCAAAAACGCCCTGCCTCGATCGTCGACGGCCGTGGGAAAAAACATGTCAGCCAGGGGAAAAAGGAGGAGGAGGAGAAGGGGGAAGAAAGGGAGGAGGAGGAGGAGGAGGAGGAGGAGGAGGAGGAGGAGGAGACTACGACGACGTCGACGACGACGACGAACACCGACGACGACGACGACGACAAACGGACACCGACGACCACGGACGACCACGACCACGGGCGAACGACGCGACGGACACCGACAACGACGACGGACACCGATGACCACAGACGGACACCGATGATTACAGACGACCACGACCGCGGACGACGACAATGACGCCGGACGACGACGACGACGACGACGACGACGACGACGACGACGACAACGGGCGACGACGACAATGACGACGACGACGGACGACGACGACGGACGACGACGTCGGATGATGACGACGGCGAAGACGACAACGGCGACGACGAATTCGAAGAGGGGCGACGACGACGATGATGGACGACGACGACGACCACGACGACGGACGAAGACGACGACGACGACGGAGACGACGGCGAGCGACGACGAACGGGCGACGACGGGAGACGACGGACGACGACGACGACGACGACAACGGACAACGACGGACGACGACGACGACGGTGGACGACGACGACGACGGACGACGACGATGGCGGACGACGACGACGGACGACGACGATGACGGACGACGACGACGACGTCGGACGACGACGGACGGACGGACGAACGGACGACGGACGGCAGCGGACGACAACGGACGACGACGACGACGACGACGACGACGACGAGAAGAAAAAGGACGGGACGGGGGGGGCGACGAGGGGGAGGAGGAGGAGGAGGAGGAGGAGGAGGAGGAGGAGGAGGAGAGGAGGAGGAGGAGGAGGAGGAGGAAGGACGAGGAAAGGAGGAGGAGGAGGAAGAGGAGGAGAATGGAAGGAGGAGGAGGAGGAACCGGGAGGATGAGGAGGAGGAGGAGGAAGAGGAGAAGGAGGAGGGAGGAGGAAGGAGGAAGAGAAGGGGGGGGAGGAAGGAGGAGGAGGGGGGGGAGGAGAGGAAAGGAAGGGAGGAGGAGGTGGAGGAGGAGGAAGGAGAGGAGAGAGGAGGAGAGGAGGGGGGAAGACGAGGAGGAGGAGGAGGAGGAAGAGGAGGAGGAGGAGGCAGACGACTATGAGGATAAGCGAAAGGTGGAGGAGGGGGAGGAGGAGGAGCAGGAGGAGGAGGAGCAGGAGGAGGAGGAGGAGGACGCGACGACTCATAGATCCGAGAACGTGTTTTTTTCATTGGTTATCATCCTTCTGAGCTTTTGACTTCGAGGCGGCTCCAGGGCGAAAAACCACTCCCGGGGAGACGACCGCGACGACCCAGAAATCCGAGGATGTGTTTTTTTTCCAATCTGGCGTTTTTTCCTGGATTTCGCCACGCGGGGCCTGTCGTCGGGCCCGAGGCCATCGAGAGGGGCTTCGGGGCGAAAAAGTACTCCCAGGGAGAGGGCGGGACCTCTGGGGCCGCGGATTGAAAACGACGACGACGACGACGACGACGACGACCCACAGATCCGAGGATGCGATTTCTTCATTATGGCGGTCTGTTCTTGGATCTCGGCGCGCGGAGCCCGTCGTCGGGCCTGGGGGCCATTGAAAAGGGTTCAGGGGCGAAAAACAACTCCCAGTGAAGGGGCGGGGCCTTTGGGCCCGCGGGTCGAAAACGACGACGACGACCGCGACGACCCAG
>CAUYUJ010016616.1:227053-354553 GCA_963575745.1 Prorocentrum cordatum
CCCACGAGCTCAGGGCAGCCAGCGTTAGGGTCTGAGGGTAGTCAGATGGGGCCGGGTTGCTCACGACAACCTCCAGCGCCGGCGGTTGTCGTGAGCCACCCGGCTCCAACTGGACAGCACCGTGGCCTCCTCTAAGCAGCCCTTTTGCCAAAGGGAGCCGGGTGGCTCACGACAACCTCCAGCGCCGGCGGTTGTCGCGGGCCACCCTGCTCCCTCTGGCTCCCTCTGGGCAGCACCTTCTGCCAAAGGGGGCCGGGTGGCTCACGACAACCGCCAGCGCCGGCGGTTGTCGTGAGCCATCCGGCTCCCTCTGGGCAGCTCCCTGGCTCCCTCTGGGCAGCACCCTGTGCCAAAGGGAGCCAAGTGGCTCACGACAACCGCCAGCGCCGGCGGTTGTCGTGAGCCATCGGGTTCCCTCTGGGCAGCTCCCTGGCTCCCTCTGGGCAGCACCCTGTGCCAAAGGGAGCCGGGTGGTTCACGACAACCGCCAGCGCGCAGGGGCGGAAGGGAGGAGTGGGAGGGAGGAGGTGTGAAAAAGAATGACGCCACCGCCGGCGTTGCCGCTGCCGGCGTCCCCGCCGCCATCGGCGTCGCCGCCGCTGCTGGCGTCGCCCCACCGTCGCCGCTGCCGCTGCCGCCGTCGTCGTCGTCGTCGTCGTCGTCGTCGTCGCCGTCGTCGCCTCCGACGTCGCCGTTTTCGTGCACCGCTGCCGTCGCTGTAGTCGTCGCCGCCGCTTTCGTCATCGCCGTAGCCGTCGCCGCTGCTGTTGCCGCCAGCGTCGTCGTCGTCGTCGCCGCCGCCGTCATCGTCGTCGTCGCCGTCGCCCGCTGCCGTTGCCGCTGCCGGCGTCCCCGCCGCCGTCATCGTCGCCGCCGCTGCTGGCGTCGCCACCGCCGCCGCCGCCACCGCCGCCGCCGCCACCGTCGCCGTCGTCGCCTTCTTCGTCGCCGTCGTCGTCGCCTCCGCCGTCGCCGTCGTCGTCGTCGCCGCCTTCGTCGTCGCCGTCGTCGTCGCCGCCGCCGCCCCCGTCGCCGTCGCCGTCCATTGAGGGGCGCCGCAAAATAAGGATCCCCCCTCTTTGATCGATCTGTTACACAATGGCCCCAAGAATGCCTCCAAGGCCCCCGACAAGGCCCAAAGATGGCCCCAAGAGGCCACGCGAGGCCCCCCAAACGCCCCCAAATGGCACCCAAACGGCCCTTCGGAAACACCCGAGACGCCCCAAGAGGTTTCCAACAGGTTCCAAGGGGCCCCAAAATCGATTCAAGACGTGTCCAGGTTGCCACGTAGCCCAAATCCAGGAGGCCCACAAGAAACCCAAATCCTTCCAACACCTAAAGCAACAACTTTGGGGATTTCGCTCGTTCACTTCCGATTGCCTTCCCAGGCCTCAAGATGGCGCCACGAAGGCCCGAAAAGGGCCCCAAGAGGGGGCCAAACAGGGCCCAAAACGGCCCTGGGAGGGACACGCAATGCGGCATTAGAGGCCCCAGTAGGGGAACCCTGATCAAGGACCCCTCCTCATGGATCAACGAACGAACCGAAAAACACTGGGACTTTGATTGGTGTGGGTTTTTTCGGTTGCGGCCTTGGGAAGCGTTTGGCCCAAGAGGGCCCCGAGAGGGCCCCAGATGCTTCAAGATGGCCTCCAAGATGGCGCAAAATACCAAAAGGTTGGCCCAACCTGGCCCCCAAGAGGCCTCCGAGAGAGAAACCACATTGGCCCCGAGATGGGTCCAAGTGGCCACGGAGACCCCAAAGAGGCCCCTACGATGCCAAATTCCTTTTTTGAAACTTGAGGGAAAATCGCAGATTGTTGTGTACTCTCTCTCTTTCGATTCCGATGGGCTCCCGGGGCCTCCAGATGGCTCCAATATGTCCCACGGGGGCTCAAATAGATGCCCAATATTGCCCCAAAGCGGCCCCGAGAGCGCACAAACGCACCCAGAGAGCGCCTCAAGAGGCCCCCAACAAACGATTGTGGCTCAAGAGGGGCGCCGTAAAATAAGGACCCCCCCTCTTTGATCGATCCGTTCCAAAATTGTCTCAAGAATGCCTCCAAAGCCCCCGACAAGGCCGAAATATGGCCCCAAGAGGCCACGCGAGGCCACCCAAACGCCCCCAAATGGTCCCCAAACGGCCCTTCAGAAACACCCGAGACGCCCCAAGAGGTCCCGGGGGCCGCCAAGAGAACGCCAACGCCTTCCAAGATATATCCAAAAAGAATTCCTCCTGCTGCTTCTCGCTCCTCCCTCATCCCCCCTCCTCTCATCATCCGCCTGCTCCTCATCCTTTTCCCTCCTTCATCAGCAATCCTCCTCCTCCCCATTATCCTTCTCCTCCTCATCCTCCTCCTTCGACCGATAGCGGCTGCCCCTCTTCGTTCCGACATACCCCTGATCACCTCAACTCGGCTGGGCGTCGTTTCTGGATGGGCTGGTGATCGCGCGCTGGCACCGGTTGCATTTGAAAGGCGTTATCTTCCTCACTTGCAGGTTTGGAACATGATGCCCTTGAAGAGCGCGAGGCAGAAAAGGCCGTTCCAGTGCAACCGCTCTTGGCGCGGGGCCCGGCGGCAAAAAAAAAAAACGCGTCTCGACAGCAGCAGGTTCCAGTTGCTCTTGAAGCGCGCTTGGCTTCTCACCGCCAGGTTGCGCGCCGGGGGCGGCTGCGTTTGACGGGCGGTTTCTTCCTCATTTGCAAAATTGGGCATGCTCCCATCGAGGCGCGCGACGAAGAAAAGGCCACTCAAGTGGAACCGTTCTCGGCCCAGAATCTGGCGACAAGAGACCAAGCCCTTTTCACGAGCATTCTCCTAACGGGCGGTATCTTGCCAGCGTGCCTCCACCTCCCTCCTGCGCCGGCTGCGCCCCTCATCCTCATGCTGCTCATCCACCGCGTGCCCCCCTCAACTTCGCGACGGTTTCTCTCTGAGCCTCCTGTATGGGGTCGGAGGAGATGGGGTCGGAGGATCACGCTGCATAGCCGATGCATCGCCGATGCGTGTCGATGCGGAGCCTGATTTGCGTCGCGCCGACGTCGCCGATGCACCGCCGGCGTCTTTGATGCATCGCTTGTGCATCGCCGATGTTTCGCCGATGTATCGGCGATGCGGCGAGATCCTCCGACCCATCTACTCGGGCCCATCTAGGAGGTGTCTATGCTCCGCCGCCGCAGTCCCCCTCTGCGCGTTACAGCGCTGGTCGCCGCGCTGGCCCCCGACGCCGTCTACGCCTGGCACACGCCAGCGCGACTGCGCGCCAAATCTGGCTTTCGCAACCACGAGATCGCGGGCTCGATATCGAAAACATGCATCACCTGGGTAATTCAAGCCATCATATGTAATTCGCACCAGTCCTTGAGGGCGTGATTGGTTGACAACGTTTCCCTTTCACCACCGCCCCTTTCCCCTCCTCCTCCTCCTCCCCCCCCTCCTCCTCCTCCTCCTCCCCCCCCTCCTCCTCTTCCTCCTCCTCCTCCTCCTGGCGCAGTCTCCTGGTGGTGGTCGCCAGTGTTCGCAGGGCAGACCCATCCTCCTCACCCTCCTCCTCCTCCTCCTCCTCCTCCTTCCCCTCCTTCCCCTTCTCCCCCTTCTCCTCCTCCTCCTCCTCCTCCTCTCCATCCTCCTCCTCTTCCTCCTCCTCCTCCTCCTTCTCCTCCTCCTCCTCCCTCTACTCCTTCTACTCCCTCCCTTCTTCGATGTGTCGGGCCGGACGAATGGAAGGGATTGGGAACAAGGGGGTGCGAAATCTGTCGCACGCAGCTGGCCCCACTGAAGGGCCCACCCGTCGATGCATAGCCGCCTCTGGCGCCGGGGGGCGCCGGGAAAATCAGCTACGCGAGCTGATTCTCAAGACCCCCTTTCGCTATGCCTTTTGCTATCCCCCCCTTTTCGACCAACCCGACTTTGCCGCGTGGGGCGGACGGCGCGCCTTGCCTTTCGGCCTCTTCCCCTATCCTTCGTCCGCCGCCAATATCCCCCCCCTCCTCCTCCCCCTCCTTCTCCTCTTACCCCTCCCCCTCCCCCTCCTCCTCCTTTTCCTCATCCTCCCCTCCCCGTCATCCTTAATCCCTCCTCCTTTCCTCCTTTACTCCCTCCTTCTCCGTTCCTCATCCCCTCCTGTTTTTCCTTTTACTTCAACGCTGGCCGCCGCCGCTCTCTCTTCCAGGGACCGGGCGGGCGGCCAGGTCGTCTCCCTGGTTGCTGGGCGCCCTGTTCGTGCACCTGCGCGTCCTTTGAGCGATGCGCGATCCCCCAGAGCGTGGCGCCTTGGGCCTGGCCAGACGCGCGGATGTCAAACAATTGTCGTCCTCCTCCGTTTTCTTTCCTCCTCCTCCTCCTCCTCCTCCTCCTCCTTCTCCTCATCCCCCTCCTCCTCCTCTCCCCCCCTGCCCCCCTTTGCCCCGTGCTCCTGCCCCCCCCATCCTTGGAGATGAGGAACAAAACGCGTCTCAAATGCAACCTCCCGTTTGCTGGGCCAGAACCGCCAAATGATATCGCTTGCACCTTCGCCCCCCTCCTGTGCCCACCCCCCTGCCCCCCTGCGCCCCCCCCCCCCCGCGCCAAGCCTCCGAGGTCGCGGAGGAGGCCGCTGTGGTCGTCCAGGGCGGCCGCGCCGCGCGCCGCCGCGCGGCGCGGGCCGTGCGGCGGCGGCGGCGGCGGCGCGTCGTTGGCGGCGGCCGCGGCAGCAGCGGCGGCCACCACGACGCGACCGCGAGCAAGCGTTGTCCCCTCCGGCCTCCAGGGGCCTTCAATAATTTCGGTGGCTTCCGGGGGCCTGGATCCGGGGGGGGGACAACGCTTGCCGAGCGTCGTCGTCGTCCCCAGAGATCCGTGCCCGACGGGCCCCGCAGGCCAAAATCCAAGAAAAAGCGCCTGATTGAAAACATCACATCCTCGGATCTCTCGGTCGTCGTGGTCGTCGTCGTCGTTTTCGACCCGCGGGCCCAAAGGTCCCGCCCCTTCACCGGGAGTTGTTTTTCGCCCCTGAACCCTTTTCAATGGCCCCCAGGCCCGACGAGGGCCCCGCTGACGAAATCCAAGACAAAAACCGCCGGACTGAAAAAAACACCATCTCGGATCGTGGGTTCGTCGTCGTCGTCAACGTCTTTCAATCCGCGGCCCAGAGGTCCCGCCCTTCCCCCCGAATGTTTTCGCGCGGAAGCCCCTTTCGATGGCCTCGGGCCCGACGACGGGCCCCGCGTGCCGAAATTGGAAAAAAAAGCACGTCCTCGGATTTCTGGGCTGTCGCGATCGTCTCCCCAGGAGTGGTTTTTCGCCCTGGAGCCATTTTCGATGGCCCCTGGGCCCGACGACGGGCTTCGAAGTCCAAAACTCAGAAGAAACAAAAAAATATGGAAAACACACACATCCTCGGATCTCTGGGTCGTCGCGTCCTCCTTCCTCCTCCTCCTCTTCCTCCTCTTCCTCCTGCTCCTCCTCCTCCTCCTCCCCTCCTCCTCCTGTTTCTTCTCCTCGTAGTCGTCTTCTTTTTTCTTATTGTTCTTCTGATTTTTTTCTTCTTCCTCCTCCTCCTCCTCCTCCTCCTCCTCCCATCTCTCCTCCTCCTTCTCCTCCTCCTCCTCCTCCTCCTCCTCCTTCTCGTCCTCCTCCTCCCTCCTCCTCTACCTCCTCCTCCTCCCCTCCTCTCCTCCTCCTCCCCCTCCCTCCTCCTCCATCCTCCTCCTCCTCCTCCTCCTCCACCTCCTCCTCCTCCTCTGTCTCCTCCTCCTCTTCCTCCTCCTCCTCCTCCTGCTCCCCGTCCTCCTCCTCCTCCTCCTCCTCCTCTTTCCCCTCCTCGCCCCCTCGTCCACCTCCTGTTTCTCCTCCTCGTCGTCGTCGTTGTCGTCGGTTGTCGTCCGCTGCCGTCCGTCGTCCGTCCGTCCGTCCGTCCGTCCGTCGTCGTCCGTCGTCCACGTCGTCTATCATCGTCGTCGTCCTTCGTCGTCGTCGTCCGCCATCGTCGTCGTCCGTCGTCGTCGTCGTCCACCGTCGTCGTCGTCCGTCGCTGTCCGTTGTCGTCGTCGTCGTCGTCGTCCGTCGTCGCCCGTTCGTCGTCGCTGTCGCCCGTCGTCGTCGCCCGTCGTCGTCGTCGTCGTCGTCGTCGTCGTCCGTCGTCGTCGTCGTCGTCCATCATCGTCGTCGTCGTCGCCCCTCTTTGCATTCGTCGTCGTCGTTGTCGTCCTCGCCGTCGTCGTCATCCGCCGTCGTCGTCCGTCCTCGTCGCCCGTCGTCGTCGTCCGTCGTCGTCGTCGTCGTTGTCGTCGTCGTCCGTTGTCGTCGTTGTCGTCGTCGTCCGTCGTCGTCGTCGTCGTCGTCGGGCGTCATTGTCGTCGTCCGCGGTCGTGGTCGTCTGTAATCATCGGTGTCCGTCTGTGGTCATCGGTGTCCGTCGTCGTTGTCGGTGTCCGTCGCGTCGTTCGCCCGTGGTCGTGGTCGTCGGTGTCCGTCGTCGTCGTCGTCGTCGGCGTCCGCCGTCGTCGTCGACGTCGTCGTCGTCGTCTTCTCCGCCTCCTCCTCCTCCTCTTCCGTTTCTTCCTCCTTCTCCTCCTCCTCGTTTTTCTCCTGGCTGACATGCTTTTGCCCACGGCCGTCGAGGATCGAGGCAGGGCGTTTTCGGGCGTTTTCGGTGAACTTTGGCCGTCGTCGGCTTCCTGGAGCCCAGGGGCCTACTGGGGCTTCGCGGGGGGCGCTGCCTGGCTAGCCCCGACATTGCCCTGGCGCGGCTCCCATGCCGCGCCTTTGCGCACAACGAGTTTGGAGAATTTGTCGCCCCCTGGCTCCCAGCAGCTCCCTCTAAACAACGGCCAGTCGAATCCCCACCGACTCACCGCACGGTGTGGTCACCACACCGTTTGGGGGCCCCGGAAACGGCAGGGCCGTTTTTTCACCGTTTCCAAAAAAAGTGCCCCTTAAACATGGAAGCGGCAACAAAAACGGCGACCGGAAACGGCAAAAAAACGGCTCCAGGATTGGAACCGGAGCCGGAACCAGTCAAAAAACGGCGACGGAACCGGCAACGAAAACGGCGTCGGAACCGGCAACAAAAACGGCAGAACGGAACCGGTAAACAAACGGCCCGGTCGTTTCCAGGGCCCACTAAGTAAAACAGGGCTAGGATCGGGATAAATCGCTCCAGAGCGTTCCGGAGCGCTCTCAGAGCGTTCCGGAGCGCTCTGGGAGCGGCCGCGGCGCCCAATGTACATCCTCCAAACCCGCCGATTCTCAGAGATTTCGAGCTATCCCGATCCGATTCTGTCCCGATCTTCGCGTTCGGGGGCCCCCGAATGATTTTTGCTCCATGCGCGGCCCCCGGAGAGGTCTTATGCCTCCCGGCTCCGCTCTCGGAGGCTCCCCGCGGGGCCCGACCTCGGGCACCGCGGAGGCCGAAGGCGACGAGGAGCAGACGCCGGGGTTGGCCAACCGGGCCCCGCTGGGCCGTCGCTCGGCCGTCCATGTCTTGTGTTTTTTTTCCGGTTTCGTGCGCGGTTTTTTCGCCAGGTGATCAGGGATGCTCCTCGATGGTCCTCGCCGAAGGGAAGATGCACACGTCCGAGCGATGCCAAGCCCGAGGGGCCCAGGTCGAGGACAGGCGGCGGGCCGCGCGGAGCTCCTCCCGTCGGAGCTCTGAGGGCTCCTCCCCCTGCGCTGCGGGCCTTGCGCTGCCCCGACGGGCTGGCGCCCCCTCCAAGCCCCGCCGGCGCGCAGGAGGGAGCCGCGCGCGGCGCGCGGCGCGGCCCGAGCCATCGGGGGCGGTGGACAAACCTCCCTTTAGTAGACCTCCCCTTAATGAAAACGGCCTGGGACCGAAACCGACGGACCTGGACCCGCAAAAATGACGGCCGCGACGCCCTCTCGCGAACCGAAAACGGCCAATTCACTCATCGACGTGTCACTGTTGGGGGTTCTGTCCACCCCCGAATCGGGGGCACTGGGAACTGGCACCACAGCACCAGCGCAGGGCTGAACCTAAATGGTGTTTCTCATGTTCGTTTGGTTTTCGTGTTCCCTCGCTGTTGTCTCGAAAATCCACCTTTGCGCGCAAAGCGAAGTCAAAACGAAAACGGCCCACGAGATCACCAAAAACACCGCTTAGGCCCAGCCCTGCACCAGCGCTGGGGGAGGTGCTTCCACCGACGAGGGAAGACAATGCTGGAGTTTGGTGCTGGTGGTCATCTCGGCAGCCTGAAGCCCAAGTGCTACCGTTGGGACTGTGTGGGCGCCGGGCGACCAGTGACAACGGCAGAGGACAGACCGCAGAGGCAAGGGCACAAGGGCACCCTAGACGAAGGCGCGCGTCCTTACTATGCGCGTTGACTGTACCACCATCACTAGAGGCCTCCACACTGGGGTCCGAGTGGTCGAAGAATCGCGCCGCATCGCCGATGCATTGCCGATGCATCGGCGATGCGTCGGACACGCGGGCGATGCATCGGCGACGTCGGCGTGGAGAAAATTTGACTTCAAATCGAGCCGCATCGGCGATGCATCGGCGATGCGGCTCGATACTCCGACCCTATCTACTCGGACCCATTGGGAGGCCTGAAATTACAATATCATCTTGCGCGGGCAAAAGGTATGTACAGATCCACTGCGTCTTGGACTTTCCGGGAAGGGGCGCCAAAAGGCCGAGGCGCAATGGATATGGATAACAATATGGCCTCTAGGGGCCGGACTCTCATCCACACCCACTGCGCCTCGGGTGTGTGGGGATGGGAAGCCCACAAATCCAAGATCCAATGCACATGGATGCACATTTAGAGGCCTCCTAGATGGGGTCGGCGTAGATGGGGTCGAAGGATCGCGCCGCATCGCCGATGCATCGGCGACGTCGGCGATGCATCGACAACGTCGGCGTTGAGAAGAATCTGACTCCACATATCGGCGATGCGGCGCGATCCTCCGACCCCATCCACTCCGACCCCCTCCAGGTTAGGAGGCCTGGATGGATGCACATCTTGCCCGCAACTTCCCTCGGTGGAGGCGGCCGCCGATACTGGTGCCGTCGTTCACCCCTGGGCCTCCGAGCATGCGTGCGGCCACCCGCAGGAAAAACAACAAAAAACGGGGCGCGCCGAGACGGAGCGGCGCCGCCGCACATAGGCGGCGGCGGCAGCCCGCCCTGGCGGGAGCGAGAAAATCGTCGCAAACCCCCCCGCCTCCCGGAGACGAAGCCAGGAATGAACGGGCGAATGAAGCCGCGCGTCCGTAGGCACACGAGCCATGGCACGGGCGCGCGCTGGACAATATCATGGCGCACTGCTGCTTCCCAGGTTTCCGCCCGCAACGTGCCCAAATGCGAGGAATTTCACCCAGAATCGCGACTAACTTGCAGAGCATGCGCAGACAAGCCTGCTGCCCACGTCTGCCAGGGCTTGCTCCTCCTGCGGCGGCCGAGCGCCTGCGCCAGCTCGGAAGAACCAAGTACAGGGTCAAACTCGGACCAAGATAGATCGGGGTTCTCTGAGAGATCCTGCGGCTTGGGAGGGCGTATCGGCCGCTGCGGCCATTCCAGGGCGCTCCGGGGCGCACCGAGAACGTTCCAGAACGCCCTGGAACGATTTGTCCCGGTCCTGGGCCCGTCCGACCCTCCCGGGGCCGCGTCGAAGGCTCGAGGATCAAATGTTCGAAGCTTCGTGCTTCTACGTTTTCCTGACCGTCCTGTGGTGTTGGGCCCCCGTTTTGAATCAACAACGCCCAGCGTCACTCACTCCCTCACGCTTCCCCCTTCCTCCTCCAAGCCCTGGCTCTGCTCCACGCGTCACCAATTCGGCACTCCCTCACACGGTTTGTGGTCCCACAGAGGGCTCCACCCCTGTGGAAGGGTCTGCATGGCGCACACGCTCCAAATTCGGCTCACTCCTCACACGCTTCGTGGCCTCATAGGGAGGTCCCACCTGCCTCGCGGTATCCACCACACCTCTGCACATTGTTTCTCCCCCCCCACAACCCCAGCTTTAGGTGTGCCCACGTTTGTTTGTCCGTGCCAGCGCTGAGCTGGTCCCCAAAAGGTGATATCTCCGATATCAGTGGGGGCTACCAGCGGCCACGAGCACGAGAGGGACTCCACTTCTGCACATGGTTGGGTCCTTCACCAGACCAGCACGTTCGTCTTTCCGGGGCCTCCGTAAAAGGGGCTCCTAGTCGTCACGGCCAGACCCGCTTCGAACCCCCTGCGGGGCCAATCGCGAGGTGTCAAGGCGTCCAAGACGGCCTCGGCGAGGAAACCAAACTCATCGGTTGTCTTACAAGTTTTGGCCCCATTTTGGCCTCTTGGCGGGGCAACCATAATTAAGGCTCCCCTCTTGTTTGATCGATGTCCTCCAAAATGGGCCCAAGAGCACTCTCAAGTCTCCCAAGAGCGATTCCAGAAGGCTCCAAGAGGCGCCCAGGAGGCCCCAGGAGGCCACAAGAGGCGCCCAACAGGCCTCCAAGAGGCTCCCAAGAGTCCCCTAAGAGGCCCCAAGAAGCTCCCCGAAGCACCCGAACGCCCCAAGAGGCCTCCGGGACGTCAAGAGGCACCCACGACGCTCCAGGAGGCCTCCACTGAAGGACCCTTCCTCTGCGTGCTGCGCAGTTCCCTGATCGAGGCAACTCCTCTGGGCATCGTCTCTGGACTAGGGGACCACATGCGAACCCACCCCTACCCCCCACGATTTCTGAGGGGGAGGGTGCGTTTCACTTCGTTACGCGAAGCGTCTAGAATTTGAAATACAAACCCCCATAGTGCGACGTTTCCTGGGGACACCAACATGGTGTGCTTCAACATCCAAATATGGTGATGGGATCTTTGGGTTGCCACCAAGGGCGGTGGGATCAGCTCTGACGACGTCCCCGTTGCCGTGCTGACTCAATGCTTCATCAGAGCACGTTTGCGCTGCGTTGCGTTGTATGACGAAGTCGCCAAGCTTCTGCCTTGAAGAGGACGTCCACGCCAAATGAAGGCGCCTCTACCAATCATGGGCGGCGCGGTTCCCATGGAATCCTGAAACCCCCAAGCTGGGCACATGGCTGGATAGCAAATGGAAGCAAGGCTTGGGCGTCGGCTGCTCGGTCTGCGGGGCCGCTGGCTTCGAGACCCACTTTGTAAAGTACCAGGCTACGGCGGCACGTGCCCTACAACTGGTAGATTTCGCGAAGCACGCACGGAACCGCAATCACACGGCTGCCGCGGCCACGGTTGCTTCTGAAAAGGTGAAGATTGAGGAAGCAACCGCATCACTCAACCGTCCACCTCTGGATGAATCTAAGCGGGTTGGAACTTCCCTTGTTGAAAGGAACGGTATTCTAGGCGGCCCCACCTCAGTAGCACAGGGACTCATTTGGTGCCTGAAAAAGGCACTGGCCACGGAAAACAAATATGTTTTGACATCATCATGTGCGATCTCTTTGTTTCGGGGCCAGCAGAACGCTCGGTTGTCCGTGATATACAGGGCTGTAAATCGGGACGTGGTTGAATTCAGCAGCACTCTTGGCCAAACGCGACGCTCCGAGACTGGTGCCAGTAAGATTGCCGACGCTACCGGGCACGTCATGGATCAACAGTGCACAAAGCGTCCTCTCGCATGGCAGTCGAGACTAATCTGGCAGCACGGATGATCTTTTCGCGAGCGAGGTGGTGCAAAACAACATGCGTTCGCAGAGACAGCTGGCTAGCAGGTCAAACCTGAAGTTAGGTTTGCGTGATGCAATACACGCCTCTTGGCGCATCAATGCAGATCCACGCGTGAGACAGGTACCGTTAATGATGGCACAGGGCCGCGCTTCGGTCGCCAAGCTCGCCCAGAACACCAATGAAACCAGGCGTGTGTTCAAAGGGTTCGCCGCCAATGCACCAAACGCCGTGACGCGGTCCCCTGTGACAAACATGCGAGGCGCAGGACATCGCTTTGAAACATGGCAGAACTCCCTTGGCCGCGCCGTGCTCCACATGCATGCGTGTCTCAAGACAGCTCTGTACGCGGCACACCGCCCGGCCAAGGATGACACCGCCGACAGGGCCAAGGCGTGGCTCAAATGGGCAAACAGCGAGCGACGCTCACTGCTTGCGATGATGGCGGGAATTGCCGACGAGGGGATGTGCTTGGCTTGAAGAGATTGCTGAATAGTGAAGACGTGGATGCCGCCGTTTTCAATCAAGAGGGCTTAAAAGATTGGTGCACTGTTTGGTGGACTGCGCCAGTGCCAGACATTTTCGGTTACGCGTCGGTCATGGGTTTCCCGACGGGACACGTGGTCTCCAGTGGGGCGCGCGCCAATTCCCTCGCAGGCATTCAATGTGTTTGACTTGTCCACCGCGAACCCCGAGGCTACATGTCACTTGCAGCGGTTAGCTCGACCATTGAATCAACGGGCTGCCCGCAGTCTACCGCCCATCCTACCACCCACCCCGACAGATATTATACTGCGTATTAGCCGGATATCAATCTGGCTGATCTGGCTGCCCAATGGAATGATGTATTCCCAAGGGTTCGCGTTCAATCAACCATGGTTTTTTCGAGCACTGGGCGCTTGCGATGGACCGACCGTCGAAAACTCTAACCCTGGCGGCGTCGCGCCCCATTGAGGCCTTGAGAACACCTCTGGTTGCAAATTTTGCTCTGGGAATCCGCACTTCTGGCGTTGAGCAAGAGTTCGGCTTGTCTGCGCTGAAGTTTAGACATCGGTAAATGATGGCAAGGGCAGATGAAGAGGACGCGTTTCTCAAGGCATGTCTAGACTATCCCGAGCGCGACTCTGACAACACGGCTGTGAAGGCTCGCGAAATTTGAACGCAATGCTTCCCGAGACCCAGAGATCGCCGATCTGGCAATGTCGCTGGGAGCATTGACAAACGCTGCTTCGGCGACATCGGCCGCAGACTCGGCCAGGCAGGACATTGGGCTGGGATCGAACTGGGGTGGCAGCCATCAAAAGGAGCTTTGCGTTCTTGCAAGCAAAACCAAGACGATGAACGATGCCTCGCGCTCGCAGAGCACAGCCTCCCACCGCGCGAAATGACGCATGCTGTTCGGCGAGGCGCCGCTTCCGAGCTCAAGAAGCAGCTCGGAGATCCGTTAGCTAGGGCGCGCAAGCTCGATCGCGCGCGAGTGGGCACGCAGGGCGCGCCAGCGTCCAAATCCGAAGATGACATCCGGAACGCGCGCGTTTTGGTTGATATACCTTGCAGATCGCCAAGTGTGGGCCGCGCGCCCAATGGTCGCGCGAGGCGGAAGTTTTTGTCGCGCAGTCGCCAGGGCAGGCTGGCCCGAGCACGTCCGCGGCGTCGGCGATCAGGGGGGGGGGCATGAAATTACCCCTGGGCTGTTGATGAATGGTCGTCTGGGCGCTGGGGTCAAGAAAGTGCCCACGTACCCATGACAAACAATGATGTTTATGGGCGCTGAGTTCAGGAGGTGCGCAAGGTCACTTTTGCGAGTTTGCACGGGGCGTCACCATGGCAACAGGTTGCAAGTGGAGGTTTGGCGGGTTCAACTGACCAGCGCAGAAGAAGGTGCACGCGTCGGCAAATCTTTTCGCCATAGCCATGCCGGCGGAGATGACGAAAACACCCTTTGCGGGCCAGCGCAAAACATTCACGGTCGATTCGCTCGAGACCAGGAATGCCTGCGCCGACGTGTCCAAGGCTGTGGCGGGGTCCGCGATGACGCTGCATCATAGCAACCATCGCAAGCATCCGCATCAAACAGCATGAGTTAGAGTGGGCATAATTGCGAGTGAAGATGCAAGAGCGGGCGATGTTTGAGTGGGCCTGTTTTGAGTTGGCCTGACTGCGAGTTCGAGTGGGTATGATTGCGAGTGCTTGCGGGCGCGGTATATAGCTATTTTTGGCTCAGGCTACAAGCGCATCAACGCGCGCTGACACGCGCGCCAACTCCCGCCCGTCACGCAGGCTGCAATGCCCGGGCGGCCACGCGGATCTCGACCAAGAGACCATCGTGCATGAGATCCGCGTGGAAGCGGCGGTAGATCTGCGCTCATCGTCGGAGTGCACGAACATCCTGGTGAACGACGACACGTTCAAGCATCGCGTCGACAAGGACTTCAGCGACCTGACTATAATCGCGGCCGCCTGCCTGGGCGCCAACAACCGCGCCGAAATGCTGGTCGAGTTGGCCGGGGAGCTCGAGCGGGCTCACCGCGCGCGGCGGGCGGCCGAATGGGAGCAGGTGGAGGGGCTCAGGATGGCGACGAGGGACAAGCGGGCATCGCTCGTCGCCGAGACTCGCCGAGCCAGCGAACGCAGCCGCTCGCCGCCCAGGCGCCGCGCATCTCCCGCGGAGAACACGAGCCCAGGCTCACTCCACCCGCTTTCCCAAAACGGAGTCGCCGCGTTTTCCGACGCCGACAGCCGAGAGACGCCGCCGTTGAGGGGGTCGGCTGTCTCGGCCGAGGGCAGCATGGCGAAGTAGGGGCGTGGGATTCCATTGGCTGCATCGGCTGCGTGGAGCGCGTGAGAAAATCAAATCAACATCCTTCCTCCTCCTCGTCTTCCCCCGCCCCCCCTTCCGCCGCCCCCCCCCCCTCCGCCATCTCGACCGTCGGCCCCCGCCCCAGCCCCCCCCCCCCCCGCGAGCCGACGACGATCGATCCACGATGGGCGGCGCCCCGCTAATCCCCCGAGCGTCGGAGCACCCGCGAGAGATGGCCCAAGAGGATTCGACGACGCCATCGCCGCTCAAACCGCTATCCCGACTTCAACAGCGCAGCGGCCAACGCCGCGGCAAATCCCGCGGCGGCTGGAGGGTCATGCGACGACGGCGGCAGCGCAATCTACGCTCTGGCACTGGCCATCCTCTCCGGTGGCGCGGTCCGGAGCGCAGTTGCGACATGGCCTCAGGAGCGGCTGCGCCCGCGACGTTCGGCGCCGACGCCGACGCCGACGACGCCGACGCCGACGGCAACAGAACCGGCGCCGACGCCTACGCCACCGGCGCCGACCCCCAAGCCGCAGACGCGAACGATAGCCACAAAAAGCCAGTCGACCGCCTACACAGGGCAGTGGTAGCATCTTAGGTTCGCGCCGCCCCCGGGGGACGAGCGCGGCATTTGGGCTCCGCGCCGCGGCTGATCCACGGCGCGGCATCGGCTGTTTCGGCCGTAACTTGCAAAGATAAAATGGGCATCGCAGACTCGCTCTTCGTTGCCTCATTCCTCCTTCTCCACGCCCCCATTCGACCATTCCCCCTGACGCCCCCCCATCTCCCCCTCTTCCCTGGCGGCCCCGACGCGCGGCCGAAGCAGCCGATGGGGGCGCGGCCAGAGTAGCCAATTTGCCGCGGGGGGGCGACGGCGAAGAAGACGACGACGGCGGCAGCGGCGGCGGGGGCGGCGGCGGCACCCCTGTTGGCCGAACCAGCCGTCGGGAGCGCCCACGAATCACCCGTGAAGTTCGCGCTGGCCCCCCGAGCGTTTCACTTGCGTTTGGCGCTGGCGCGCGTTTACGCAGTCAGAGTGCGACGGGCTGGTTAGAAGCGCGCGCGTCCATGATCATCGCAACACCACTGGCCAGGGGCGCTATGGCATTCGATTAACATTGCGACACTGCGTCGATGCTCAACGCAACCATAGCACGAGTGCGATATTGCTGCTACCCGGTTGATACCATATATGACAGTGTGTATGCACTCGGGCGCGCGATCCAAGGGCAATGCAATCGCTCGGGGCCTCGAAGCAGATTGCTCGGGGGGTCGCCGCGCCCGAGCGAACGCCGCGCGTCGCAATTGGACGACTCGCAGCGCGACTCGTGATGCCTGCGATCGTCCAGCCACGCCGCCTAAGCCTAGGGGAACGCCCCGAGCACCCCAACGAACTGCAATAACTTCCAAGAGAAACCATGTTGTATTTTTCTAACTCCCCCAGAAACAATGCCACCACACACACACAAAACAAAACACGGAACACCAACAGAACGAGGATGGCCCAAGAGCGGGCGTCGCACTTCTTGGGGCCAGGCAGCGGCAGCGCTGTTCCAGGCGCTGGAGCGGGCGGGGGGGCTCAGGACTCGAACGGCCGTGCGCCGCAAGTTTTTGCGGTCGCATCAATTCTAATAGGGTTCATCGGCTCGCGGCGCGGGCCTCGTTCCACGGCCGACGTCTGCCCCCCGGTCGCGATGGCCGTCGCGGGAAACACAAGAATGCGAGCGCGCGTTGCGGCGCGGAGTGGCGAGTCGCGCGGAGGATTGCGGCGTCGGGAAACTTCGGCCGAAAGCGGCGCAGCATCGCGGCATATTCCCCACTTATTCCCCACTGCGCATTGCAAGAGAAGCCGCGGGGACATCGCAATCGCGGGGCGCGTTGCGGGCGGGCCACGAAGGCGATCTCGCCCACCCCAGAACGCAGCATGGACGCGCGCAGCGGGAACTGAACGCACGCAACTCCGACTGGATAATTCACTGTAGGGCAGCCGCCCGCGTCAGAAATAACTGCATGGGTTGGCGAGAACGCCTCCTTGAGGCGATACCTCCTGTGCGCATTTCGTGTAGGGAATGCCCGCCAGCCGTCCAATGGCGCAAAGCATTATCGGGACAGGTTTGCCAGAGGTCAACACCCCAACTCGAAAGTTAACCCGACCTTTTGCCTTGACGAGCGTCTCTCCGCTGTGGCCTCTTTTCACCTTAATGCTCACTTGGTCGTTTGCGGCTTGTGGAAAACATGTTCCGTCCCATCCTGCGGCTGTTTGCGCAATCTGCGGATCGATTCACTCCGCTGGCCTGGTGGCCCATACCGACCGAGGTCCCCGCATTAATGTTTGATTGCATGTACACGAGTGGATATGCTGCTCTCACACCGGCCCCATGGGGGGTATTCTGCCTTCCCCAGAGGCCCGCTGCAGCCTCCCAGCCACCGCGTGTTTCTTTGTTTTTCTGTTTTTCTCTCACTCTGGAGGGGATGAGAGGAAAAAGGCGGAAGGGGCTTCGGACACCGTGCTCACAAATACATTTGAAGAACGCGTGCGGGCACGTGAATGTACGCCGGACAATTCGGCGTGCTGACCACACCAGAAGGATCATCAACCAGAGCGTGGAGCACGCACGTTCCGCATTGTGATGGGGCGCGTTCGCATACGACCCCGGCTTGTTCCCATGCGAGTACCTATCGCACCACACAAACTCAGGACTTTAAAGATGAGACTTCCAAGCGGTCGTTGATCACCGAACTCTGAGGGTCGCCTCTGCCTTGAAGATGGGCTTAGGAGCCCTGAAGCCTGTAGCGTACTTGGCAGTCCTCCTCCTCCTCCTCCTCCTCCTCCTACCCCTCCTCGTCCTCGTCCTCCTCCTCCTCCTCCTCCTCCTCCTCCTCCCTCCTCATCCCCCTTCCCTCCCCCTCCCCCTCCCCCCCCCCCCTCCCCTCCCCTCCCCGCCCCTCCCATTCTCTCATCTCCTCTTCCCTCCTCCTCCTCCTCCTCCTCCTCCTCCTCCTCGTCCTCCTCCTCCTCCTCGTCTTCTTCCTTATGATTATTCTCCTCCTCGTCCTCCTCCTCATCCTGTTCCTTCTCCCTCATCTGGTTCCTCCTCCTCCTCCTCGTCCTCCTACTCCTCCTCCTCCTCCACCTCACCCTCCTCTTGTCCTTCGCCTCTCCTACTCCTCCTCCTCCTCCTCTCCTCCTCCTCCTCCTCCTCCTTCTTCTTCTTTGTTTCTCCTCCTCCTCCTCCTCCTCCTCCTCCTCCTCCTCCTCCTCCTCCGCATCTCCGCATCCCCCCCCGATCCCACTCACCCCAAGGGGGCAAGCGATTGAAATGGCCTGCCCCTGCCCCGCCGGGCCCCGGTGGCACGGCGGGCCCGGGGGCAGCCCGCGACAGCGGCGCCTCAGGACCGCCGCTTGCCCTTCTGCTGCCTCATCTCTTTCCGCTTCATCGCGCGCGACTTTGGCTTGTTCGACACGCGCACCTCTGGCAGCGGACGGCACCAGGGACCCGCCATGGGAGGGGGCTGGGCGGCGGGTGGCCGCCTTCCTCCTAACTCATTCCCCCCCTCTCCTGCTGCTGCTGCTGCTGCTGCTGCTGATGCTGCTGCCTCATTTCCATGCCCATGCTCATGCTCATGCTCCTCCTCCTCCACCTGTTCCTTGCGCCGACGTAGGCAAGCGTGAGCCGTCGCGTCTTTATTCCTCCTCCTCCTCCTCCTCCTCGTCCTCCTCCTCCTCGTCCTCCTCCTCCTCTTCCTCCTCCTCCACATTGCCACTCCCTCCCCCCCTCGTCTCAGCCACTTCGCGCCGAGCCCGCCTTTGGCCTGCAGAGAGGCGGAGCGCGGCGTCAGCGGGCGCCAACTTCGAAGTGGCACTGCGCTCGCGAGCTGAATGAGCGCCCACACCCGTACGCGCCATGGGTGGACCTGCGCAGCATGCAAGGTCAAGAACGGGGCTGGCTCTGACTACTGGAAGTGCTGGGGCACCAAGGGCGGCGCGAAGCCCACTGGTGGAGGCAGCAGCAGTGGGCACACCAAGCTCAGAGGACACCTCCAGGAGTTGCGGAACCAAGCTGAGGACCAAGACCTTGGCCCCGTGGTGGCGGGGAACATCGCCGTGCTGCAGCAGCAGGCGGACCCGTTGCAGGAGACTGTCCACGCGGACATCGAAGTGCTGCGCTGCTTTTCAGAATGCAAAGTGGTTCGGGAAAGGAACAAGCGCGAGAACATGCGCGACCGCGCCAAGGAGCGCGTCGAGAAGCAGGAGAAGGAGATCATCGAAGCTCAGGAGAGGCTGGGCAAGCTCTGGCATGAGGAGAGGCTGGGCAACCTCCAGCATGAGGAGAAGACAGGGCTACCCTGGCCAAGCATGAGGAGAGGCGGGGCAAGCTCCAGCAGCGTATCAACGAGCTCAGCGTACCAAAGCCTGGGCAAGGATGGGGAGCAGTGATCGCCTTCCTCGAGCAGGCCGCCAAGTGCCTGCGCGACAAGGGCGCCGACCCCAAGCTCCAGGAAGGCTGAGGAGGAGCGCGCAGCGAAGGAGGCGGAGGAGGCTGAGCAATAGCAGCTGCAGCGGCAGCCAAGGCCAAAGCCGACGCGCAGCCCGACAGCAAATACCAACGGTCTAAGCGAATGGCCGTCACGGAGATCAAGGAGGAGTTGCTCGAGTTCCCGCAGGGGGCCAGCGAGAAGGACATGCGTGAGATCAGGGAGAAAGGGGGCTGCGCCGCCGAGCAGATGGACAGGCGCGCGCCTCTTGTACTTCCTCTGCTGGCTGCTCTGCCCCCTGGCCACACCCTCGACATTAACAAGGGGACATGGACAGCACCGCCACGCTCCTGACGAGCGAAAGGGCGGGCAGGAGTTCTACACAGTGAATGCGAACTCCATCGGCACGCTCGAGAGGGCGCTCAATCATGTCAGATGCACCAGCGCCTGCGTACTATCTCCTGTTTCACCAAGCGCATGCAGAAGGCGGGCTGGCGCATGGGCATAGCACCAAGCATCAAAACCGAAGGCGGCTGGATTGCGGGGGTCACGCTCGCCGCCGTGCCGTCCGCGGGGATCACCTACAGCAGAGGCTTGGACCAGTGGGACATCTCACCGCCAGAGCCCAAGGGCCGCGTGGCGATTGGCACACCCGCGGCCATCGGAAAGCAGGGCATCACCGTCGGCCCCGTGCACCTGCGGGTCAGCGAGGGCATGGCGGACAGGAACACGGCTATCCTGAGGAACTTCACCAACGCAGCGCATGCAGCGGGCCGAAAGTGGATCCTCGGGGGCGACTTCAACATGGACCCGACTGAGCTCGAGGAGTCAGGCGTGCTCAACAAGATGGGAGGGATGATCGTGTTCGACGCACACGGGGGGTCATGCACTACGATGGGGGTCAGTCGGCACAGGGGCTACTTCATCATCTCTAAGGCACTGGCCGACAGTGCCATCGCAGCGAAGGTGCAGGACCAATGCAACGTGGCGCCGCACGCGCCCGTCCTCCTGAATGTGCAGGGTCAGCTGGCACCACATTGGATACGAGTCCTGAGTTGGCTGAAGCGGCGGCCACTGGAGCTGCCAACGGGATGCGCATCAGGGTGGACAACCCGGCCGCGGCTACTCCGGGCAGAGCAGTGCGAGCAGACAGACATGGACGACTATTGGAGCCAGCTGGCGACGACCTAGGAAGATCACCTGAACAAAAACCACAACTTCGTCGGCGTAGGGCCCGACGAACGGAAAGGCCACCAGCAGCTTCCCACCTACGCTTGGGAGGTGCTGAAGGCGACTAAAGTGGAGGAGGCTCCGAGGGAGCAGGAGTGGGCCGAAGCGGCAGAGTGGCTTAGCAGAAGGCTGGGGCATATCGCCGCGGCTACGAGACAGCGGTGGGCTGCAGGCAAGAACGAGACCTTGGACTGGGCGCGCCGCAACGCCAAAGGCATCCTCGACAAGGCCATCATCACGCCGCTGCTGGAGCGGCACCATCCTGCCTGGAGCGACGGCCTCAAGCACAAGGCCGACAACGATGAGGGCGGCGACAACGACGACGACGATCACGGCATGATGGATATCGACAGACATGATCACCAAGTACCGATTAGAGGTGGACGACCCGAACCATCCAGAGAGTATTCCTCGGACCCCTGCTGTCCCTGGCCGAGGTGCCAAGCAGGACTGCCAGTTGGCAAGGGCGGAAGCGGCAAGAGAGCGACGCCTCCCGACGGGGCAGGGGCGGACGTGGCATACCATAGGCTGGGCCAAGCTGGTGAATGCGGTGGCCTGGACAGGCGTAGCCACGATCACAGACAGAGGTGTTCACTACATCGAGAGCGTGTCCAACAAGGGCTCCCAACTTCGCGCTTCGCGCTGCGCGAAGCGCGAAGTGCGAATAACTTCGCGCTCTCGCGCCGCCCTCCCAAAGGGAGAATAGGAGGACGAGGAGGAGGGGGAGGAGAAACGAGGACCGCGAAGCGCGAAGCGCGAATAACTTCGCGCCCTCGAGGGAGCCCTTGTCCAAGCTGCTGAAAGCAACAAGCAAACACACCTGGCGACGAGTGCGGCAGGCGCCAGCCAAGGAATGGCGCCGCTGGGTCGCCAAGAACAGCCATGCAGGAGCAGGGGCGCTGTACAGGTGGACCAAGCCACCAGTGCAATGGGGGCCGACTAAGCCGACGGATACGCACACAGCGATCGAGTTCCTGTGCCCGTAGGTGGCGGCGGACGCGGCGCTGGTGGGCTGGGAGAAGGCATGGGCTGACAACTACGACCCCGGCGAGCCGTGGTGCCAGGCCCCGACCAACCTGGAGCCGAACGGGTACGCGGTCCCGAGGATCACCCTCCATAAGGTTCCTGGACGCGCGTGGATGCTTCCTAGCCAACGCGGGCTTGGGCGGAGCGGACTGGCACCCGCGCCTTTGGCGACAAGGAGGCTATCACGGAGCAGCACGCGCGGCAAGCGTGCTGAACGCAGTGGAGAAGGGCGCGCAATGGCCGAGAAAGCGCAGGCGACTATCCTGTTCTACCTCATGGCAAAGCCTGCGGGAGGCTTCCGCAACCTGGGCCTCATCCCCGAGCTAGCGCGCGCTGGGGGGGGCATCCGCATCCCGCACGCGCGCCGCTGGGAGGCGGCCAACAAGAGAGCCCACGACTGGGCGCGCCGAGGGCGGTCCTCGGAGCGGGCTGCCTGGCTGCAAGCGCTGTACTGCGAGTCAGCGAGGGCAGAAGGATACGAGTATGCAGTGGCCTACTTCGACCTGGTCAAAAGCTTCGAGTGGGTCACGCACGGAAAGGTCTGGGAGGCGGCGAGGCGGTGGGACTTCAACCCCATCGTCATGCGGGTCGTCCCGCGCACCTACAGCATGGCCAGGCGCATCGTCCCAGACAGCAGCTACACCGACGGCAAGGCATGGCAGCGAGGCATCGTGGCAGGGAGCAGGTATGCCCCATTCTGCCTCAAGATGGTGAGCATCCTGGAGCTGGACGAGGGCGGGCACCTGCCTCTTCTTCGACGACCTCGCCATGACCACGCACGGAGTGCGCGAGTTCGTGAGGCCCTTCCACCTGCTGCTCATCGCGGCGGTGATCCACATGTTCGAGGAAAGACTGGACGTGGCAGTTTCGCGCGGCTCAGAGGGCAAGGCGGTCACCCTGGCCTCGTCCACCGAGCTTAGCACCAGCCTGAACGCCAGCTCCCGACGCCTGGGGGTACAAGTCGCCAAGCGCGAGAAGCACCCGGGCGTCACAACAGCAGCGGGCAGGAGAAGAAGGGTGACCGGCATCAGCAAGCGGGCACTCAAATTTGCAGCGAGGGCCTCACGGGTGGCAGCCGTGAGGCCGGCAGGAGGAGCAGCGCACAACATCGTCAGGCACGCCAAGGTACCAGCGCTACTCTACGGATCCTCAGTCGTCGGCATGGCGGACAGCAAGCTGAATGAGTTGAGGACGAGTGTGGCAATGGCGATGCAGGGCAACACGAAGGGGCGGTCCACACCGCTCACGCTGCTGAGCGACAACGTGGACCCTAGCAACCTGATCAACAGCGGGCCCATCCAAGCGTGGGCTACGGCGTGGCAGGAGGCGGCCCTCGACGAGCAATTGGCGAACAGGGTTAGCATGGCATCGAGAACGTGGGCCATGAAGCTCGCGCTGTGCAGGTCACCGTGGCTGACAGTATGAGGGCCAGCTGGAGCTTTCATTGCTACAGTGCGGCGATTGGGCTGGATGACGCAGTCAGCATGTCCTATCACAGTTGGCAGTACAGTCTACGACCTGCGGTATACCATATTGCAGGAGCTGCCCCACCTTGTCGCAACCACCACGGAGCAGCAGCTCAAGGATAGCTGGCTGCAGGAGCACGGGGGCGACTACGGCATCACGTCCACCTTCCTTGCACAGGCGCGGGCACTTTTGCAGCGGCCGCTGAAGGGACGGTGGACGCAGGCACACCGCACAGGAGTGCGAGTCCTGTTCTGTGGCGGCATGTGGCCACAGGCGCGCCTTGACGCCAAGGGGGCCGCGACGGACGACACATGCAGGGCTTGCCGGGCGGCGAAGGGGACGGATCGCCACAGGCACATACGAGAGCAAAGGGGTGGGCGACACATCGTGCAGAGAGGCGCCAACCCATGGCCAGGAGGACGTGCATCTGAGGGCCTATGGGGCCGCGGCATCACGGCGGACCCCGCAGAGGAGCTGAAATTGCGGGGCATCGAATCTTGCGACGAGTGGCTGCACGAGGGCGACTGGATAGGGCTCGCGACAGGTGACATCTACACGGACGGCTCCCTGCAGTACGGAGACTACCCCCCGCTGCGGAGAGCAGGCTGGAACTTCGCGAAACTCCGAGACGACAACGACATGTAATACGTGTGCTACGGGCCATTGCCAGGGCCACAGTGGACACAGAACATCATTTGGGGGTAACTCTACGCAGTGCAGCACGTGCTGAAGAACGGAGTACCCCCGCTGAGGATCTTCACGGACTGCTTGAACGTAATCAACGGCATCCTAGAGGGCCCCAGCAGGCTCGACAAGAAGGGCCTCCTGCACCTGGACCTCTGGGACGAGATTTTCAGGGCTCTGAGGGAGCTCGGGGGACTGAGCCACAGCGTGCAGGTCTTTAAAGTCAACGCTCACGCTTCGCGGGCCGAGAGGAAGAACATCGGCCGCGCGAGGTGAAGGGGCAACAAAATAGCTGATCAATACGCCAAGCAGGGGGCACTGTTTCATGCCCACCCCTCTTGGTGTAGAGAGACGTATATAGATGAGTATACGCCCGTTCGGGACACCCTCGAATTCGGAGCGTGCGTAGGAGTGTTGGGATGCGACATCGTCGACACCGAAAAGGGCTCGAGTCCGTCGTTGGATTCGAACCCCCCCCCGACCCCGCCCCGGAGCTTCTGGACCCCCCAAGGCCTCCTGGGAGACGCGGCCCCTCCCCCGACCCCTGACGGCCCCCCCCCCGCCGCGGGCCTTCCTGGACTTGGGGGCCGTCAGGGCCGACGAGGCAACGAGAGCGGGGCACAGACTCGTGTTCCGTCCGTCGCAGGTGCTCTGTCGTGAGTGGGCCTGGTACGCCCGCGACAGATGGCCGGGCCTACTTTCCCCATGTTGCCCCGGGGCCCAGAAGGGCGATCGGGGATATGACGAACCAACAACACACACCCATGTCCATAGGGGGGTCGGAGAGGGCTATGGGTGCGTGTTGCCGGATGGGGGTCCCCGCTCGAACGGGAGCGTTCCCCAGGGTCCGACAACCCGCATGCATACCCATGGCCAGTCCTGCTCCCAACGACCCCCCTATGGGTATGGCTATGTGTTGTTCGTTCGTCAGGATAGGCTCAAGAGACTCTGGCAGGGTACACATCCCACCACGGGAAAGACCCTTTGAGGCTGGCCCTCAGAGGGCACGGCAGCCTGGCTCGGCCTGGGGACGGCCCGGTGCGGGCAGGATGACCCGCGCGGCGCGATCCCATGGGGCACCGTGCTCGCTCGACCAGCAGGATCCAGCAGAACCCCCCTCGTCTCTTCTCGTCCCCCCTCCCCCCTCTCCAGACCTCTCCCATCCTTCCTTCCTCCATCCCTCCTCCCTCTCATATCTCCCAACCCCCTGGTTCCCCTCCTCCTCCTCCTCCTCCTCCTCCTCCTCCTCCTCCTCCTCCTCCTCCTCCTCCTCGCGGTGTGGAGAAATTGCGACGGCAGATGCTCGGCGACTTTCGGCATCCTCGGGAGCCCTTCCTGCGCCCGGGGACCGTCAACAAATCGTCTCAGGATGAAGAGCAAGTCCTGGGGAAGCGGTCCAGACCACCGTGGATACACCTTGTCAAAAGCACGAGGTTGAAGGCTGGGCCCTCCCTTGTCTCCACTCCGCACCTGCATTGCGCGAAGGGCTCCGCCGGAGGCGCCGCCAAGGGGGGCCAGCGCCGATACACGAGAGCCGCGCGAACCACCGAGAAAGTGCGTTTATGCAGCATTTTGTCTCTAACTCTCTGGGAGTGGTGGATGCCGATATGCTGCCGCACCGAAGGAGCGGGACGACATCCGCCTCCACCGCTGGCTCGGGGAGAAAAGGCACGGCTCCGAGGCGACAGATGTGGGTATGCTGCTGGCTCCCGTCGCCGACGTGGGCGCTGACTTCATGATATTGAATCGAACTCTATACATCGACGCTATTTCCGGCCCTGCATTGAAATTTGCACTGGAGAGCGGATCCTGGTGTATACGGATCCTGGTGTATACATTTTTTGATGTTCCTCCCCTGGGAAATGGGAAACAGGTATACACCACACCACCCCGACGTCGTCCCCGACCCTCGAAAAGTTCGGGGATTGAGGAAGAGCCCGCCGCTGGTAATGTATATGTTTCGGGGATGGACAGACCCCCTTTTAGTAAAACGTGGTTTAGTGACAACGACCTGAGGCCCAAAACTGGCGGGCGCAAGCCTGGAAAATAACGGCCACGGCGCCCTCTCGAGAACCGAAAACGGACAATTCACTAATCGACGTGTCACTGTTGGGGGTTCTGTCCACCCCCGAATATTCCAGTTGCCGACATGATTCCGCGAAGATCGGTCCACCTTTCGGGTCGGGCGATAGCAAAGGGGGGGTTTGAGAATCAGCTCACGTAGCTGATTTTTCCGGCGCCTCCCGGCGACAGAGGCGGCTATGTATCGAGGAATGGGCCCCTCGGTGAGGCCGAAACCAGCTGCATGCAGCAGATTTCGTAACCCCCCCTTTCGCAATCCCCCCATTTTGCCCGGCCCGAACCTTGCGCGACCTCCGACAGATATCCGACAGCAGTGGCGGTCATGCACCGCGCCAACGTCGCCGCCGCGTCGTCGCGGCGCGGGCCTGCCGTGGGGTGGGGCTCACTTCGCTCGGGAGCTCCCGAGCGGAGTGAACCTCGCCCTCCCCCCCAGGAATCGTGGGGGGTAGGGGTAGGGCTCGCATGTGGCCCCCTACTCTGAGATCCAGCGGCTCTGGAGGATGCAGTGGGCGCCGGGGCCGCTCCAGACCGCTCTCGTCTGAGAGCGTTCAAGAACGCCAACGGCAACCTGGGGGAGACTCGGCTTGGTGCGACGCTGGCCAACCCCGAGCCCGCACATCCCACGCCGTGATCTGTTTCGCAGCGTGGCCCACTAGGGGTCTGGACCCGTTCCCGGGAACTGGCTTTTCACTGGAATCATGCCGAATGGGGTCCGGGCAAATGGTGTCGGAGGAGAGCGTCGCATCGCCGATGCCCCTTCCCGGGAACTGGCTTTTCACTGGAATCATGCCGAATGGGGTCCGAGCAGATGGTGTCGGAGGAGAGCGTCGCATCGCCGATGCATCGGCGACGAAAATCGGGCTCCACATCTAGCCGCCAACCATCCTGCAGCAACTTGCGGGAGCCTCCCATACCATCCTCTTGGCTCTTGCGAGTCAACGCTATTCGACGCTAAATCGACACTCATCGATGCTACTCGACACAAAGTCGGCGCAATCCCATCGACTACCCAACGCCAATCGACGCTGGTGCACTCTAACAACGGGGGTGCGACGGTATACCAGGCTCCCGTGGCTTCCAAACAGCCCCATCTGTTCCGGCCTCACTCGGGAGGCCCGAGATCGTCATGAGTCACGAGCCGCTCCCTGGCGGCCCCGGGGCCGGGCAGGGGCCCCCCTGGCCACCGCTCGGACGCCCATTCCCTGTGTTTTCCTTCGGTTTCGTGCGTGGCTTTTTCGCCAAACGATCCAGGATGCTCCTCGATGGTCCTCCCCGAAGGGAACATGCACACGCCCGAGCGATGCCAAGCCAAGACAGACAGGCTTGAGCTGGATCGAGCCGGGACACCAGATCGGCCAGGGAGCGGCTCGAATCGGCAGCGAGCCACGCCGAAATCGGGTCGAGGCGCTGGGCCCCGGCCGGCCCGCGCCGAGGCCCGAGAGCCGAAGCGGATCGAATCGAGCCGGGATCGCAGGCCCAGCGGGCGGATCGGAGCCGAAGGACACATGCACGCGTCCGAGCGATGCCTGGCCCCGGGACGCCGAGGGTCCCCGAAGCAAATCCCTATACGACGTGTCACGGCGCGGAGATGTCAAGCTGCCGGGCCACAGCTCGGGCCCAGGGCGGCCCGTCGGCACGATCCGGGCACCCCGTGGGGAACTCTCGACGGGGCGCAGCCGCAGGGAGGAGAGGCGAGGGGGCATCAACAGCCAGCCTCGAACGCATCCCTACCCCTGAGGTGGGCGAGCAAAAAGCGAGGACAATCTTAGGGACAGGCCCTCAGAAACGGAGGGAATCCTTAGGATCGGCATCGAGGTGAGGTGATGTCAAACATAGGGATAGGGATATGTTCCAGGCTGGTAATTCAATAGGGAATCGAACTCTATGCACCGACGCGTCTTGCGGCCCTGCATTCGAATTCGCACGGGAGAGCGGATACTGGTGTGTACGGGACCCTGGTGTATTCATGTTTCGTTGCTTCCCCGGGACGTCGGGGACAAAAGCATACACCACACCACCCTGGCGTCGTCCTCGACCCCCAAGAAAGCCTGGGATGGAAAAACAGCCCGCCACTGGTAAAGTCTACGTTCCAGTTTCCGACGAAAACGCAGGGAGGGGCACGGGCAGAGGAGAACCAGGGCTGCCTGCGGGAGTTCCTACCGCCCGCCCGAAAAAAAAGACGCAGAACTGCCCGCGGGCAGGCGGTCTGCCGCCTCCGGGTCGTTGGCCTCCTTCTCCAGCTCGGACACGACCTTGTCGAGCTTCGAGCCTGCACGCGGGGCGACCGTGAGCACGATCTGTTTGGACTGCACTGCTGATCGGGCACAGGGACGCGTCAGGAAATGCAGCGCTCAACTGTCGGCGGTGGACAAACCTCCCTTTAGTAGTAAACCTCCCCTTAATGAAAACGGCGTGGGATCGAAACCGACGGACCTGGACCCGCAAAAGTAACGGCCGCGACGCCCTCTCGCGAACCGAAAACGGCCAATTCCTTAATCGACGTGTCAGGGTAGGAGGTCTATCCACCTCCGAAACTGGCAGAAGAGACACACTACAACCAGAGCGAAAAGCCACAGAAGATCCTCCTGCTGGTGGTGTGCCCCCCCCCGTATCCGCTCGGCGATGCATCCTGGACATCATCGCTGGAGGTGGCACCCCTGGTGGCAGTGGCGGCGATGTCGCTCTTCTCTCCTCCGGTGCAGCAGCAGGGGCGACCGTGAGCACGGTGAAGGGCACAGGATAGTTCACCATGATCAAGACAGACAGGCTTGAGCTGGATCGAGTCGCGAACACCGGATCGGCTGGGGAACGGCTCGAATCGCCAGCGAATCACGCCGAGATCGGGTCGCGGCGCTGGGCCCTGGCTGGCCCACGCCGAGGCCCCAGAGCCGAACCGAATCGAATCGAACCGGGATCGCAGGCCCAACGGGCGAATCGGATCCGACGGTGCCCTGAGGGGGTCCGTGAAGAAAGGAGGCTTGGGGCGGATCCTCTTTCCGACTCCATTCGCCCCCTTCGGGGAAGGGCTTATCACTGCTCCTCATCAGCACCCCCTCCTCCACTCGACCATCGACCGACCAGGAGCAATGCCGACCCCCCCCCATCTTGCCTCTCCGAAAGGAATGCGAAGTACACTTGCTGCAACATCTAAATCATTTTCGGGCCCCCAGGATGACTTTGCATTTTTTAGTTGACAGGGACGGCGGCGGTGGGGCTCATCTTGCCCGCGGTGCCAAGGTCCACAATGTCTGCGAAAACGAATGCAATATGATTACGGGCGCACACGCTAATTACGCACACATGCTGGCAACCCCGCCGTTACTTGCACTGGTTTTCTGCAGGGATGGAAGGCGTCGATATATGATCTCGGGTCGAGGGTTCACAGATGGGATGGGCCCCAGGGTTCCACAGGCCCTCTCCCCCGCCCAGATGGAATGAAAGGGGGGGACGACGACGACGACGACGACGACGACGACGACGACGACGACGACGACGACGACGACGACGACGACGACAACGACAACGACGACGACGACGACGACGACCGACGACAACGATGACGATGCAACGCTGCAGACGCCGAGGCCGTCACCGACGCCGACGCCGACGCCGACGCCGACGCCGACACCGACGCCGACGCCGACGCCGACGCCGACGACGACGACGACGCCTACGCCGACGCCGACGCCGACGACGATGCCGACATCGACGCTGACGCCCACGCCCACGCCGCGGCCGACGCCGACGCCGACGCCGACGACGACGTCGACGACGACGATGGCGCAGACGCCGACGCAGACGCCGAAGGAAGACGTTGACGACGCCCACGGAAGACAACGACGATGACTACCAACCACCCCACACCCACCATGGTGGGAGCACTGGCACCCTCCACCACGCCGCGCCCACAGGACCACGACAACAGGGAGGGGGGCGATCCAATTCGCAAGGCCATCGCGAGGGCTCGGGCGTACCCATCCAACTGGGGCGGGGGAGGGGCCTGATCGCATATATGCACTGGGGGGACAGATTGCCAGATGCGTGCTTCGACGCGCACGACGCGCAAGTGGCGCACTCTGCGCTCGACGCGCACGTGGCCCACCTGTTTGGACGCCCGAAATGGGTACGGAAAAAATGGGTACAATGCCCAACAACAAATGTCGTCCCAAACCAACAGCGGCCGCTGTTGGGCAGGCGGCCTTCTGTCTCGAATGGACACAAGCCGCGGCGGCGTGGACAGCGAATCCTGTTCAAAATGAGCAGGAACTGCTGTTGGGCATTGTACCCATTCTTTCCGTGCCCATTTCGCGCGTGCAAACCTGGAGCAGGTGGCAAAATAGGCGCCCGTGGAGCACGCAACACATCTGGCGCACCAGGCGCGCGTGGCGCGCTGGGACTCGTGGGCCGCCTGGCGTCCCTCTGTGTGCGCGTGGCACACCCGGCACGCACGCGCGGCGCGCCTCCCGGGCGTGGCGCACCTGGCTGGGTGTATGCATCGGCTCCAGCTTGTTGTCGATGGCGGCCCCTGCGAGTGCTGAGACTCGAATGCTACAGGGCAGTTTTTAATACATGTGACTTTTTGTTTAAAAATCGGATTTGAATGCATGATTTATGTATGAATAAATGTATGCATGAACCCATCGTTGTTTTTAAAGCTAAATCCCTGCACTTCTATACATGATCCGCACGCGGAGCATGTATAAAAACGACACTGTACCTGTGTTGTGGGAGGGCGGGCGAGAGTGAGCGAGACAGCCTGCGCCGTCCCCGCGAGGAACTTGTGACCCCCACCCCCGATCCCAACCCTGTGTCTGGACGGCTGGGCGGGGAGGTGGCAGGAGGTCCTGTTTGGCCCAAGATGGTTCCAATAGGGCCCCTGGTACCAAATTGCCCAACATTCCACTAACATATAATCAAGATCGTACACGATTGCTTAAGAAAGCCGCGAACATACTTTCACGAGGCCAAAAGAACTCTCCTAGACGGCTCCGAGTGGTCGCGGAGCCGGCCACGGACGCTCACGAGAGGCCACAATCCTTCGAACAACTTGGCAACCCAACAATGTCTGCTGTCGAGAAGTTCTGAAGCCTTGAGGTGGCTCCACGACGGCCCCATGGAGCCCTAACAAAGGGCCCAGAAGAGGCCCAATAAGACCCGAAGAGCGCCACGAGCGCCCCACATACATACATACATACATACATACATACATACATACATACATACATACATACATACATACATACATACACATACATACAACATACATACATACATACATACATACATACATACATACATACATACATACATACATACATACATACATACATACATACACATATATACATACATACATACAGACAGACAGACAGACAGACAGACATACATACATACAGACAGGCAGACAGACATACATACATACATACACACAGACAGACAGACAGACAGACAGACAGACAGACAGACATACACACATATATCTATATATACGTACGCACACACATTTGGAGGGGCCCCAGGACACACAAATAAATACACACAAATAAAAGGATTCCACATATGTTCCCATATCTTCTGGGTTTCTGTCTCCCCCCCAACTCCCCAGATTTTCCCGTGTTTCCTGGGGATCACGATTGTGTGTCCGGTGGCTTCCAGGATCGTCCCTGAAGAGGTCGTCGTCCCCGTCGCCTCGGTTGCCCTTCACAATTATTATTATCCTCCTCCTCCTCCTCCTCCTCCTCCTCCTCCTCGTACTCCCACCGCATTCATAGTATACTTCGCTTCCTAATCATTATCCTCGCCCTCTCCCGAGGAATCCTCATCTCCCTCCTCCTCCTCCTCCTCCTCCTCCTGCTCCTCCTCCTCCTCCTCCGCCTCCTCCTCCTCCTCCTCCTCCTCCTCCTCCTCCTCCTCCTCCTCCTCCTCCCCCTCCTCTCTCTCCCCCGCCTAAAGTTAACCAGGAAATCCGTTGGAACGTGTTCCATCAAACTCCTCTTACTTCCGCTCGCATTCCTGCTCCTTCTCCTCCTCCCCCCTCTCCACACCATACTCATCCTCATCGTTATCATGCCGCCTCCTTCTCTTCCCTCTTCCTCCTCGTTCGCCTCTTCTTCGTCATCCCGTTTCCATAAAGCGATTATTCCTTCTCCTCCTCCTCAACCTCCTCCTCCTCCTCTCCCCCTCATTAGACAGAGCCGCGAAGGTGTGGTTCACTGCTGAATCTGCTCAGGCAAATCCCAAACTTCGATTTGACGGCTACCGCCCGCTCTTGGTTCCACTGATTGCTCCGACACTTCCCTGATCAAGGCAACTCGCCAGGGCATCGTTTCTGGATGGGCTGGTGGGAATGCGCTTTGCAAGCCTCGGGTATCCAAGAGTCGGCCTTGACTCGAGTAGAATTTGGTTCGCAGCGTCATTGGCTTGCTTATTTGTCGAGGGAGGCTGAACTTCACCCCCATAGGTGGTGCCAATTTGACCGCAAAAACTTGGCATGCTATAGATGTTACGTGTCATTATGTGTTGTGAGGCTGCAATGACAAGTGGTAAACCGTAGCGACGCGAACAAACACGTGGTAGAGAACCATTGCAGGCCACCTGAAGTAAGCTCGAGGCAAACATGGGCCTGCGCCCATGTTGCATGGTGGGGAGCTGGAGGGGGGACCAAGAGGCGATAGATTTCCTGGAATTTACTAATACACTCCAGCATCACGGAACACATACAAGCCCAAGCACTCAAGATACCCGCCGAACCTCTTCCCCGAATGCCTCTGACATGTAGCTGGGCATCTCCCCCTGCTTTCTTCATGCCCATCAAGAAGACATGCCTTCATTTACAAGCATCTCACAACACTGCTGCATCTAATCGAAATCGCACTGTGCCTCGTCTCCTCAAGGCGTATGCCTTGACGAAGCCAGACTCGGAGCCGTCCTCGTATTGCACCTTTCGGGGCGAAGGGCATCTGTCACTCAGGCGGGACATTGTGAAGAGGCGGGAGCGGCATCAGCGCATGCGAGGAGGACGAGAACTGTCAACCAACACCGATCCTGTCCCGGCCGATCCTTGGCCCAAGATCGGTGTCTACGCTCTGCGCACTCCAAGGCACAAAAACCGCGCCCAGGACGGACCCTGGCAAGCCGGGGTGTTCGCATACAGTCGGGGCGTTGACCTAAGAAACCCTAAATTAGGAACGAGGCCCCTCTTGTCCATAAATTAAACTTCGATTTCCCATCGAAAACCTACGGAAAACAGAAGGCAAACCGTGAAACAATTAAGGAACACGGAGCCCCTCCCCAACGAGAAGGGTTCCTTCTTCAGGGCCCCGACTGTATACCTGGCGTCCCCCGACGCGACATGCTCCCTCATAACAACATCCACAAGATCTGCACTCTCTCTCTCAGAGCGGTTTGGGCTCGAGCCGTTCGGGTACGGGGCCAGGTCGCAATGCCCGGGCAACATTGTATATGCCAACACTGGCCATCGCTCGGACGTTAATTTCCTGTGTTTTTTGGTTTCGTGCGTGGCTTTTTATCCACATGATCAAGGATGCTCCTCGATGGTCCTCGCCGAAGGAACAATGCACACGTCCGAGCGATGCCAGGCAGCAGCGGGGTTGACAGAGTGCAGGACTCGGGGACTTCCTGGGTGGATCTGCAAAACCACGGGCGCGAGGAACTGCTGAGTGTGCGTGCGACCAGCACTCTATCTTCCCACTGACCACCTACCAGGCCACCCCAACCCCACCCGAAGACCCGAATCTGACCCGAATTTGGGCTGGCGGGGGGGGGGTACGGGTCCCATGAGTTTTGTTCACTGTTCCCCGACCCCTTCGACCCACTGGAAATGGAGGGCAGATCCTTCGGGTTGGGTTGGGGTGGTTGGTGTACTGTGTACTCAATGGAAGCGGCCGTCGATGCCAGCCGCCCCAAACACAACGCTCAGGTTGGGGTGGTTTGGTGGGTGGTGACCCTCGCCCTTCCCCCCCCCCGTTCATCCATCGCCCAATCCTCCCGCGCAGAGCCGCTGGCCCGTCAGCAGCTAGCTACGGGTAGCCGCTGCAGAGTTGCCAGTGCGGTGGGGCGCCGCCGGCCCCCGCTTACTGCACGCTGTGCTACACCGCGGGACCTCTTGGGGGTAGCGAGCACCAGAGAAGCCCTCGCAGGGGGACCTGGCGGCGCGCAGAGGGGGGGGTAGGGGGAGGGGGGGAAGGCTTCTTAGAATATCTAATTCTTAGAAGGCGCCGGCCTTACATCTAAACAGAAAGCCCCCGCCTTCTAAGCAAGCCGGGCTCCTTCTAAGAAGCCTTCCCCCCTCTCCCTAATTACCGCCCCTCTGCGCGTGGCCGAGGAATGGTGTGCACTGAAGTCTCGACTAGACGTAAGAGTGACCCTTCCTGCTGCTTCTGCTGCTCCTCCTCTCGTCCCCCGCCCCACTCCCCCTCCTCCGCCTCTTGACTGGGCGCCGCGCCTGAGACTCCCCTGCCGCTCGGCACTTGTACCTCATCGTTTCCTCCTCCTCGCTGCTGCACCCCCCGGATGCTTCCAGATCCACCTCACGGCCGCTCCTCCTTTGCAGATCGAGGCCGGTCGCGGAGAGGAAGGCAACAGACCGACCCCACACCCGGAGCCCAGCCCTCCGGGAGATCTGCGGAGGGCCCCGCGGGAGGCCTCCGGAAAAGCCTTCGGAGGCACTCGCGAGGCGCCAGAGGCGCGCGGAATGCTGGGCGCACGGATCCTCCAGTATCCTCGACCCTTCCAAGAGGCCCCAGAGGGACGTACGCGCCCAGCCAAATCCATGAACATGCTCCACAGATCGCGGAGCCGTCCCTGATTCATGCTGCGATTGCTCTCTGCCTGCGCTTTTTTCGAAGCCCAGACGAGTTCATGTACACGCACGTGGGCGCGGCTCCTCCACACCTCGGGCACTGACCAGCCCTTTTGCACGTCGATGGACTGGGCTCATCGCTTACCCTCCGTCCACATTGCTGACTAGGTGAGGCCAGCTTGTATGGAGGGAGGAGACAACGAGGACCATGGCCACGACTGAACGTGGAAACGTCGGTGCCTGTCTTGGTCACAGTCCAGCTTGGTCACCATCAATTCGTAGATCGTCCTCGCGAATCGGCGACGGCCGGCATGGATCATGAGCTAGGCCGGCGTCGACAAAATCCCTGCGACATCTTGACCATGGTCATCGTACTTACTCTCTCGATTGTGTGTGCACCCCATATATCGGGCCGGGCGGAAGGGGGGGATGACAAAGGGGGGGGTGAGAATCAGTTCACGTAACTGATTTTCCCTGCGCCTCCCGGCGCCAAGAGGCGCCCGTGTATCGAGGAATGGGCCCCTCGGTGGGGCTGAAACCAGCTGCATGCAGCAGATTTCATACCCCCCCTTGCCCTATCCCCCCATTTCGTCTGGCCCGAAAAAACCATATAACCTTTTGCAACAGTGGTGCCACTTCGCTGGCGGAGGCGCAGAAATGGCTCCTGGCCTCCTCGCCAGGAAGGCCCGGATGGTACGGCCTCGCGTTGCGCGCAGACAGCCCCCCTCGGGTAGTCCCAGCTGGCCTCAACAGGCACCACGAGCAGTGCGGGTCGGTCTCAACCCCCCGACCCTAGGGCGCGGAGCACCCCAGGGGTGCCGCCTGCGGCGGCGCCATGGTGTGGAGACCGCCCCAGACTACTCGGAGGGCCTGTTGGTGCTAGCTGGGACTACCCGACGGGTTCCTGTTGAGGCCAGCCGAGACTATAAACTCGTGGGGCTGTCTGTGCGCAATCACAAGCCTTTCCACTGGCAGAGGAACACACATCGCCCCCGGCTTCCTCGCAAGGAGGCCCACGCTCAGCCTCGAAATTCTCGCCAGAACGCACCCCAGAATAGGTCCAGGGATTGTTCTGACCCTTTCAAGAAAATCCAAAGCACACCTATTGCGCGCCGCATCCACAATCCAAGTCGCCGACGTGTGGACTAGATCTAGTCCGCCCGTCCGCTTCGTCAGATGTGGGGCGCCTTCGCTGGAGTGACCTACGGACGCGGAGGAACACGCACAACTCGCTCCTGCCCTCCTCGCGAGGAACCTGACGTGGCTGCGACGAACATGCCTTGTTGCGAAGCGTCTCCGAACGCTCTCAGCGTGTTCCTGAACGCTCTGGGAAGGCCGCGGCGCCCCGCACACATCCTCCACCCGAATTCGTCCCTCCCTCCCTCCCTCCCTCCCTCCCTCCCTGCCTCCCTCCTCCTCCTCCTCCTCCTCCTCCTCCTCCTCTTCCCTCCTCCTCCTCCTCCTCCTCCTCCTCCTCGTCCTCGTCCTCGTCCAGGATAAAAGGAGGACCACAGGGCCGAAAAAGCCAAAGAAAGCAAAGCTCCTGGAGGACACCGCACCCCTCTCCCCGCCGGGGCGGGGGCCAAACTCTCCGCGCCCGGCTGGCAGGCTGCCCCCAGCGGCATCCCCAGGCCCAGGCTGCGATTGGGCCCCCGACGCCGAGGTTCGAGGAGGGGTCGAGAGGCGAGGTTCGAGAGCGAGAGGTTCGAGCCTCGAGCCTGTTGCTCCTCCTCTCGGGGGGCCTCCAGAGACTCCAGCCAGCTCGCCACGGCTCGATCCGCCTCGAAACTCTTGCCAGAACGCACCCCAGAACAGATCGAGGGATTGATCTTTGACCCCGAAGCCCTAACCTCCTCGCGCAGTGAAACTTCACGCCGCGAGATGTTCTGCCCTTTTCGGCAACCAGGGGCCCCTGCCTGGCCCCGGGCTGCGCTGAGGAAAACCACAGCGCTGGATCTCTGGTGCAAGGCGAAGGGGCCGCGAACTCCGTGCCACGCCCGTGGCGCAACGAGCCCGAGCAGAGGGGGCGCAGCACGCCTGGATGGGGAACGATCGGGGAGGACAGGCTCGGGGGGGGAAGCACTGGCCTAGGATCGGCGATATAATCGGGGCGTTGACCTAAGGAATCCCAAATAAGAAACGAGGCCCCTGTTTCCCTTCGGTTAAACTTCGATTCCCCGATCGAATACCTAAGGACAACCCAAGGCAACCTGCGAAACAATTGAGGAACACGGAGCCCCTCCCCAACGAAAAAGGTTCCTTGTTCAAGGCCCCGGCTGTACATCGCCGAGAGGTCGGCGAGAGGCCCCCGAGGGCGCATTCGAGTGTTCCTGGGCGGGGTAGGCTGTCGGGCCCCTGTTAGCGACGGAGGGGCGACTGGGGGGTCGATGCAGCCCGCCCTGGGCGTATCCCTCCCGAGCGCTGCCCCCGAAGGCCGCGTGCGAGCAGTGAGCTACATCAGTCGGAGGCGCGGCACGACGAGGTGGCCCATGCCGTGGCCAACGGACCATGGAAGCAACTGCTGGGGGACCCCCATCGTCATTCAGCCCCCCGGGGGCGGTACACCACCAGCCCCAGTGTTAAGTCGGGCCAGTCCCCCTACAGGGGGATTTTCGACGAAAAATAAAAAATACCCCAAAAATACCCCCAAAAGGCAACACACATGATCAAAAAATAGTCCCCATACTATGTTTGGACTATTTTTCTGCGGATTTGGAGTATCTTTTATTTTTCGTCGAAAATCCCCCTTTAGGGGGACAGGCCCGACTCAACCCCAGTGTTTCCCACCGACACGGGCCAGTGAAGCGCCAAACATCAACGAGCAGTGCGCGGTGTCCATGGCCCGTCTCCCTCCCTTGATCTTCCTCCGAGCTCGCTGCTCTTCCACGACAGCCCACCACCCACTGGCTTCACGACGAGAGACATAACAGCACCGGAGAAGCCCAGAATGTCACACGAGGCTGCAGCAGGAGCGCACGCGCGAAAGGAGAAGCGGGAAGGAACCGGGACGGCGGCGGACGGCCAGCAGGAGGCAGCGACGACGCCCAATAACCTCCTCGCCCGCCAGGAGAACCAACGCCTGCATAGAACTGAAGCGAACACTCTCGGAGGCACGCGTGGATTCCGGGGATCGGCGCTGGGTCCCCCTCCCTGGCACGCGGAGCGCGCCAGGGGCAGCGACCGAGGCGCCGCCAGGGGGGGCACAGCGCCGATCAAACAAGTCCTCTCGGACCGTCCAGAGTGTACAGACGGACTTCGTTGGACAGGACACGCGAGAGGACAAAAGACCCTTCCGGGGGCCACATTTGAAGGCGCCCAAGGACACACAAATAACTACACACAAATAAAAGGATTCCCCCTATTTTCATATAGCTTCTGGGTTTTTGTCTTCCCCCCACTTCCCATCTTTTCCTGGAAATCGAAAGTTAATTGTGTCTGTGTGTTTCTTTCCCTCCTGAAAAGTGCGCAGTCGGACCTCGTTGGACAGGACACGCGAGAGGACAAGAGACCCTTCCTGGGGCCACATCGCCATAGGAGTATGCAGGAGGCACGGCACGGGTCGCGAGACACAGGGCACAAAGGTACCCTTGATTTGGCAGGGTCGACTACTGTGAAGGGGCCCTGGGACACACAAATAAATACACACAAATAACAGGATTCCCCAACCTTTTCCTATATTTTCTGGGTTTCTGTCTTCCCACCCAATTCCCATATTTTCCCATATTTTCCTGGTAGCCGGTGATGAATTGTGTCTGTGTTTTTTCCCGGAAAGGGCATAGGCCCAGGCTTCTCTTTTAGTATGTAAACAATGTCCCCCCGTGCCCAACTTGAAGGAGGCCGGCGGATTCTTTCACTGATAAATATCGAGGTCGAAGGAGGCCGGCGGATTAAAATTTGAGGATGTCTCAGGCGAAACGCTTGTTTTTGAAATCCCGATCGATAAATCACAGGGTGCGGGCCACTTTTTCGTGCGTTGAGGATGTCTCGAGCGAAACGCTTGCTCCGCAGAGTTACTGAGGATGTCTCGAGCGAATCGCTTGTTTCCACGACCACACCCCAGCAAGACCATCACCCAGCACGACCACACCCCAGCACGACCTCACCACAGCACGACCACACCCCAGCACGACCACGCCCCAGCACGACCACGCCCCAGCACGACCACGCCCCAGGACGACCACCCCCAGCACGACTACCCCCTCAGCACGACCACACCCCAGCACGACCACCCCCCAGCACGACCACACCCCAGCACGACCACTCCCCAGCACGACCACACCGCCTTGATTGAGTGGTTGCCTGTCGTCGTGGAATGTTTTGTGGGGTGTCTCGTGGACTGTTTCGCGGGGTGTCTCGTGGAATGTTTCCAGGAAAACGTTGAAAACGGTCGCCCGTGTCTCGTGGAATGTTTCGCGGGGCGTCTCGTGGAAGTGCTCGTCGCCCAATACGGTGTCGTGAAAACGTTTCCATGCATGCGGTTCTATATCCCTTTCCGGGTTCGTGGGTCCATCATGTTCCCCTCCTGATACTAATCCAGGCCGACTGTATGTTCGTGCCCTTTGCTGTTCCCGGACCTTGCCCTCGGGATTCCCGCCCCCCTCCTCGGCTCTCCTTCAGGACCCCCGAGCCGACACGATCGATCGGGCCGGGCGAAAAGGGGTGGGGATAACAAAGGGGGGTTTGGAGAATCAGCTCACGTGGCTGATTCTTCCGGCGCCTCCCGGCGCCGGAGGCGCCCGTGTATCGAGGAATGGGCCCGGCGGCGGGGCCGAAACCAGCTGCTTGCAGCAGATTTCGTAACCCCCCCTTTCCCAATCCCCCCCTTTCGTCCGGCCCGAATTGAGCACACGACCTCTCGGACGACCGAGGGCGCGGCGGCGCTGGACCCCCCCAGCACACACACCCAGCACCGCGTCGCCTGCGCCCCCCGCCCCGCTCCCCCGCCCCCGCCCCCGCCCCCTCCTCCTCCCTCGGCGGTGGACAAGCCTCTCTTTAGCAAACCTCCCCTTAAAGGTAGGGTCAAGGTAGGGGTCAATCTCTGATTCCCCCCCCCGTCTCCCAGACCTTCGACGTCGCGATCCTGTTTGCAGCGTGGCTTCCCAGCAGCCTGAATCGTTACTCGACGGTCCAGGGGCCGGGTCAGGGCCAAGGATGCCGAAGCATTGACGAGAACCTTCCGTCGTCACTTCTTGGCTACGCGGGGACTTCATGGGGGTCAAAAAGCAATCCCCGGCCCTGTTCAGGGGCGCGTTGTGGCCAACATTCCGAGGCGGATCCAGTCGTGGCGACGAGGAGCCCCCGGGAGGCCCAACAAGGAGGAACAACAGTCGAAGGTCGTTCCTCGAACTTTCGAACCTCGCATCTTCGAACCTCGAGGTATGTTCCCCCAAAGAAAGGGTCACGGTGGGCGTGTACGGGCGCCCCATGCAGGCCTTGCACTCGTTGTCGGTGTCTGGACCGTACACCACCACGCCCTGCCTCCCGTTCAACACCACCTGGCGCGCCCGGGCATCCCACCCCCCTCCTCCCGCTGGGTGGCGCTGAGACCTGGGCGTTGTATTTTTTTCGCGCCGGGCGTTTTTGCCCAATCTCGGGCCCCAAGATCATCACATATCGATATGGCTTGAACAAAATTGCAGACAGACAAAGTCTAAGGCGGCCGTCGGGATTTTTCCAGACGCAGCATGTTTCCGAAAATTCTTGTTATACCCGAACACACAACAACACAGGCGACAACCATGGTGCGTCGAGAATCCGGCGCGCCGGCAGAATGCGCGATTCAAACCAGGAGTCCCGCGAGGGCCAACCTGCAATAGGCGAGCCAACGCGTGAAACCTTGGACTGCGCAGTGAAAGGCAGAACGCGCGACCGTCTCCGACGGGTGCAAGGTTTTTCGGAAAGTCGGATATGAGGGGGAGGGGGACTTGACGTTGTGGATTCCTCCGCCAAGCAGTGCTCTCTTCGCTCTCGACGAGGGACCACCCTCGGCACGACCTCGAGAGAGCCTCTAAGAAACGCGCCGCCCATCCCGAGCCCCATGACTGACAACGGCTCGTGACGGGGGATGGGCTGCCGCGGAAAGTTCCCTCGGGATTTCCTGGCGCCCGCAGGTCGGCGGGGGCCTGCCCAGGAAACAGCCCAGGAGCGCCAAAACTCGACACAGGGGCGGCGGACAGGCTCCTCGCGCCTCACTCTGCCTCCGTCGCAGGCTGGCACCGCCGCCGAGACTTGGATGCCAACCTGGGTATGGTACTCTAGAGACGGGTCATGACAAAAAAGTTGAAACACAGTTTATGCCCATCTGTCCATATGCGGTCTGGCCATACGGGGCGGCGTCAACGCGACGCCAAGGAACGTCTTGGACTCGAGCAGTTGGCCTGAAAACACGCCGCGCCCGACGACCCAAATCATGAAACCCTGCAACCGGTCACTGTGTTCAGGGGGGTGCACGGACACGCGGAACACTGCTCGGCGAAGCGTGAGATTGCGACCCAGTCGGCGGGTCTCGGCCCGAGACCCGCCGACTGGGGTGCGGGTGCAAACCCCATTGGATCCGCGAGAGACGGGCTGGCGAGGACGGGGGGAGACGGACCCACGACCACCGATGCGGACAGCAGCCTGGGCCTGCTTGGGACCAGGCGGGTGAGGCCGTGGCCTCTCCGAACTGTGGCGTTTGACGGAGGAGGGGGAGGGAGAGAGGGGGAGAGGAGGAGGGGGAGGGGGAGGGGAGAGGGAGGGGGGAGGGGGGAGGGGAGGGAGGGAGGGAGGGGAGGGAGGGGGAGGGGAGGAGGGGGGAGGGGGAGGGGAGGGGGGGAGGGAGGGTTCCATGGTCGGGCAAGGGGGAAGGGGATGGTTTCATGCTCGGGAGAGAGGGGGAGGTCCCTGGCGAGGAGGAGGAGGGCGTGCGGGGAGGCCGAGGGGCCGAGAGGATCGGGCGGGAGCAGAGGAGAGAGGCCTCGCCTGGCCCCCCCAGGGAGGGGAGGGGGGGGGAACGAGGCAACGACGCAGACGACGCAGCCAGGACACCTCCAGGGGGTCCTGGCTCAGCCATGTGTCCCCGCTTCGGGGGCCCTGAGAGCACTGCCTCAGCGACGCGCCTGGGGAAACCGAAGGGCCAGGGGGGCACATGCGAACCCTACCCCTACCCCCCACGATTTCTGAGGGGGGGGGCTGGGGTTCACGTCCTTCGGGAGCTCCCCAAACGAAGTGACCCCCCCCTTCAGAAATCGTGGGGGGTAGGGGTAGGGTTCGCATGTGGCCTCCTAGTAGCTGGATGAAGCGGAAGGCCGAATGGAACGGAACTAAGCCAGATTGGGCCGATTCTCGGCCAGGGAATTGCCAGTGACGGTTCTGAATGTATAGTTAGCCTCCCAGGAGCTGCATCCTAACCGATGTCCATGAAGACGACCACGCTTCCTGCGTCGTTCACCTGGCCAGGACGGGGTGGGCACGGAGACCACCCAGACAGGCGATGTCCTGATTTGTTCAATACGCGGTCCTCGAAAATCCCGACCATTCCCCAAGACTGGTTTTCCCCCGACACATGTTTAGACGGTCCCTGGCCCGGCGGGGGTCTGCAGAAATCGAAACCAGCCAAAAACCTCCCGTCGTAATTTTTCACGACGCTAACATGTTTAGGGACATGAGCGTGAGCCACACCCGCGCCAGGGGGGGGGATCAACCGCTAGGTGGTGCGGTGCCGGCGCCGGCGGACATCTGCCGCCCGCGGCTGCTCGAAGCTCTGCTCGCCGTTCGAGGCCCCTCGACGGGCACTTCCCCTCTGAAGCGGGGGGGGAGCATAAGAAAGATCGGGCAAAGGGCTACATCAATCGGCATGGCATCGGGAAATCATATCGAACCAGACTATGCGTCGAATCGGACTGCGTCGGCACGGAGTCGGAATCGATTCGGATGCGCCAGTACGCACAAAAGAGCTATGCAAGCCTCGGACCACATCGGATCGCTGGACGAGTTATCGGAATCAAAATCGACGTCGACTCGGACCGATCGGCTCGAAATGGACCCTGAGTTGGGGTGGATGGCCAGGGGCGAGGACGAGGCAGGGGAGAGGAGGGCGGGGGGAGTAGAGTTAAGTCGGGCCTGTCCCCCTACAGGGGGATTCTCGACGAAAAAAAAACCCTCAAAATGATGAGAACAAAAAACAATCTAAAAATAGCCTGGGGACTGCTTTTTTAGTATTGTTTGACCTTCTTGGGGTATTTTGGGGGTATGTTTTATTGTTCGTCGAAAGTCCCCCTGTATGGGGGACACGCCCGACATAAGAGTAGAGGACGGAACATCGGCACAACATAAATGAAGGGGCCCCAGGACACACAAATAAATACACACAAGTAAGAGGATTCCCAATATTTTCGCACGGTTTCTGGGTTTTCGTTTCCCCCCCCACTACCCATATTTTCCTGTATTTTCCCAGGGCTCGACGATTGATTGCGCCTGTGTGCTTTTTCTCCTCCTGAGTCAACGTCTGGAGCCCTGCCCGGACTTCGCGGGTCGGCGCTGGGCCCCCCCCCTCCCCGGCGCGCGGAGCCCCCGGCGCCGATCCCCAAGAAAACATCCGCGCGGAGCTCCTCGAGATCATGCCTCTGCCGCTCTTGAAGGGGAACTGGGAGACACAAATAAATACGCACACACAAATAAAAGGACTCCCATATATTGTCCCATATTTTCGGGGTCCGCTTCCCATATGTTCCTATACGTTCCTGGGAACCGACGATTAATTGTGTCTGTGTGTTTCTTTCCCTCCTGAGCTTTTGCCGTCCGCCGACACGGAGGGCGTTCATGGACGCGAGGCGGGCGAGGAGGCGAGGAGGGCGAGGTAGGCCTGCGGGGGAAGCGAGCCAGGACGAATGCGGGGGAGAGCGCGACGGGGGCGGGCGACGTGACTTCACCGCCTTCCCCGGGCGCGCCCGCGCCCGTCCGATGCTGCGCGCAGCGCCAGCGTTAGGTCGAGCATGTCCTTCGACGGGCGGATCTTGGACGAAAAATGAGGAAACAGTCAAACAATCATCAAAATTGTCAAAATGGGGGAAACAAACGTCGTCACCATGTCATTGTTTGACTATGTTGGAACAGTCCTGCTGTAGAGGGACATGCCCGACTTAACGCCAGCGAGGCCCGCGCACGCGTGGGCGAGGCAGGACGCGCGGCGCTTCACAGAGGCTCGCCCTGGATGCCGGCGGCCGCCGTCTCGTGCAGGGCAGGAGGCAACGTCGCTGCTCGCTCGCCCTGGCTCCCGGCGCTCTCCCGCTCCTCCTTCTCTCTCTTCCTCCTCCTCCTCCTCCTCTCTTCTCCTCCTCCTCCTCCTCCTCCTCCTCCTTCTCCTCCTCCCTCCTCCCTCCTCCCTCCTCCCTCCTCCCTCCCTCCCTCCTCTTCCTCCCTCTCCTCCTTCCTCCTTCGCCCGCCTCCCTCCTCCCTCCCTTTTCCTCCCTCCCTCCTCCCTCCTCCCTCCTCCTCCTCCTCCTCCTCCTCCTCCTCCCTCCTCTTCCTCCTCTGTCCTCTCTCCTCTCTCCTCCTCCTCCTCCTCCTCCTCCTCCTCCTCCTCCTCCTCCTCCTCCTCCTCCTCCTCCTCCAACTCAACTCCTAGCCATTTCCAGGTTTCGAGCAGGCACAACCTTTGAGGCAGCGCACTTGGAAGTGGCGCAGCTGTCTCGAGCCAAAAGATTTCCTCTTCTCGCCCATGTCCGCTGGCCGCGATGCTGTGGGAGGCAAGCAGTTCCAAACTTGGGTCTGCAGCGATTCCCACTGTCGATATGCCAACTTCATGTGGCGAACCCATTGTCGTGAATGTGAAAAGATCGGCCCGCCCAGAGCCCAGAACGTCCAGAGGCGGCCAGGAGACTCTCCCCCTTGGGCAGAGCGCCTCCAGGGTGACTGGGCGCGTGGGCCGCCCCGTAGTGCGAAAGGGGGCGGAGACCAGCCTGGGGACTCGAACCGTTCCAAGGGTGGCGGCGGAGGCAAGGACAAGGAACGGGCCCCAGACAATGCGATCGTTGTCCAGATCCTCCGCGCCTTTGAGAAGCACTCGGGAAAATCTATGGATGACGTGGTGGCCTTTGCGGAGAAGCCCCCCGCGTCGGAAGAGCCCCAGCCCGCAGACCTCAGCTCGAAGTCCCTCCAGGACTTGTTGGGCAGGGAGACGCGACAGCAGAAGCAGATTGGTGCAAGTCGGGAGCGAGTCAAAGAGGCAGAAGCAGCACTCGAGGCCGCCCGAAAGTTCGCAGAGGAGCAGATCGCCCAACTTGCGGTCCACGAAGGCAATCTCAAGAAGATCAAGGCAGCCATCACCGCCAAGCAGGCGGAGGCTGTCATCCCCAACCAGTCCAAGGTCGGCGACATCAACAGTGGCATCGAGCTGCTGGAGAACTTCGGCAAGATGCTGGACGCGATGGGCGCACATTTCGGCGTCGACGTGGCAGGGATGGCCAAGGAGACAGCGGCGAAGCTTGAGGAGCAGAAGCAGAAGGCGGCTGAGGCAGCCAGCGCTGCTAAGCCTGGTGCTCCTCCTGCTGGCGCTGGGGGCGCCGCTGCTTCTGGCGTGGACGTACCTGCAGGAGGCATGGACGTCGACGTCGAGTTCGACCCCGCAGACCCTGCCATCCAGGCCTGCCTCAAGGAGGCTGGAGTGGACGTCGATGACCCCGCCAAGGCCAAGCGGCTCCTGGAGGCCCTCGGCAGCGCTGCCAAGAAGCCAAGCGTCTTTGATCGCATGCGGGGCTCTTGTGGAGCGCAAGTGGAGCTGCAGCAATGTGGAGCTGGAACGATTATGGATGCTGGTGTGCAGCACGAGATAAGTTTGTGGTCGGCCAATTCATCGAGCTGGTCGTCGGCGCAGACGTTGTTGGAGTGGGCCCACGGCAGTGCTGACCAGGCGCTGCCAGATGTGCTTTGTTTGCAGGAGCATCGCATCAAGAGCGGTCCTCTGTTGGAATCGGTTGTTCGATGGGCCAGGATGCGCACCTACTACATGTATGCGCGCAAGGCTGACTCGACGGGAGACGGACCTCTGCAATCGAGCGGAGGTGTAAGCGTTCTCAGCAGATTGGCCGCCAGTAGGGAGCCGCAGGTCCAGGACGAACTGTTGCTGCCATCGCACCGAGTGGAGTCGGTGCGCCTCAATGTGGGTTTGGCGGTGCCGCTGCACGTGGTCTCCCTGTATTTGGTCACGAGCATCGGCCTGACCAAGCAGAAGATCGACATTCTGACGCAGCTCATGGAGTACCTCGGCTCACTTCCTGGGCCGTGGATCGTGCTCGGGGACTTCAACATGCTGCCCGAGGAGGTGCAGGAGTGGGCCCTGCGCGCTCAAGCGATACCGTTGACAACGGGTGCACCTACGTGCGGTGGCAGAGATCGACTTTGGCGTCTGCTCGCGCGCGCTGTCTGGCTTCATCCACGCGGTGGTGCCGATCGAGGGCTCAACGCTGCAGACGCACATCCCTGCAAACGTTCGGCTCCGAGGCTTGGGGAGACAAGCGCGTGTGACGCGCCCCGTCTTCCCGCTCAAGTTTCCGATCTGCAAGCCGCCCCCTGTGCGGCCTGCACCACAGATTGCTTCAGGCGAAGAGCGGCCTTGGACGATTGGAGAGGCACTCCCTGGAGACCTCGGCGAGGCGTGTGCTGCTTGGTTTCGTCATGCCGAAGCCTATCTGTCGGAGTTTCATGGCCTGTCGGGCTGGGCGCAAGGTGCCTGGAGAGGTCGCGCCGAGGGTTTCAAGACAGCGAATGAACCGTTCACTCAGGCATGGGAGCGCTCTCTCAAACAGCATTCTAGCAGTGAGTAAAAAGCCTGGGCCAGGTTTTATTCGGCGGCCATTCGCTTGTCGGAGTTGGGCTCTGTAGCCAGAGCCCGTCGATGCCCGTCGCTGGCTGCCCTGCGTAGACAGAGGGATGTTGTCAGTCGCATTGTTCTTGACACTTGGCCTGAGTCGGGGTCGCTCAGCATGTGGGCCCAGACCCCACGTCAGGACTTAGTCGATTTAATCGCGTCTCGGGTTGATGGGGACTCGGCCAGGGCCTCGCAGTTCATGGAGGCTGCGAGGCAACACTTGGCCAATCTCCAGAGGGCTTCGAGAGCCGAAGCAGCTAGAGCTTGGCGTGAGTGGGCCCAGGCGGCGGTTCTTAACGGTGGCAACTGCGCCTTTCGCTTCGTCCGTGATACTACGCAGCCCTCTGTCATGGAGACGGCGGCAGAAGCCAGCGCTCCTCCGCTCCCTGTAGCAGGCCAAGAGGCCCTGGATTTGATCATGCAGACCTGGGCTCCACTCTGGGTGAATGTAGAGCGGGAGTGCGGGCCGCACCCTGCGTCGTGGGAGCTCTCACGGCCCTCTACTGGGGACGCGGGGGCTGGTGGAAGCACGTGCCCGCGGGGGGTCCACCCGAGGCCCGAGGGTGGCGGAACGCCGATTGGAAGGCTTGACGCGTACGCTGAGCTCCCACCAATCACTCTTGAGCAGCTCGACCGAGTGCTCCAGAGTTACCCCGCCAGCGCAGGATTGGGGCGGGATAAGTTGCACCCCAGACAGATGACATATCTCCCAGGCTCGCATCGGCAGGCTTTCCTGGACATCCTGCATGCGTGGGAGAGAGCACCAGAAGATCAGGATCTTTGGACGCTTCTGGTCTTCTTTTTAAGCAAGCCCAATCCCCCAGGGGGTGTGAGACCCATCGTCCTGTTCTCCCTCTGGACTCGGGTGTGGTCGAGGTGTCGTCAGGTCGTTGCTCGTCGTTGGGAGAAGTCTCTGGCGAATACCGCCTTCTGGGGAGATGCGGGGCACACCTGTGACAGGTCAGGACTAGTGCATAATGTGCTTCAGCGTTTCGCTCGTCTGAAGGGGTTTTCGGCTGCCAGTGGGCTGCCGGACCTCTCGAAATACTATGAATATATATATATCACATGAGGAGCTTAGGAGGGAAGCCATCAACACTGGTTCCCCGCTAGCCCTTCTTCGCAGCCTCTGCTCGGCGTATAGGCTTCCTCGGCGTGCTGTTTGGCAGGGGGCAGTTGCGCCTGCGGTGGAGGCAAACGGGACTGTCGCTGCGGGGTGCAGCTCTGCGTTGGCACTGGCAAAGCTGCTGGTGCACACGCCACTCGAGAAGTTGCAAGCCAGGTTCCCCGCGGTGCGGTTTCAAAACCTCGTGGGCGATTTGTTGCCAGGCGCCCGGCACTGCTGAGCAGGTTCTTTCCCAGTTTCCTGAGGCCATGATGGCCTTGGTCCGAGGGCTCCGGGAGAAACAGCTGCGGGTCAACTGGGATAAGACTGGCTATTTAACATCCTCTGCAGAGCTGGCAGTACAGCTCAACGCTAGGTGGTCTCTCGGCGATGAGGATCGACTCATCGGGACCAGGTGCTTGGGCACCGATGCTAATGACGGGTCGGCTCGGAGGGTGGGGGAGCAAGATAAGCGAATCGCCAAGGCTAAGAGAGTCTCGGCGGGAGTTCAGCTGCTCAGAGCTGCAGGCGCTGCTGTCAGCACTATTCAGAGGGGGTCTCCTACGGCGACGGCGGTGTGGGGGAGTGCGGTCACTGGTCTGTCAGACCACAAGTTACATGGGTTGAGAGTGTCGGCCATTCGTGCGGAGGGCCGCCTCCCTGCAGGCACCTCGGTAGGCCTTCGATTGCGCGTGTCCCCCAGAGGCTCCTTCAGGGACCCTTGGGTTGTGCATGCTGTCGAAATGGCGAAGCAATGGGCTCTTTCGGCCCTCTCGGGGCTGCCAGGGCGTGGCCCCATGCAGGGTTGCTGGGGGGCTGGACCTCCTCGGCAAAGCCAAGCCCTGGGCGCATTGTATCGATCCCAGTCAGGTTGTGCTGCTTTGCATGGCGCGCATTGGCATTGCTATGCCCGCGGCCTTCTCCTTGGTCTTCCAGGGCCTCGAGTATTCCATGCTGGAATTCACGCCAGGTTTTATAGCGGAGCGTGCGAAGGAAGCTGCACTGGTTTCCTCAGACGTTCTTGCCCTGACTAGAATTGAAAAGGGGTGGCGGGGGGCTCTGCACTGGGGGCCTCTCAACCACCTCCTCTCTCGCAGTGTCACGGACACCTGGGCGCCGCATCACAAGGCGGCGCTGCGGAGCTTAGTGGGTGGATCCCACTGGCCACAAGCGCGGCTCTTTAGACATGGCAAGGCCCAGCATGCTCGATGCTTGATCTGTGGAGGACAGGGCACGCTGTTTCATCGGTTTTACGAGTGCCCGTGCATCGAGGCACACAGGCGTGAGGAATGCCCGCCACACGTGCGGACAGCCGCCAGAAAAGTGAGCTCGCAGGCGCCAGAGGTGGTGGACATGTTTGCTCGATGTCTGTTTCCGTCTCCAGCCCGTTGCTCTCCCATCCAGGAGGCCAACCTTGAGGACCAGTTGATCTGGATTGGGGCCCCCGAGGGCTGGAAGTTTTCGGGCAAAATTTTTGATGGACGGCAGCGCGTTCAACTCTCGGTTTTCTGGACTCTCTCGCGCTGGGTGGTCCATCGTCCAGATTAACGAGAGCGGGCGCCTGGTGGCAGGCACCTTTGGAGTGGTTCCTCTCAGCTACGCGCCCAACCAAACGGCGCGAGATGGAGAGGATAGAGCCTTTCAGGTCTTGGCTGAATACTCGGAGTGGAATGCTCAAGATCCCCTCACAGTTTACTCAGACTGTGCGGGTTCGATTGAGTGCGCGGTGAATCCAGGCGTGGCGCTCGACCCCATGAATTCTAGAGGGCACTTTTGGGCCCGCTGGTGGGAGGGGATCGGCCACCAGGCGACGGCTGTCAAGGTCAAGGCGCATCGTGCGCGCTCCTCGGCCACCAGCTTTGAAGATGATTGGCTGATCCTCGGCAATCAGATGGCGGACCGCTGGGCGAAAAAAGGTGCCTTGAGGTGGTCGGTCCCCCCACAGCAGTGCGCCTTTGTACAGGGGGTCGAGGCCATGGCCCACGATGTCTCGAGATGGCATGCGAGGGCCCAACAGTTGATGGTTGATGGGGGGTTCGTCGACTCCGAGGGGGTTGTTGGGACCTCGGATATCACTTTCGAGCTCAGCCCTTTCGAGTGGTAGTGCCTGGCCAGTGCGGCTTGTGAGGAGGGGGTGGAGCCGTTTGCGGCTGTCCCAGGCGTGGTTCCTGTCAGGGGAGCTGCGTCCTCGGCCTCCCTGCCGCCTCCTCCGCCGCCGCCGCCCCCTCGTTCCTCCCCTTCTGCTGCTGCTGCGGGTGGGGAGGAGGGCCCAGATCTTCAGGAGTGCTCTGGGACGCCTTGGGCTCTCAATGGTCACTCGGTTGTCAAGGCGTCGGTCGTGCCCCTGATCGAAGGGGCGGAGCCAGAGCCAGACGTTTTATTTTGTAAAGTTTGTGGGTCCTCGGTGCACAAGATTGTTCGGTCGGGTGAGGGGCTGGACGGGGTGTGTCGTGGGAGGGGGGCCCCTGGTCTGCGGACTCAGCGTTCCCTCCTCCGCCGAGGGTTCATGCCAGGACGCCTTAAGGCGCGGATCGAGGACGTCCGCGGCCCCACAGGCGACGACATCGTGTCCTGGGCCTCCCGCTTCCCCTCCCTCGCTGGAGGCGCGTGGGGGCAGGAGGCAGGAAGTGGGGACGTTCAGTTGATGCGTGCTCCGACGGCCTTTGAGGTCAAGTACGGCACCAACGTGCCGCAGCTAGACGACAGACAGGCCGCTTTGTTGCACGGTTTTGATTCCCCCTCGGCCGTGGTGGACTTTTCCAGGTCCCTGGGGAGGGGGGAGCCCGAGTTTTATGAGGAGCCTGCCGAGTGGTAGGCCTGATGCTCTGCGGAGAGGGGGCCCTGCCCCGTGTAGTCAGCACACTCAGCACACCCAACTCAACTCCTACTCCTCGTCGTCCTCCTCCTCCTCCTCCTCCTCATCCTACGCCATCCCCAAATCTCTCCCCCTGGAGGCCTAAGCAGGCCCAAACGTGGAACAGCATCGGTATCGTTATGTTTCCCCCCCCCCTCTGAGCTCAGGATCGGGCACCATGGCCACGAAGGACTTGACTAGTGGAGCAATTATGTATGAGCTGCCGCATAAGACTGCGTGTACAACATGAATATAAGGAGAGAGAGAGAGAGTTATAGAAAAGGAATATATATATATATATATATTGAGAGAAGGAAAAAGAGAGACAGAGAGAGCGGCAGAGAGAGGAACTCACGCGGAAACCTTGTCGCCCTGCCGCACCTCCTCCGGCTTGTCCGCGTACGTGTCCCATATCTGCAAGCGTGCGAGCTTACCCTTTCTCCCAAGCGCGGACTAACCTGGATTCCAGATCCGTGGGTCTGGCACATGGGGAAGGGAGAAGAAGCCCTCGGAACCAATAAAGTCAACACCACCTAACCTGGCGAGGGCGCGCGCCGATCTGTATGGACACGAGGCCCGACGATTATCCACGCGTCTGAACCGTCACATGTGAGCCATAATACGCACACTCTACAGGTCAGACTACTGAAACGCTGGCAGGTGTGCAGAAAACGAAGAGTGCCTGCCGCCAGGCGAACCCCAACGTGAGTGTTCGATCTCACGGCGTCGACTGGACCCGCAGGGGCAAAGTTCGAAATTGGTCCTCGACTCTCTCTCCCTCTCCCTGCCTGGTCATAGCCCAAAACTTCCGAAATAAGGACAATTTACTGATCGACCTGTCCACCCCCCGTCGACTCTCTCTCCCTCTCCCTGCCTGGCTGTCCTCGGGCCGCCAGCCCCAAAACTTCCGCGGCGACTTCGGGACGATGCGGGCACCCCCGACTCCGCGGCAGCTCCGCCGGCACGGCACTTGCCAGCGAACCCACGGCAAGGACTTGACGGCGGGAGTCCCGCCCCTTCTCCGTCCCTGCCCCCCTCCCTACCTCTGTGGATGCCACACCAGCGAACCCACGGCAGGGTCTTGACGGCCGGAGGCCGCGACGGACACCCTCCCCGCGCCTTCTCCATCCCTAGGGGGGCAAAAAGTGGCATAGATATAATAACCTCGGAGGTCCGCGCGGTGTTCTCGGATCGGCGCTGGACCACCTTTGCATGGCTGTCTCCTGCGCCGTTCGACTTGGCCCTCGCTCGAGGCCGCGTGCCTCGCAGGTGACGACAGGCCAGTGCCTCAGCTGAGGGGCGTGAGCTGCAGGTCTTTACTTAACGATTTGTGAGGGTCGAAGTTACCCACCCATGTAAAGCTGTTGGTCGTTCCAGACATTACCAGCCTGGAACATATCCCTATCCCTATGCTGGGCATCTCCTCATCACGATGCCAATCTTAGGGGTTCGGGTATTTCTTGAGGGTGCATCCCTAAGATTGTCATCGCTTTTGGGCGTGTCAGATCTTAGGGATACGGATAAGTTCGAGGCTGGTAAAGACAGTGGTGGATTCCTTGGGCTCGTCTCGTCTCGTCTCGTCTCCTCCTCCTCCTCCTCCTCCTCTTCCTCCTCCTCCTCCTCCTCCTCCTCCTCCTCAACCTCCTCCTCCTGGCAGTTGCAAGCAACACGCTCGACACCAAATTCGCTCGGAGCACGGCCGCGGGCACGACCCCAACTCCGCTGTGAACGGGCCCCCGAGCAACGCTGCGCTGAATTGGAATGTCCGGTGGGATGGCGCGGACCCTTCTCCTCCTCCTCCTCCTCCTCCTTCTCCTTCTTCTCCTCCTCTCCTCCTCTCCTCCTCTCCTCCTCCTTCTTCTTCTTCTTCTCCTCCTCCTCCTCCTCCTCCTCTCCTTCTCCTCCTCCTCCTCCTCCTCCTCCTCCTCCTTCTCCTTTTTGGTGTCCTCCGTGGACTGGCGGCGACAATCATATTCCCGGAAAGGATCTCTGGGAACATGATGGTGTGGGCCGTATTGGAGTCTTCGTGGAGGCTTCCAGGGTACCCCACATGAGACTGCAAAGCCCAAGGGACAGCCAGATGAAATCATTCAAAAATCTTCAGATGGTGGTGAAGCTCAAAAGTGAGATTGGGGAGGTGTAATCTAGCAAAACAGAACATGAACATCGTAGGAGATGGGAAGGCCACGGCAAGGAATGTCATACGGAGCGTAATTAGGGGGTGTGCGAAAGAGACTGGAATGGCTATCGACCCATCTCGGCACGCCGCCTTGCGTGGGTAGTGCGTCAACAAAAAAATGAGAATGTCAGAAGGGATGTCGAGGGAGGCCTCGCGGGGGCCTCTTGGGGGCCGTTGTTTGGCCTCGTGGGCCGTTTTGGAATCTTCTGGGGCGTCGTGGGGACCTCTTGGGGTCCGCTTGGGGCCTCGTGGCAGCCTCTGAAGCCTTCTTGAAGCCTCCCGGGAGCATCTTGGGGCGGAAGACTCAAAATGTCGGTTCATGCTCCACCTCTGGAGGCCATCTTGGGGCCAGTTTCAAGACCTCTCAGGCCATCTTTGGCACCCCTGGGGCTGTCATAAAACCTTGTCCTGAGGCGGTGTTGCAAGACTCTTGGGCCGTCGTGGATTGTCAGAAACTCGGAAAATCTAGGCCTCCAAAACATTGAAAAACCTTTGAGACATCAAATATCATTGCCTCTCGAGGCGCTCATCTGGGGCCTGGGGCGCCCACTGAGGCCTGCCCGGGGCCGTCCTGGAACCTTCCTGAAGCCTTCAGGGAGCCTCTTGGGGCAAAGAACTCGAAACTACGGTTCATGCTCCCCTCTTGAGCACATCTGGGGGCCAGCTGTAGGGCCTCTTGGGCCGTCTTGGGCCGTCTTGGGCGAGACTAGTGCTGTCATGGAGCCCTGTTAGGCCGTCCTCCTGGGGGCCTCTTGGCCCGTCCTGAGGCGGTGTTGGAGGCCTCCTGGGCCGTCGTGGATTGTCGGGAACTCGACAAGTAGAGGACCCGAAAAATATCGACAAAAACCTCAGGGACATCAAAGATTTGCGCCCCTCGGGGCACTCGCCTGGAGCCTCGGGCGCTCACTGGAACCTGCCATGGGCCGTCCTGGCGCCTTCTTGAAGCGTCCTGGGAGCCTCTTGGGGCGGAAGACTCCCGATTTCGGTTCAGGCTCCATCCACCTCTGGAGGCCATCTTGGGGCCGTCTGCAAGGCCTCTTGGGCAGTCTTGGGCGCCCCTGGGGGCATCATGGAGCCCTGTTAGGTCGTCCTGGGGGCCTCCTGGAGGCCTCTTGGCGCGTCCTGCAGCGGTGTTGGAAGCCTCTTGGGCCGTCATGGATTGTTGGACACTCGGAAACTTCAAAAACGCTAAGGACATGCAATACTTGTGGCTCTCAGGGAACTCTTCTGAGGCCTCGGGCGCCCACTGAAGCCTGCACGGGACTGGCATGGCGTAGCCTGTCTGCGGCGGTCTCGGGTTGTGTTGGGCTGGTCTAAAAAACTGTTACAACAATTTTGGAGCCGATACGCCCAAAAGGCCACTTCGGGGGGCCACAGGGGCGCCCCTGGGGCGCGAAGAGCCCCGATGCCAATCCGTGGTCGTGGTTCCGGGCCCGCGCCCGGCCTACTACGATATGTATGTGTGAAGGTGTGTGTGTGTGTATGCTTGTGTGTTGGGTGTTGTGTGTATGTGCGTAATTGTAAATATGTGTGCTGTATGTAAGAGTGTGTGTGTGTGTGTGTGTGTGTGTTTGTGTTGGACCGGTCGTGGACGCGGCGCTTTCTTGGAGGCTTCCTGGGTCTCTTGGACGGGGGATGGACGGAGACGGAGGATGGAATAGAGGATGGAGGTTAGATAAACAAAAACAGGAAAAAGGAGGATGGAGGCACCTCATGACCTTCCTCCCTGGTGGTATTTCAATGATTTTGACCATGTCAAAGAATGGATCAAGCTATTTGGGGATTATGGGTAAAATGAGGTGGGTCTATCATTCACATCAATTCTTTGGGGATTTAGAACAAATTCATTCGGTGGTCAAATACAAAGCGGATCTAGATCATTGACTCCAGGCTGCCGAAGCGCGATATGTGTGTGTGTGCGAGGTGTGTGTGTGTGTGCCAAGTGGCCAACCAACCCACGAGCCAATCAACCAACCGATCAACTAGCCAACCAACCAAGCAACACACCGACGAACAAACCGCTCAATCAACCTGGAAACAAGGCTTAACCTGGCAAATCGACGACGACAACGATTACGAGGACGACGACGGCGACGAGGATGACGACGACGACGAAAACGGCGACGACGGATTTAATTTGAATGGAATGGGATGGCCTGGGATGTGGGATGCGATGGGAGAGGATGGATTGGCATGGCTTGGTTTGTAATGGAATATAACGAAACGTGACGAGAACAAGAACACTGACAAACGGCGGTGGCTTCGTTCGGTTCCGTGACATGTCGGTCGAATGCATTACATTCCAATACAGTCCATCCCATCCCATCCCATCTCATCAAATACCATTATGTCCTATCCCATTCCAGTCCAGTGCATGATGTCGTCGTCTTCGTTGCCGTGGTCTTCGTCGTCGTCGTCGTTGTCGTCGTCGTCGCTGTCGTCGTCTTCGTGGTCGTCTTCGTCGTCGTCGTTCTCGTTGTCGTCGTCTTTCTGTTTGTCGTCGTCGTCCGCCGTCCGTCGTGCGGCGTCGTCGTCGTCGTCGTCCGCGGCTCTGCCGCGTGGCTGGTCGAGCTTGTTGTTTCCCCCTCGGCGTCCCCACGTGGGGAGTAGAGAGAAGCATTGTGTGGTTCCGCCCTGCTGCGTTACCACGTGGAGAGCATAGTGTTTATGTCGGGCCTGTCCCCCTACAGGGGGATTTTCGACGAAGAATAAAACATACCACCAAAATACTCCAAAAATAGTCCAAACATAGCCTGGGGACTATTTTTTGAGTATGTTTGTTTCCTTTTTGGGGCATGTTTGGGGCATTTTTTATTTTTCGTCGAAAATCCCCATGTAGGGGGACACGCCCGACTTAAGCATAGTGGATTAGAATCATGTGACTCCCAGGCGTTGCCACGTGGCGAGCTGAGTGGATCTGCGCATTTCTCTCAGCCCACGCGACGCTGCCACGTGACGAGCAGCATGGGCACCCCGTTCTGCGCCCCCCCCTCAGGCGCTGCCACACTCCGAGTGGGGAACGTGATGGCATGTACCGCTTGTCCCACCCGGCGCTGCCGCACGACGAGCGAAGTGAATTAGTGTGTGTGTGTGTGTGTGTGTGTGTGTGCGTGCGTGTGCGTGTGTGTGTGATAGAGAGAGTGTTCGCCCTCCAGGCGTTGCACCGTGGCGAACATTGGCGGCGCGCACAAGGGGGTAAGGGGAGGGGGGAAGGCTTCTAAGAAGGCCTCCCCCCTCCCCCCACCCCCCTCTGCGCGTGGCCGAGAGCATGGTGGCATCGTATCCGCTCTGCCCCGTTTTGAGGAGAGATCCCGGATGCTGGTCGCCACGGTACGCCTGGGCGCCTTCATTGTCCGGGAGAATTTCACGCCGACCGAGCGGATCACATCGATCCGCTAGCGGTCTTCCTGAGGGCCGAGTACCTTGTCATGCTGGTCCTTGCACTACCTTTCTCTCTTTCTGTCTGCTCTGCCCCGAGGCGTTGCCGTGTGCCACGCGACGTGCACGCTTTTCTCACACGCCCGGGCGCTCTCGGGCCCCCCCCCCGCGGGCCGCCGTGGGCCCCTTCCATGCCAACCCAGGGGCGCGGGCGGGCCCCCCCCTCCTCCTCCTCCCCCTCCTCCTCCTCCTCCCCCTCCTCCTCCTCCTCCTCCTCCTCCTCCGATCCTCCTCCTCCTCCTCTCCTCCTCCCTCGATCCCCCCCCCTCGATCCTCCTCCTCCCCCTCCTCCTCTCCCCCCTCCTCTCCCCCTCCTCCTCTCCCCCCTCCTCTCCCCCTCCTCCTCTCCCTCCTCTCCTCCGGAGAGCAGGGTACCGGCACCTCTCCGGCTCTCCGGCAGACGCCCCGAGTGCCGCGGTGCCGAAGAGAAGCTTGCCCAAGGTGGCCATGGCTTGAGGGAACGCGCTGGAGTCTTCGTGGGGCTGCGCGGTCAGGGGGGATCATCTTCTCGCAACGGCGCGACCCCCCTCCTTCCACTGCTGCGTCGAAGCCCCCAGAGCGGTGACGGCCGCGCCAAGGGCCGACTCTGGATGAGGGTTGGGGAAGGGGGGCTACTGAACCGATTTGTCGCTGTCCTTCAGGAGGGTTTTATGTGCATCTGCGTATTTACATGTGTGCGATGTGTTAAATATACATCTATAATATGCATAGATGCGTTGTATATATATATATATATATGTCTATATGCACATGTGTATATATCGGAGGTTGGGAGGTGAGATCGCAGTGGAACGGAGACCCCCAACCGGGAAATCGTTTCGTTTCGTTCGTGTCGTGCGTGCGGGCGAGGCGAAGCTGCGTGGGCGCGCGAGAGGAATGAACCCTCCGTTGCTAGGGCGAAGTGAAGACAACCCAACCCCGCCCGTCCAGCGGTGGCTCGCGGTGGCTCGCGGTGTCCCGTGGTGTCCCGTGCTGTCTGCCGTTACTAGGGCGAAGTCAAGACAAATGATTCTCCCCCGCCCGCCCGCCCGTCCGTCCGTCCGGCGGTGGCTCGCGGTGTCCCGCGGTGTCCCGCGGTGTCCCGTGGTGTCCCGTGGTGTCCCGTTTAATGAGATCGATAGTGAGATCGATAGTGAGATCGATACCGAGATCGATAGTGAGATCGATACTGAGATTGATGTGGTGCCCCGTGGTGTCCCGAAAAGTGAGACCGATGGTGAGATCAACAGGTATCCCGTGGTGTCCCGTAGTATCCCGTAGAGTGAGATTGATAGTGAGATCGATACCAGGATCGATGTGGTGCCCCGCGGTGTCCCGTGGTGTCCCGAAAATGGAAATCGAGAGTGAGATCGATAGTGAGATCGGCAGGTGTCCCGTGGTGTCCCATGGTGTCCCGTTGAGTGAGATCGATAGTGAGATCGATAATGAATTCGATACTGGGATCGATGTGGTGTCCCGAGGTGTCCCGTGGTATTGTGTCCCGTTGAGTGAGATTGATAGAGAGATCGATAAAGAGACCGATCATGAGATCGAGAGGTGCCCCGCCTTGTCCCGTTGTGTCCCGTGGTGTCCCGTTAAGTGAGATCGATAGTGAGATCGATAGTGAGATCGACAAGTGTCCCGTGGTGTCCCGTTGAGTGAGATCGATAGTGAGATCGATTGAGTCAGATGTTGGTCCCCCCTCTCCTCCCCTCCCCACAACCTCCTTATCACCCGAAGGGTGGTCGTATAGGTGTGTGTATGTATAAACACATATATATATATATATATATATATATGTGTAGATGCACCCCTATAACTATGAGTATCTTTGTACACATGCCTAGATATATGGATGTGCGCGCATCTGTGTCAACGCCAACAGACGCACACGACATGCACCCAGAACACACTCCAAGGGTTGGGCCGAGGCAGCAATACGGGATGGAACATCTCAAATCAGATGACTACTGACGATCGCTGGCATGTGCTCCCTCGATTTCGGCATCCAAGGGCCGTTTTGGGGCCCCGATGCTTCCAAACATGGGTACGGGACGGATAACTCCCCCCAGGGGGAAGGGTCGAGACCAAAACCTCTGGGCCCCGCGGGCTGAACAGATAAAACGTGTCGATGTCTACGAGTGGCGTCGCCAAACAATTCACGCTTGTGACGCTTTCAGGCCTCTGCACGCCGCTTCGCGGACATGGGACTTCGTCAACGCTGCGAAAAAAGACCAGCATCGCGGAAGATCGCTGCCATACACAAACTGTCTGCTGCATGTTTCAAACCTGGTCGATCTGTGATGGTCCAACGACCGGAAACGATGCGAACACGCCGGTGTGAAAAACATGCGACGCCCAGAACTCCAGGGAGGGCAGAGAGTTGCAGCGGCACATCCTCCTTCAGCTCGGGGAACTCTGAGTCCGCCTCGGTGCGCGCGAGCTGCGTCTGGGCAAGGCTGAGGACCGAATTCGTGAGCCAGTAGATGCCGAGGCCCTGGCGCGGGGCGTGAGAGTGGGGAGGGGGCGAGGAGGAGGAGGCCGACGACGACGGAGGGAGGCGAGAAGAGCAAGACGAGTTAGAGAGGACGGATGGAGAAGAACCAATATAAACGGAAGGAGAGAGGAAATGGAGGAAGACGACGAGGGAGGGAGAGAAGAAGGGGGACGAGGGATAAACGGGGAGCACTGAGGAGAAGGAGGAGGAGGAGGAGGAGGAGGAGGAGGAGGCAAAGGAGAAGGACGGAAAGGAGGACAACGGACGAGAGAGGGAGGAACACCAGGAAGAGCGCCGACTGTACCGTGCCTTCCCTGACGCCCACCTGGGAGGTGTGCGCAGGGACCCGGTGGATCTGCGCGCCCTCGCGGCGGCCCCCGATCTCGGCCCATCTGTGGGCCCTCGCCGAGCTGCTGCTCGCGGCGCCCGCGGGCCTGCGCAGACGGCCCACGGTGCCAGCGCAGTCTGCGCGGACGAGGGAGGAAGCGGGCGAGGCGGATGGGGAACTGGCCATCGCTCGGACGTCCATTCCCCTGTGTTTTCGTTTCGGTTTCGTGCGTGTTTATATCGCCAAATGATCGAGGATGCTCCTCGATGGTCCTCCCCGAAGGAAAAAAATGCACACGTCCGAGCGATGCCAGGGACGAGGAAGTGGAGGGGCAGGTGCAAGATGGACGGGGAGCCATGAGCGGCGAGCGCATCGTGTCCTCGCGGCCTGGATTCTGGGGCCGGATCCCGCGGGATGTGCGGTCGTGCGGACACGCTCCGCGTGGGGCGGGGTCGCGGCCCAGGGGCCCGGCCCGCGCTGACCATCGCTCGGACGTCCATTTCCTGTGTTTTTGTTTGGTTTCGTGCGTGGCTTCTTCGCCAAATGATCAGGGATGCTCTTCGATGGTCCTCGCCGACGGAAAAATGCACACGTCCGAGCGATGCCAAGCGCGAGGCCGCGGATACGGATGTTTTTCTCGTCCACGGGAAAGTTAGATGCTCATTGGGGACCTTCCTGGAGCCACTCGCGCCGCTCACGCGTCGAAGCTGCGTCAGACGTCCGTCGACTCGAGTCGACCTTGAGTCGAACTAGAATCGAACCGACTCGAACCTGAGTCGAACTGGAGTCGAACTAGAGCCGAGCCCGTGTCGAAAAGATGCTTTCGGTGGGCCCCAGGAGGGTCCCCGAAACGAGCGAGGGCACGGAGCGCTCTCGAGGAGCAGGAGGCCAGCCGAACATGGGATGGAGGCTCGCCCAGGCGCGCCTCGGCTCAGGGCACTGCTGGGCTTCGGGGGTGTGGAGCCGGGGTCGCTCCCACCTGCTGGGTACGCGGATCGGCCACGGCGGGCGCATCGCCGCTCAGCCGAACAGGTCAAGGTCCACGTCCTCTTCCTCCTCCTCCTCTAGAGGCCTCCTAGATGGGGTCCGAGTAGATGGGGTCGAAGGATCGCGCCGCATCGCCAATGCATCGGCGATGCATCGGCGACGTCGGCGTGGGGAAACACAGTCTCCACATCGAGCCGCATCGCCAATGCATCGCCGATGCATCGCCGATGCATCGGCGATGCGGTGCGAGCCTCCGACCCCATCTACTCCGACCCCATCTGGGAGGCCTAGATCCTCCTCGACATCGGCCAGACGAGCCACCACAGGCGACATCACTGCATCTTCTTTGCGCCGACGATCTCTTCCTGACCAGTGGCCGAGAGCACGGCGACAACAGTGGAATCTCCGTCCTCCTGCCGGGTACGCAGGGGAGGCTCAAGTCGGGAGCGGCCAAGAGGGGGGGGTCCAAGAGGGGGGGGGTGCAAATCATGACCGGCGGCATGTGCGCGGCCCAGCGGGGGGGGGCCAGGGACGTAAAGAAATATAAAAGAGGTGCCACGAGATCTGGGGAAAGATCATGGCCCCCGCCATGATATCCCACCCCCCCCTGGTCATCACCCCCCTCTCTTCCGCCCCCGACTCAAGGGTGCGGGCCACCTGCCTGCGGGCCGCGGGCGTGGTGCCGGGCCCCGCCCCCGACCTTGCGCCGCGCTCCCCGCGCGGAGGGGGAGGCTCGACTGGGCATCGCTCGGACGTCCATTCCCTGTGTTTTTTTGGTTTCGTGCGTGGTTTTTTTTCGCCAAATGATCAGGGACAAGGATGCTCCTCGATGGCCCTCGCCGAAGGAAAAATGCACACGTCCGAGCGATGCCGAGCCCCCCTCCCCGGACTGCCGTCGCATCCGGCGCCTGCGCCGCTCCCGGCGGCCGCGTGCGCTCTCCCAGCCTCGCGGGGCACTGTGAGAGCGGGCGCTGATCGTCGTAGCTCTCGACTACCCCCAGGCGCGCGCTGGCGTGTCCCGGGGTCCCTGCCAACGCATCGTCCCTGTGCATACCTCCACGGTCGGCGCTCAGCTTCGCAATTTCGATCACCATCTGTCCTGAGCCGTTGAACGAGGCTCCTCGGAGCACAGCGTCCCCGCTCATGGCAGCCTCCCACCACCACCACTCCTCCTCCTTCTTCTCCTCCTCCTCCTCCTCCCCATAATCATCATCATCATCATCATCATCATCATCATCATCATCATCATCATCATCATCATCATCATCATCATCATCATCAGATTCCTCCCTCCTCCCCCAACCCCCCTCCATCGCTCTCTGTCCTCCTCCTCATCATCATCATCCTCCCCTGACCTGACAGACTCCGGCGGAAAAAAACACACACAATATTTTAGACCTTTCCAGACTGTTTACAAAGTGAGCTTGACTTGTCATGCAAAGGTGCTGATGTTATGTGTTGGCCCTCGTCCCACCCCCGCATCTTTCGCAGGAGCGGAGTAAGGAAAAGCTGCATAACAAAAATTACTGTCGCTGGTCCGCGAGAGTTTCTTGGATCTGCGCTGAACCTCCCTGGCGCGTGGAGCGCGCCAAAGAAGGGCGGTGCCGGAGGCGCCGCCAAGGGGGTCCAGCGCAGGTACAAGAGATCTGCGCGGACGTCGAACGTCTCTATTTCTGCATATTTTCTTTCTTCGAAGGAAGAAAGTGTGGGAGGAGGGGGGGGAGGGTGAGGAGGAGGAGGAGGAAGAGGAGGAGGAGGAGGAGGAGGAGGAGGGAGGAGGAGGAGGAGGAGGAGGAGTTACGCTTCGCGCCGCCTGTCCTGGGGACTGACCAGCGTGGATATGCCGATAACGAACGGGAACGCGAGCGTGACCGCATCGGGCTCCTGCGGGCGTGCGCGTGGAAGGCACATCGGGCTACGGCGGAGGGGAGGGAGGAGGACCATCACGGCTGTCAGCCAGGGCACTGGCGGGACTCCGAAGTAGTAGTCGTAGTAGTAGTAGTAGTAGTAGTAGTAGTAGTAGTAGTAATAGTAGTAGTAGTAGTAGTAGTAGTAGTACTAGTAGTAGTAATCGTACTTAAAGTAGTGGTCGCCATAGAAGTAGTAGTAGTAGTAGTAGTAGCAGCAGTAAGAGTATGAGCAGGAGTAGTTTTAGTAGTAGGAGTAGTAACAGTAGACATAATAGATGTATATCGTAATCGTCGTCGTGGATGTCGTCGTAGTACTAGTCGTAATAGTAGTAGTAGTAGTAGTAGTAGTAGTAGTAGTAGTAGTAGTAGTAGTAGTAGTAGTAGTAGTAGTAGTAGTGGTAGTAGTAGTAGTAGTAGTAGTAGTAGTAAGTGTAGTAGTAGTATTAGTAGCAATAAAAGTGGTTGTAGGAGAAGTAAGTCGTAGCAGTAGTAGCAGTAGTAGCAGTAGTAATGGTAGTAATCGTAGTAGTAGTAGTAGTAGCAGTAATAGTCGTAGCAGTAGTAGTAGTAGTCGTAGTAGTAGTAGTAGTAGTAGTAGTGGTAGTAACAGTAGTAGTAGTAGTAGTAGTAGTAGTAGTAGTAGTAGTAGTAGTAGAAGTAGTAGTAGTAGTAGTAGTAGTAGTACTACTAACAGACAGGAGTAGCCGTCGTCGTCGTACGAGAAGTGGTGGTGGAAGTAGTCGTGGAAGTAATCAAAAGCAGTAGCAGCATTAGCAGTAGTAGTAGTAGTAGTCGTAGTAGTAGTAGAAGTAGTCGTAGTAGTAGTATTAGTAGTAGTAGTAGTAGTAGTAATAGTAGTAGTAGTAGTAGTGGTAGTAGTAGTAGTGGTAGTTGTAGTCGTAGTAGCCGTAGCAGTAGAAGTAGTACTAGGAGTAGTGGTAGTAGCATTCGTGGTATTACTAGTAGTAGCATTTGTAGTAGTAGTAGAAGCAGCAGTAGTAGAAGTAGTCGTAATAGTAGTAGTAGTAGCAAAAGTGGTGGTGGTAGTACCACTACTCGTAATAGTAGTAGTAGTAGTAATAGTAGTAGCAATCGTCGTAGTCGTGGCAGGTAGTAGGACAAATAATCAGAGTAGTAGTCAGAGGAGCAGTCTTAGTACTAGTAGTAGTAGTCGTCGTAGTAGTAGTAAGTCGTAGTAGTAGTAGCAGTAGTAGTAGTCGGAGAATGAACAGGAATAGTTTTAGCAGTAGTAGTAGTAGTAGTAGCAGTTTTAGTATAGTAATAGTAGTCGTCGTCGTGGTAGTATCGCAGCAGTCGCAGCAGCCGTAGTAGTAGTAGTAGTAGTAGTAGTAGTAGTCGTAGTAGTAGTAGTAGTAGTAGTAGTAGTAGTAGTAGTGGTAGTAGTAGTAGTAGTAGTAGTAGCCGTAGTAGTAGTAGTAGTAGTAGTAGTAGTAGCAGCAGGTAGTAGCAGTAGTAGTAGTAGTAATAATAGTTGTAGTGGTAGAGGTAGGAGTAGGAGTAGGAGTAGTAGTAGTAGCAGTAGTAGTAGTAGTCGTAGTAGTAGTAGTAGTAGTAGTAGTAGTTCCAGTAGTAGTATTAGTCGTATTAATAGTAGTAGATCAACTACTACGGCGACTACTACTACTACTACTACTACTACTAATAATACGATGTGCAGCAGTAGCCACACTAGTAACACAAATATTACAAAACGTGATAATAGTTGTGGTAGTAGTCCTCGTCGTATAGCCATCGTGATAGCAATATTAATAATAGTAGTCGTAGAAGTAGTAGTAATAGTAGTCGTTGTAGTAGTGGTCGTATTCGTGTCCCCGTCGTGGGTGTAGTAGTCGAAGTAGTCGTCGTCGTCGTCGTAGCCGTAGTAGTAGTAGCGATAATAAAAATAGTCGTCGTCGTAGTAGTCGTACTTATACTATGAGTAGTCAGAGTAGTAGTAGTAGTAGTAGTAGTAGCAGTAGTAGTAGTAGTAGTATTAGTAGTAGTAGCAGTAGCAGTAGCAGTAGTAGTGGTGGTAGTAGTAGTAGTACTAGTAGTAGTAGTAGTAGTAGTAGTAGTAGTAGTAGTAGTAGTAGTAGTAGTAGTAGTAGTAGTATGGGTAGTAGAAGTCGCTGTCATGGTGGTAGCCGTAGCAATAGGAGTAATCGTTGTAGTCGTAGCAGTAGTAGAAGTAATAATAGCATTCATAGTAGTAGTAGTAGTAGTCGTAGAAGTAGTAGTAGTAGTAGTAGCAGTAGTAGTAGTAGTAGTCGTAGTCGTAGTAGTAGTAGTAGTAGTAGTAGTAGTAGTAGTAGTAGTAGTAATAGTAGTAGTAGTAGTAATAGTAGTCGTAATAGCCGTGATAGTAGTAGTAGTAGTAGTAGTAGTAGTGGTAGTAGTAGCAGTAGCAGTAGTAGTAGTAGTAGTCGTAGTCGTAGTCGTAGTCGTAGTCGTAGTAGTAGTAGTAGTAGTAGTAGTAGTAGTAGTAGTAGTAGTAGTAGTAGTAGTAGTAGTAGTAATGGCAGAAGTAGCAGTATCATCATCACATGATGCAAGTATGTCGAATCTGATGTGTTCGACGGCGCTGACCATACCTTACCTGGCGGACTCATCCCGATGCCCCTAAGAGGACGACGACGAGGAGGCGAACGTGCGACACCCCCTGGGGGACAAGGAGAGGGAAGTCCAGGTCGGAGAAAGAGATAGGAGATAGCAAATGTGGCAGTAGGTGGGGCGTCAATCCGACGGTGTGCCCTTGGAGGAGCCCGGTGTTCCCCAAGATGGTCGTCGACTCTACGAGGCATGCGCAAATTGGGACCTTCGTAGATCTGCGAGCAGCCTGCACATATATGCCTTGCAGATCCGGCGGGAACAAACAGGTCGGGGCACATAGGATTCTGCACTCGACGTCCTCATCGAGGTCTGGGGGTCATGACGAGCGAACAACTCACACCCATACCCATAGGAGGGTCGAAAGGAGGGGAACTGGCTATGTGTATGGGTGCGACTTGTCGGACCCTGGGGGAAGCCCCCGTTCGAGCGGGGACCCCCATCCGACAACACGCACCCATGGCCTCCTCCGTCCCCCCTATGGGTGTGGGTGCGTGTTGTTCGATCGTCAGGTCAGATGTGCTCGCTCTGGAGACCTCCCTCGGGACCCCTCTTCGCCGCCACGGCGGCCCCGCGGGCTCCCTCCCGCCCTCCACGGGCGCGCTCTGGCCCACACTCCGGCAGGAGCCCAGCCGTGGCGACGGAGGGTAGGGGGCCACCTGCGAACCCTACCCCTATACCCCCCACGATTTCTGAGGGGGAGGGTGGGGCGCACTTCGCTTGGGAGCTCCCGAACGAAGTGAACCCCACCCTCCCCCCGCAGAAGCCGTGGGGGGTAGGGGTAGGGTTCGCACGTGGCCCCCGAGAGGGGCCTCTCGGAGGCCCCTCAAAAACGGAACGTGTCCCTGCGCCTCGAGCCTCGAGGTCCTCCGGCCTTGTCCCGTGGACGTTCGCCCTGGAGATCTTCCTGGAACCACCCGCTCCACTCGTGCGTCGATGCTGCGCGTCTAGGCATGCGTCGGCTCGAGTCGAACTCGAGTCGGACTAGGGTCGAGCTTGCGTCGAGCCATCGTCGAGCTGGAGTCGAGCAGATCCGTTCGGCGGGCCCTGGGAGGGCCCAAACGAGCAGCGGGATCGCTCTCTGGGGACTTCGGCAAACGGTGGATGCGGACGTGCTTGGACCACCCTGCAAGGCCGGAGTACCTCCATGTCCACCGCCTGCCGAGAACCCCGAAGATCGGTCACCCAAGGAGTGGTTTACGTATCTGACTACCTACCAGACCACCCCAGCCCAACCCGAAGACCCGAATTTCGGGTTGGGCGGGCCACGGGTTCCGTATGTGTGTTTTTTCAGTGTTCTCCGACCGCCCCCCCCGACTGGAAATGGAAGGCAAATTGCGGCCTTCGGGTTGGGTTGAGGCGGTCTGGTAGGTGGTGAGCATCCATTCCCGCCTCGCGCCCACGACCCCGCCTCGCGTCGTGGAGAACACCACGGCGGGAGGCCTTCCTCTGCCCCCTTTCTCGGCCTCCGTGGGCCCCGTGGTCACCCTGGGCCTCACAGGGAGGCTGGCCGGCGAACGGCTCGCGACGACGAGAGCTGGGCCGGCCCCTGGGCAGGAGGGGGGGGGGGGTGGCGGCGCCGCGAGGAGAGGCCCGGCGCCGGACGTCTGAAGGAGGAGGTGCGGCGCGCGTGCGCGGGGCGGAGCGAAGGGCCCAGCTCTCGCCCGTTTGCAAGGTGCTTCCCCAAAGAGGTCTGGGCATCTTCCTATTGACGAGCTGTTCGTCCCGAAACGCAGCGAGCCTGGCGCGGCCACCGCCAGTGCCGCGCCGAGCCCAGCCGCCTCCTACGTACTTGGCGTGCGCCCATGCGCCGAAAGTCGGGCAAGCTTGGCCAGCCGAGCCCTCTGCACCTCGTGCTCCTCGTGCCCCTTTTGCTCCTCCTCCTCCTCCTCCTCCTCCTCCTCGTCCTCCTCCTCCTCATCCTCCTCATCCCCTGACTACCTACCAGACCACCCCAACCCAACCCGAAGACACGAATCTGACCCGAATTCCGGGTTGGGGGGGGTACGGGGACCATGTCGTCTTTCGATGTTCCCCGATCCCCCCCCCCCCACTGGAAATGGAGGGCAGATTGAAGCCTTCGGGTTGGCTTGGGGTGGTTTGGTGGGAAGTGATCCCCCTCATCCGCCTCCGACTGAGACGACGACGACGAGCGGGGCCCCAGGCCGCTCCTTGTTGGGTGTCGACAGCCTCGCGAAGAACAGCTGCACCACGACGAGCACCACGGGCAGGATCAGGTACAAGCCCGCGTTCTCACGGCAGGGAGCACCAGGAAGGACGAATGATGTGCATACACACCTGTATAACGAATGGGAGAAGTCGAAATACGCGTATCGTTGTTTCACTGGCCGTCCAGAAGAAGCCGGTCGAACCACGAGGCGGTCAAATGAATGCCGTTCGGCACGGTACTGAAAGAACAGTACTGAATGCCGTTCGGCGGTCGAACCCGAGTAAGAAAGAACAGTACTGAATACTGAAATCAGGGAGTCCAGCGTTCAGTCATGTCAGCCAGCGGTCTGTATCTCGCAACGCGGGGTTCTGGAAGCTTCTCGGGTTCAGGGTCTCGCTGCGGATGTAGCACGTGAAGGCGAAACTGGTTCGTATTTTTGAGTCTCTGCCAGTCATCGGCTGCGAGCGGTCGGCTGGCCTCAAGCGGCGGCAGCCGCGGAACGCCCCACGTGTACAGTGGTCATCGCTCGGACGTCCATTCCCTGTTCTTTGTCCGGTTTCGTGCGTGTTTTTTTCGCCAAATGATCAAGGATGCTCCTCGATGGTCCTCGCCGAGAAAAAATGCACACGTCCGAGCGATGCCAAGACAGAGCAACGCCCCAGACGTTCCTGCACGGGCGGAGACAGTCAACAGGCCCCTCACATACACATGCCATGCTAAGGGTCTCCACTGCTGCTGGACGCACGTCCGAGGGCACCTGCTCTAGGCTTGGTGGCGACTACCCGCGAGCGGTGGCAGGCGTCGGGGGGGTTCGATAGCGACATGCGCGGATGGGGCGGCGAAAACCTCGACCAGTCGCTGCGGGTTTGGCTCTGTGGAGCGGACATCGTGCTCACGTGGAAGCCCTCGCAAGCAAAAACGCGAGCACGAGGAGGAGCGCGTGGGCGGGAGGGAAGGGGAGGAGGGGAACTTGAGAAGAACTCCCTTGCGGCATGGGACCCCAAGCAGCTTTACACAACCAGCGTCGGGGCGCAGCTGGGAGGCAACGATGGAAGGCAACGATGGAAGCGGCGGGCCCCCTATCTCGGGGGCCCAGCATTCCTCGGCCGGCGTGGGGCCAAGATGGAGGGCAACGATCGTGGGCAGCGACGCAAGGCCAAGCTCGATCACCGAACCTCGAATTCGATCGTCCCTTATCCCAGCAACTCTTGCATCTGCCGCGGCAGGAGGGCGCATGTCCTGCCAGCCGACCAGGGGCTCGAAGCCGTTCTCCACCCTTCGGGCGGCGGTTACCCCCCCCTCCTGCAAAAGGGAGAGGGCAGGGGGGGGGGCGGAGGAAGGCAAGGAAATCGAGGGGATTGGAGGGAGAAGGAGAAAGAACATGATCAATTACACAATTTGCGCCCGCCGCCCCCTGCATTTGCCCGCGGCGACGCCGACTCTGATGACAAAGCACAGGAAGGTGAACACGATGATTTGAACACGCAAACGTACCGACATAATGTCTCGTCTGCAGCAGCGAAGCGCAACTAAGTTGAAATGAAGGTGACTCGATTCGCCCCCCCACGCACATCCTCTTTGCGATTCCAGATGCAAGCGTCGTTCCACCATGCTTGCCGAGGAGCCTGTGAGTGCCGAAGAGACACATATAGACACTTACAATTTACTCAAAGGTAAGCCCGCCATCAATTGAACGCCCCTGCACATCGCCAGTAGGAATCCCCTCCCCATCATCGAAGGAAACTCTTGATGAGCATTTGCCATACTAGTAACCTGCCACCGAAGTCCGAAGTGACCAGCGGGGCGACCACAGAAACATTGAAAACAACGACTGGCAGCTGCAACCCCCGCCCACTCAAACAAAACAAACAACATCTGAAACGCAACGGGCGGGCGGGTAAATGCATACGCCCCCCCCCCACCCTATAGCCGCCGTCGCCGCAAAGCCGAATTTGACGCGAGCGATGCCACCGATAATGCAGCCCTGGGCATGTGCATGTTGTACATAGTGCCCTGCGACAGGCGCCGCCCGCAACGGTAGAGATGGACACAATTTCAAACCACAGCTGCAACTCGGCGGCCTCGCGCACACAACCGATGCGAACACCGGCACCACGGCCTCACTGAAGCGAGCCTGCGGCTGGAAGACACCCGGCACAACTCGGTCGTCTGTCCAGTGCGGAGCTCCTGTGCAACAGCGCCAGAACTCCTTCAGGATCTGCTTGACTAGGGGGAAAACAAACCTACCTCGCTTTTGACCACCCTCGCTTCCAAGAGTACCAAACGATGCCAAACTACGGCCTGTACTGGTCAGGTCGCTTGACGAGGAGGCGCGTGGTATGACTTGGTTTTGCCTGGAAGCGAAAGCGGGGTAGGTAATTCATGCTCTGATTGACCGCGTGGCCCTTCGCGAATTCGTGGGAATCAACGTGCGTCCCACATGCATCCGACAAGGGACCACACGCTGACGGGTTCAACGCTCGGCAGCCGCCGGGGTCGCCGGATTCTCCTTCGGATGCAGATTGCGAAGGGCACCGAGAGCGCAGGCGTGAGCTAACGAGCCGTCACACTCCGCCGCGAAGAGGATCGTCCACCCGTTGAGCGTCGTTGCGGTGCAAAAGCAATCTGACAAGGTTGAACAAACAGCCCCTGCCCACGAACCGAGCAAGATCGATCGGGCCGCCCGTGCTGACCTCCGCAACCAAAACATGCCCCCCCCTGAACATGGTGAAACGAACAGCAAGCCCGTGATTGCACGCTTCGGGCCGATACACTGGCACCTTTCCAATACATGCCACATGTGCCGCATTGTCCCCTGTCCTGATGGAGTCCGTACACCGACTGATAGAGATCGCCGTCGCATGCGGGAGCTGCCCAACTATACCCTCGAGAGCAATCGGACATGATCCTTCTCTCGATTTTGTCAGGCACATGCCCCGTGAACTTCTGCAGCAACGAGCAGATGTATTCCCACCAAAACGCTGGTGGGCAAACGCGCGTGGATTTCGGGGTCTGAACCGAACTCTCGACCTCGTGCATCCCTGGCCTGCGTGCTAACTCCAAGCTGCCTCAAAAAAGGTCCGCCATGTTGCTCCAACATGGTTGTCTCGATACCCGATGCGTCCCATGCACGTGGAGCTAGAGAAGAGGAACCTAGCTTCGAAGCCGCCCATGAACCTGAACCACCCCGCGCTGAGCCACAGTGGCTACGGACGCAAGGGGATGGGAGGGAGGGGAAGCCCGGGAGGCGAGGGAGGCGGGGGAGGGGAAGGGAGGGGAGGGGAGGGGAGGGGAAGGGAGGACGAGGGAGGGAGGCCGAGCTCTTCGTGGGGTGGGAGGTGCTCCTCTCTCTGCGAGTTTTTTTTGGGGGGGGAGGGGAGGGGCCGGGAGGGGAAGGGGACGGGAGGACGAGGGAGGGAGGCCGAGCTCTTCGTGGGGTGTGGGAGGCGCTCCTCCCTCTGCGAATTTTGGGGGGGGAGGGGCGGGGAGAGGAGGGGAAGGGAGGGAAGGGAGGACGAGAGAGGGAAGGGAAGGGAGGACGAGGGGAAGGGGAGGGGAGGGAGGACGAGGGGAAGGGAGGACGAGGGAGGGAAGGGAGGACGAGGGGAAGGGGAGGGGAGGGGAGGACGAGGGAGGGAGGCCGAGCTCTTCGTGGGGTGGGAGGTGCTCCTCTCTCTCTCTCTGCGAGTTTGGGGGGGAGGGACGCCCCGGCCCGGCGCGCGCCTGCGGGCGCCCGCGCGCGGCCACGCCGCGAGAGGCCGCGGCGAGGAGGAACCCGCGGGAGGGGCGGGCTCGCTCGGGGGGGCAGTCGCGCGTGAACCCTACAGGGCAGTGTTTAATCGAAACCACTTGCCCCAGCCAGCCCCACCAGCCAGCCCAACCAACCAGCCACCCAAGCAACTCAACCGGCTCAACCGGCCAAACCAGCCACCCCGCAACCCCAGCCAACCCGCCACCCCGCCACCCCGCCCACCCCCGCCGCCTGCCCTCCGTCACCGTCGAGAGGGGGGGGAAGTGTTTCTTACAAGCGAAAACGACAAAAATCACCCTCCCGGGGTCCGGCGGGACAGCGGGGGGAGGGGAAATCGCACCGTACTATGCGGGAGGGGGATTCGCGCCCGAGGTGCCTAAGGACGATTTGGGGCCTCAAATGCGACACTGTCGTCAATTTATTACCCTTCACCGCACTCCCCTTCTGAGCGGAAAGGCTCCCATCCGTGAAACTGTCGTCATTTTTCAGCCCCCCGAGAGAGGCTTCTGAGAGGCCCCCAGAGCCAGGAGGGCCCATGGCGGCCTCGGGAGTGCCTGGGAGATCACTGGAAGGCCCCAGGAGGACCCACTCTGCACTGCGCCCCCCTTCTCAACGGAAAGGCCCCCATGCGCGAAATTGTTTTCATCATTCCGCCTCCGCGAGAGGGCTCTTAGAGGGCCCACGGAGGCTCCAGGAGGGCCAATGGCGGCTCCGGGATAGCCCACGAGATTTCAAGAGCCCCCAGGAGGACCCACTTTCAATGACACTCAGGAAGCTCCAGAGGGCGCAGGAGGCTCCAAGAGGCCCCAAGAGGCCCCGAAGAGCCCAAACAGGCCACAGGACCCCCAGCACGCTCTAGGAGAGCCAAGGCGACACCAACAGGCTCCAGGACGGGCGTCATTCCCTCTCCTCCTCCTCGTCGTCGCCATCCTTCTCCTCATCCGTCCTGCTTTTAATTATTCCTCCCCCTCTTCCTCCTCCTTCTCCTCCTCTTTCTCCTCCTCCTCCACCGCCTGCTCCTCTTCCTCCTCCTCCTCCTCATCCTCGTCCTCCTCCTACCTCATCCGTAATCTCGATGGCTCCGATAGCGCCGTGCGCGAGATCCGCCTCCTCCCCCCCCGTCCTTCTCCCTCCTCCCTACTCCTTCACCCCCCCCTCCTCCCTCCTCCCTTCTCCCGGGGGCGCCACAAACAGGCCCTCCGAGGATACTTTCACGAAAGCAAGGGCGCCGACACGATGAACAGACACCACGTCGGGGCTCTGGGAACGGAGTCGAAGACGAAACCTCGAATAAATGTGCGGGGCATTTTGCGAACCACCTGCGAGCCTTGCGGAAACTCCCGAGAGCCTCAGAGGTGGACGCCTGGCGCAAGAACACGAAAGGCGGAGGAAAGAACACGACGCTGCACGGAGTAAGCTGCACCCAGTTGGTTTCTACCCCCGCGAGGGGCGTTACAGGGTACATGAGATTGTTCTTAATATAGGGTTTGAATACATGATCAAATCAAGAATAAATGTATGCATGAACTCATCGTTGCTTTTAATACGGAATCCCTGCATGATTAGTACATGATACGCACGCGGAGCATGTATCAAAAACGGCACTGTAAGCTTAAGTCGGGCCTGTCCCCCATACAGAGGGACCTTGGGGGGACAAAGAAAATTACGCGACCGAGGAGCCCCACATACTTCTATATCCTGGCTGGAGTGGTGATAGCGGCAGTGAAGCACGTGCGAATGATGCTCGTGGCCGCTGCCCCGCCGATACCGTTGGTGACGCCAGTCAAGGGGAGAGGAGGGAGGAGAGTGGAGAGGAGAAGCGCCGCGCCCGCCACACTTTGCGAGCCCGAAACGGATAGCGGCTGCACCCCCAAGGCCCCCCCTGTGGCGTCGAAGAAACGCAGCGCCTGCCACGGCAGCGCACCCCCCCCCCCTGTGGCGTCGAGGAAGTGTCACGCCTGCCACGCTTTGCGAAGCCGAAACGGATAGCGACCGCACCCCCAGCGCACTCCCTTCGGCGTCGAGAAGTTGCCGCGCCTGCCACGCTTTGCGAGCCCGAAACGGATAGCGACCGCACCCCCAGCGCCCCCCCCTGTGGCGTCGAGGAAGTGCCACGCCTGCCACGCTTTGCAAAACCGAAACGGATAGCGGCCGCATCCCCAACGCACCCCTTGTGCCATCGAGAAAAGGCCACGCCTGCCACACGTTGCGAGCCCGAAACGGATAGCGACCGCACCCCCACCGCACCCCCTGTGGCGTCGAGGAAGTGCCACGCCTGCTAGGCTTTGCGGAGCCGAAACGGATAGCGACCGCACCCCCAGCGCACCCCCTGTGCCATCGAGAAAAGGCCACGCCTGCCACGCGTTGCGAGCCCGAACGGATATCGACCGCACCCCCAGCGCCCCCCCTGTGGCGTGCAGGAAGTGCCACGCCTGCTAGGCTTTGCGGCAATGTCGTGGATAGCGGCCGCGCTGGGAGACCACCCCCTGCGCACCCCCTAATGGTGTCCAGAAAGTGCCACGCCTGCTAGGCTTTGCGACATTGTCGTGGATAGCGGCCGCGCTCAGAGACCCCCTCCCCTGCGCACCCCCTATGGTGTCCGGAAAGTGCCGCGTCTGCTAGGCTTTGCGAGAATGTCGTGGACAGCGGCCGTGCTGAGAGACCACCCCCTGCGCACCCCCCTATGGTGTCCATAAGGTGCAACGCCTGCTAGGCTTTGCCACAGTGTCGTGGATAGCGGCCGCGCTCGGAGTGCACACGCCTGCTGCTAGGCTTTGCGACATTGAGAGACCATCGTGGATAGCGGCCGCGCTCAGAGACTTGCGCACCCCCTATGGTGTCTGCCGCGTCTGCTAGGCTTTGCGAGAATGTCGTGGACAGCGGCCGTGCTGAGAGACCACCCCCTGCGCACCCCCCTATGGTGTCCATAAGGTGCAACGCCTGCTAGGCTTTGCCACAGTGTCGTGGATAGCGGCCGCGCTCGGAGACCACCCCCTGCACACCCCCCATGGTGTCCAGAAAGTGCCACGCCTGCTAGGCTTTGCGAAAGTGTCGTGGATAGCGGCCGCGCTGAGAGACCATCCCCTGCGCACCCCCTATGCTGTCCAGAAAGTGCCAAGCCTGCTAGGCTTTGCGAGAATGTCGTGGATAGCGGCCGCACTCAGAGACCCCCCCTGCGCACCCCCTATGGTGTCCAGAAGGTGCCACGCCTGCTAGGCTTTGCAACGGTGTCGTGGATAGCGGCCGCGCTGAGAGACCAACCCCTGCGCACCCCCTATGGTGTCCAGAAGGTGCCACGCCTGCTGGGCTTTGCGGCAGTGTCGTGGATAGCGGCCGCGCTGAGAGACCACCCCCTGCGCACCCCCTATGGTGTCCAGAAGGTGCCACGCCTGCTAGGCTTTGCCACAATGTCGTGGATAGCGGCCGCGCTAAGAGACCACCCCCTGCGCACCCCCTATGGTGTCCAGAAAATGCCACGCCTGCTAGGCTTTGCGACATTGTCGTGGATAGCGGCCGCGCTCAGAGACCACCTGATGCGCACCCCCTATGGTGTCCAGAGGTGCTGTGCTGTGCGGTGCTGTGCTGTGCTGTGCTGAGGTGCTGTGCTGTGCTGTGCAGTGCTGTGCAGTGCTGTGCAGTGCTGAGTTGTTCTGTGCTGAGATGCACTGTGCTGTGCTGTGCTGTGCAGTGCAGTGCTGACCTGAGCGGGTGAGGAGAGGAAGAGGGAGGAAGGGAAGAGGGAGGTGGGTGCGACGCGGCAGGGAAGAAAACCATAACCCCACGAAACTTGTGGGGAATAAGAATCAACCAATACTTCAAAATTGCCCAAAACAATGAAAAATAATCCCCAGACTATTTTCAACTATTTTTGAATATTCCTCCTGTAGAGGGACAGGCCCGAATTAATCCTGAGCCCCAGCAGGTCCGGTTTCTAAAACAGCGGCTGGGACTCAACATTCGAAAGAGGTCTACAGCCAAGTGAAACCCAGCGAGGGCATCCGATCTGAAAAGGGACCGACCGTCCCGGCATTTCCACAGGCCCACCACGAAATGTCCTTAGAACCTCCAAATGTTCTAAGAACAAAAGCAAGGTTCTCAGAACACAAACCCGATGCGCTAAGACAAAACAGAGTGACGCCCTTTCGCTGGACTCGTCTGGCTACGCACAAGCATCACGACTTGGATCATCATAGCATGCGACTTCGCTGGCAACGCGACACGTCCCGGATAACCCCCCAGACAACCCCAGGGCGATCCGGACCCCCCCCCCCCGACAACCCCCAGTGGACAACCCTCCCCCCATGTTTCCCATACAGCATAGGAAGAAGATTTCGTGCAGACCACAAAAATCGGCGGTGGACAAACCTCGCTTTAGTAAACCTCCGTTCAGTGAAAACGGCCTGGGACCGAAACCCACGGGCCTGCACCCGCAAAAATGACGGCCGCGACGCCCTCTCGCGAACCGAAGACGGCCAATTCCTGAATCGACGCGTCAGGGTAGGAGTAGGAGGTCTACCAACCTCCGAACACAAAAAAATTCTCAGAACATTCTCTGGTCGGCCTCTAGGCGAGCCAGGACGCTTCGCCACTGCCTGTCCGTAGAAGAAAAACAACCATGCACATGCACCGATTCCGGCCAGGCCCATCCTGAGCCCAGGATCGGTGCATGCGCCCTCCTACCTTGGCCAGGAAGGCACATGCACCGATCCCGGGTCAAGGATGGGCCTTGCCAGGATCGGTGCATGTGCATCGTTTTATGTCGGGCGCGTCCCCCTTCAGGGGGATCTTCGACGAAAAAGGAAAAATACACCAACAATGCCCCAAAAAGGTCAAAAATAATAAAAAAAAATTGTCCCCAGGCTATTTTTGCACTATTTCGGGATAGTTTTAGGGGGGTATCTTTTATGTTTCGTCGAAGATCCCCCCTGTCGGGGGACAGTCCGACTTCAGGGTAGGCTTCGCCGCTGGTCGCCGACGCGTGCCCCCACGGGCGCGGAGCGCACCGCCCGCGCGACGCACGGAGCACGGCGGGCGGCCCCACGCCGCGCGCGCCGGCCCGACCAGGGGGCCGAGGGCGAGGAGCGGCGAGCAGAGGCGAGGGGCAGATGCTCCACCACCACTGCCACGTGCAGGACGGGGGAGAGGGGAGGATGAGGTCCTCCTCCTCCTCCTCCTCCTCCTCCTCCTCCTCCTCCTCGTTCTCCTCCTCCTCCTCCTCCTGCTCCTCCTCCTCCTCGTCCTCCTCCTCCTCCTCCGCTGTTTCCGCTGTTTGCGGCGGCATGAGGGATCCGCTCCCTGAGCCGCAACCGAGGCGCCTCTGCGCCCGAGCCTAGCCGCGCGCGCGGCCGACACGCGGGCGCCCTCGGCGCCGGGGGAGGAGACCCCGCCCAAGGGGAGAGGAAAGGGCCTCCAGGATCTCCCAGGGCAGAGGAAGAGCGGGAGGGCGAGGCCCCAGTGACGCTAAAGGCCAGGCACCAGTGGACCCCGCAAGGAGGGAGGGAGAGGGCCTGCGCGGGTCCCAAGAAGAGGGAGCGGGGTCCAATGGCATGCATCTCGCCCTCTGGCCCGAGGCGCTGCCGCCCAGGATAGCAGCCTGGCCAGCTGCGTCACCTGTCCTGGGCGGCAGTGCCCAGGCCTTGGAGCACGGTGGGCCAGGGCTCGCCTGGCGTGCCACCCCCTTTACCCCCACAAGCACAGGGCCCGAACCAGGAAACCAAAAATGGAAGATGAGGCGGCTGGGGGTAATGGGGGTGGCACCAAATTATGTCCCTCGGGACCCCGACGACTCGGCCCCCTCACTGGGCCACGTCGGTGGTCCTTGGTCTTGTAGTAGAGCATGATTCTGTCGCCCTCGAGCTTGTGGTACTCGACTCAGTCATGCTGGTCGAAATTGTTGTTGACTCTGCTGTGCCCAACCCTGTGGCCCTCGTCCCAGTCACTAGTCATTCTGGTATGGCTTGACCCAGTAGCACTATCTGTTGTCCTCGACTCGGTAGTGCTGGTCCTCGCAATACGCTTTGTGACTGTGATGCCAAGCTTGTGGTGGGCCGTCGCTCTGATTGAAGCAGTGGCTGACTAGCTGGCCCCGACCCTGTGGTACTCGGCACCGTCGTGCTGGTCGAAGTGGCAGTACTTGTCTCGGTATGATGAGCTTCTCCATTCGCTCCATTCACTCCATTCAACTCGGCATCGCTAATCCAGTGGTCGTTTGGCTCGGTGATGGTAGGCTCTCTGTACTGGGCTCGGTCGCGCTGGTCGAGTGGAACTGTTTGACTGTGTGGGGCTCAGGCTCCTGGTGCTCGACTCAGCCGCTGAGGTACTTGTCGTGCTGGTTACAGGTCGTTGGGGATCGGCTTGTTGCTGGTAGGTGGAATAGGTTGTAGGCGCACTCAGGCCTCCATGCACCGACTTCAAGTAGGGTTCTTGGCGGCCCCACCTCGTCCCGCTATGGCTAGGGGTCACAGTGCCCTCGGTGGGGGCGAACCCCAGGCCCAGTGATTCTTCTGCTGTCGATGAGGAAGGTCTCGGCTGCCCTATGCTTCGCCCTTGGGCGCTCGGGAGCTCCATCTCCGCCTTGGGAATGGTGGGGGTGGCGAGCTAGGGCGGACCGCGGGGGCGCGGGCAGTGCTCGTCCTGCCCCCCCCCCCTGCCCCTCACCATCCCCCCTGGTAGGCGCGGGCAGTGCTCGTCCTGCCCCCCCCACCCTTCGAGCCCGTCTCGAAGGTTGATCCTTGCCTCACCAGGGCAGCGTTGACTCGTACTTGGTGTAGTTGGCATGTAGTCTGGCTGGTACCTCTGAGCCCTGGCTGCACGGCGGCCGTGTCCATCACTGCTGCGAAACGTGGCGACGCGTGCCTGGGGTGTTCCCTCGCATTCGGGGCTTCCCCAGGACTTGTGTCCTGACAACTCGTGCAAAACTTGGCGACGTAGCCTGAGGCATTCCCTCGCACTCGGGGCTTCCTCAGGACTTGCGTCCTGGCACTTTTGTACTTGTCGTCAGGGCACTTCGTCGCGATCCGCGTCGTCAGCCTGTGCTCGAACAGCTCCCGTCGAGTTGGTGGTCCTGCCCATTGCCTTGTCGGGTCGGTCCTGCAAGGCCCACTCCCTCGCCTCCTCCAACCAGGTCGGGGCGCTCCCTCGCCTCGCTGGGCCACGGTGGTAATCCTGACCCATCTCCCTGGTCTTGTAGCGGTCGAGCGGCTGGAAGAAGTGGGCCACGTCGTCGTCGATGTGCCATCCGTGGACGTCGCTAGGCGACTCGCCAAAGCGCCACCTTATCTGCTTCGCCAGTGCGGTCGCGATGGCCTGGCACAACCTGTTCGGGTACTCCTTGGCCGCCGCGGTGCGCCACTGGCCGTCGTCGTTGATGCCCGCCAGCTCCGCGTGGTAGGAGGCCGTGCGGAAGCACCTCCCGCCTCCAGGCAATCTGCTGATTTCTGCTCGGAGGGTTGGTAGGGATACCGCCAGCAGGCTTATGGACTTCCTCGAACGCGCTCCACAGGTGCACTGGTCGAATGTGATCAGCTCGACTCCCTGCTGGTCGAGGAGGTGGCGCGTCTCGGGGAGCCTCCAGGAGCTGGCGAAATGCTCCTCGGTGGGCTCGCACGGGTGCTCGAGCATGCCTGGGACTCCAAGGTTGAGGCACATGTACATGAGCTCCAGCTGTGTCCTGTATAGGCGATTGCCTATCGCTACTTGCTCCATCTCTGGACGGGAAAGGTAGCGAAGGCCCCACAAGCTGTTGCTGCTTCTTAGGGGTCTTGGTGGGCGACCCCTGCAGTCATCGGGGGGCAGGTGGCGCGCTCGGCTCCAGGTCTCGCACGGCGGTCCGCCGATGACTCCTGCAATCCTCCCTGCTTGTGCCATGCCTCGCCACTTGTTGACTGCGACTTCTGATGTCAGGTCGCCGAAGGTCGGGTCGTTGGCGATGTCCAGGCTGAGCATGTGTATGTCGCATGAAGCCCGACTGCTAATACGGTCGAACCAATCCTGAACATCTCCCTCTCGGCGACGGCCGCTGAACAGATGCAGCACGTATAGAGTCAGAGCTGGCCTGGGCCTGGGTACAGCAGCTGGCGGCGGCGGTGGCTCCTCGATGAACGGGAGCTCGAAGCTCTCGTAGTGGCCGCCATTGATGTCGTCGCTGTCCTCGTCCGTGTGTATTTCTGGAGGACGAGCAGGGACTGCAGGCTTCTCTGCCCAGTCGATGGGCCTGCCCGCCCTTCTGTTCGCCTGCTGCTGGTCGCGCACCACTTGCTGGTTGTGCTGCAGCTCGGCTTTGCTGAGGAGTGCTTGCTGGACGTGTCTTTCGCCAATGCCGAGCGCACCTGCGCACTCGCAGCAAGTGCTCGACCAGCCTGCTTGTGGTGTGGTAATCCATGCCGCATCCGTAGCAGACCGAACCAGTTGCCCACGAGATAGGATGCCCCGACGAGGTGTGGTCCTTGGTGATGTGGGCTCGTAGCACTGCTGCGCTGAGTTCAGTACGTCCGCAGTGGTAGCATAAGTACTTGCGCTGCTGCTCGAAGTGCTGGTCTGGGAAGGGCGAGATGGCTTCCGTGTTGGTCCACCGCTGGAGTCGTAGCCGCCATCGAGCGTGGTGGTCGTGATCGTGCTGGCGGGCTTTGCCACGTTGGCAAGCTTTCTTGGCTGCGCTGAGGTAGCTTTTGTAGTCGTTCCTGGCCCAGTCCTTCCAGTCTTCGAGCGTGTATGCTCCACCACGCTCGTCGGGTCCTGTGTGGTCGCGGACCCAGTCTAAGTCGCGGCGGAGCAGTGCCACCCAGCCGTAACTACCATCCCATGCTTGGCTGAGTAGTCGGCGGAGGTGCAGGGGTCCCCAGTTGAGGCATCTACCGAATAGTCGTAGCCGCTCAAGACGTAGGACTATCTCGGGGGGCAGCTTGTCGACCCCTTCGAGGATCTGGGTGTTCGTGACCTCCTTTTTCTGTCGTACTTTCCAAGTGATCCTCTGCGCGGCAGCGTAGTTCACGATATACTGGTTGTTGAAATTCCTGGCCTGGCCTGCTGTGAGTTCAGGCCAGGTAGACGCATTGTATAGCAGCTGGGATAGCACCACACTGTCGGCTAGGTAGGCCTTGTCTTTGATGGCCAGCTCTGAGCGACGGTGGACTTCGCGATGGAGAGGCCTCGTGGATGTCGCAGCGGTGGCTACCTTCACTGCGACATCCACCCCAGGGGATGCATTGTCGGTTACGTAGGTCCCGAGGAGCTTGTGGTGGCGGACAACCTCGACGTGGCTCCCTGCGAGAGGGACCTCGATCCTCGGCACTCCATTGGAATAGAAGCTGGCCCGAGCTTGCCGGCTCTCAGGCCCACTGAAGTCGATCATCACCTTGGTCTTGGTGAGCTGCAGCTGGAGACCGAAGGTGCTGGTGGCGCAGTAGACGGCTTCGCAGAACACCGTGGCCTCGGACTGAATGTGATCGGGGCTGGTGAACACGTGCATGCCCGTGAGGTCGTCGACGAACGATAGGCCGTGAGGTTCGTGCTCCTGGAGTGGTCCGTGTGTGGGGTCGGTGTCGCATGCGAAGCTGCTGTCTAGGGGCTTGCCCTGGGGTCTTAGCCCTCGCTGCGCAAGGTAGCTGTCAATCATGTGGTGGACTCGGCCGAAGAGCAGATTGAAGTCCGCGTCGGCACGCCAGGCCTCGTGCCCTTGTGCGGCGCCATGAGGTTCTGGGAGAACCTGTGCGATGTCCACCTGTTGCGGTGCCCTTCTGCAATGAGGGCAGCCAGGTGGGAGCCGTCCAACACTGTGTCGAGTATCCCTGGGTTGGCCATGAGGTGCTCCAATTGTGGCTGGGCCCAAAGGGGAACTTCGAGGTTGTCTAGCACCTCCTGGACTTCGTCCTCCTCGCCTGGGATGCCATGGACCAGCTGGACTACAACCGAGTAGAAGGCCTCCTTTAAGTCGTAGCAGCTGATCATGGAGCACTTCCCTTGGGCCTGGCTTCTCTCTGTGAAGAGGCGCGCTGCTAGGACCGCCATGTCAGCCCCTCGCTTGGGCCGGCCGCCAACCTGGATGTCCTCCAGCGCTATGGCGAGGGTAGTGTTGAGCATAGCCCTCAGGTATTTATGGTGGTGCTTGCCCAGGACGTTGTTTAAGAGGATCTCGCGGTACGCTAGGAGGTATCGTGGGTCGCCTTTTCCTCTGGGGATTGCGACCAGGCCCCCGCCCTTGAAGCTCAGCGGCTCCCGTACGGTGGTCGCCACCTTGGTGAAGAGGGGGTGCAGCAGCCTGGCTGCCTCTGTAGGAGCCGCCCTGAGGACGGCGTTCGCGAGCCCGTCAGGGCCTGCTTGCGCCCCAGCCTTGGCCGCAGCGAACTGGGCCTGGCAGACGGCCAGGGGCATCACCATGGAGAGATCCAGCATGCCGTCGAAGGGCCTGGTCTTGCTGTCATGATTATACTTGTTGGCGAGATCATCCGCTGTCACGTTCTTGCCCGCTTGTATCTTCGCGAAATGGTTGAGCTCCTGGTCCGCCATGTCCTGGGAGTTGTGGATCACCTCTCCATCCTTGTCGAGCCTCATCGGCTTTCCTGCTGGGAACTTCGCCTTCCTCCCGCCATGCCTTAATAGGTCGCGGTAGGCCTTCCACTGGACCGCAGCGTCGTTCGCAGCGGAGGCGGAGGACGCAGTTGAGGCAAGCCGGCTGAGGAAGGCACTACGGTCCTTCTCGACGGCCGAGGCAACGAGGAGCCCAGACCTGGTGAGGAAGGCAAGGATGGCCATGGCGTAGACCATGGGCGAGATCGTCCAGTTCAGGAGGAGGTGCGCGTAGTCGTGGATGTCGTGGATGGTGCCGTCGTCGTCGCCACGCTCTCTGCTCCACAGGGCCAGAAAGGCCCCGACCTCGCCTCCAAGAAGAAAGTGGGCGTGGGCTACTAGTCGTCCAGGTCGGTCGTCATGGGCTTCTCCTCTGAGCACTGCGCGATGGACTCGAAGTGTGAGGCGCCTGGCTCGGATTAGGCCCATGGTAGTCTTGGTGACGTAGGGCTTCCTCGCTGCCTTGACGGCCTTGCCGAAGGCCTGGATGGCCGCGTTGTTGACGACTCTGGTGACCTCCTCGCAGTGGGTGTCGACGTCCACCTCCCAGGGGATGATCGGGGCCTGCTTGAGAATCTCCTTAAAGCTGGCCTTGGCGACATCGTTGTTTAAGTTGGTCAGATCGGGCCGCGGTCATGAGGCCTTGGTGGTCTTGCAGACGGCCCACTTGAGGGTGGCGAGTACTGGTATGTGGTCTTGTGCAGCTGTGCCTCGGTCAAGACCTGGCTCCGTGCTGCAGCTCGCAACGTACGGGGCGGTCGAGGGGCTCAGCAGGATGTAGTCTATCCTGTGGCGCTGCCCCTTCGATCCGATATGCGTAAACGAGTTGTTGCCTGGATCCTTCGTGGTGTTGATGACTTCCATGTCGGTGTCGGCTGCGAAGCTGATGATGTGCTTGCCATTGCCGTTGGTCGCTTCTGGGTACCCACTGGTGCCAACTCCTGGGGACTCATAGTCGCCGAGACGCCCGTTCAGGTCCCCCATGAAGATGTCCACGCGGTACTTGGCAGACAATCGCTGAGCAGACTCCCAGAATTCTGTCTTCTCAGCCGCCTGGGAGTCTTCGTGGGGTGCATATGCGGAGGCGATGACCATGTCTGTGCCTGCAACGCGGGTCTTGATGATCAAGAGCCTATCGTGCTGGTGGAGGACGAGGGTGTCTTTGGCACTTAGGTACTTCGCTGCCCCACTCACGCTGATCGGCTGGGAGACGTTGAGCCAAATGTCGCATCCTCTGTTCTGCTGCGCGTGGCCTGAGGAGTAGCAAACATATTCTCCAACGTTGCGGACGTCTCCTTCGCTCTGCGTCTCCTGGAGGGCCACGACGTGCAGGCCCATGTCAGCAAACTGTGCTGCTAGGTGCGTAACCTTGGAGATGCTCTGCTTGCTTTTACTGGCCGCCTTGCCTTTGCCCGACTTGAAGCTGACGGCGGCCTTGAGTGATCTGCAGTTGTAGGTGCACAAATTCAAGCTGAGGTCGGCCTTGATGGTGGTGGTGCTGATGGGCCTCTGGATCGCACATGGGGCTGCCTGCGGCTGAGTGGCCCCGATGATGAAGTCTTGGTTCCGCATGGGAGGGTATGCGGCCTTGACCGCATCCGGCGCTGAGCGTAACCATTCCCAGGAACGGAACTTGTTGTGCGCGATCGCCTGCACTGCTGCAATATTCGGGTCCATCAGGTCGCTGGCCGAAGCTTGATCTGCTATCCCATCTGCGAGCTCATTCCAAGGGTGGCCAATGTGCGAGTTAATGTGATGCCACTGAGTAGGTCGGGCTTGTTGGAGGAGGCCAGCAAGCGTGCGAATGCCGGCCCCCAACCTCGGATGTACATGGCATTGGGCTTCGCCTTTGGCCAGGTGGATAACGTTGGGGGCGTCGGGCGTGACCTCGATGGGCGCGGCGGTGTCTTGACCAAGGGCCCACATTAGTGCCCAAAGTACTGCCGTGAGCTCAGCTGTGTATGCCGTCACCTTCTCGTTGTTTGCCATGTCGTCTAGGGACTCGGTGACCTTGCCAGCAATGAAGCCCCGAAAGCCAAACGGGCCTCGTGAGTTGCGCCCGTCGTCGTACTCGTCGACAATAACTACTGCCCAGGCGGCTGTATGTGGGATGCCGTTGTAGCTGCCGTCCGTGTAGATATGTGTGTGCGCCTAGTCGGCAGCTCGCGTGATGGGCACATCTCCAGCGCCAGCCTTGCCATGTTGTGTAGGGTCGTGGTGTCGACGTCGGCGCAGACATTGACGCGGCCTCGGCCTCGAAGGGTCTCGGCTACTGGGTCTTGGCTGAGAACTGGCAGCACTGCAGGTTGGCCTCTGTCTGGCGCTGCCGTGGCGGGGGGCTGCCGTTGCCTTCGGCCGCGCCTGGCCCTCTCAGCACTGACGTACTCGGGGGAGTACTCGACGTCATCGTCTGGCACAAGCTCCATGCCATGTAGTGGGACGTGGTGTGCTGGTAATGCGGGCTGGAGGTGGCTGTGATGGCGCGGAGTGGGTAGGCGGGGCTAGAGGTAGGGCCCCAGCCTGAGGCGCACTCCGCTTCACGGGTAGTGGTGGTGGCAGTTGGCTCCCCTCATCGAAGTTCAAGTTGTCCGATCCAGCCCACACGGCCTGACTGAACAGGGGCTCGTGTGACTGGGCGTGGAGCATGCTGTCACGTAGACGATGAGGTTCGCCATCCAGGGCGTCTGGGTGATTGGTGGCACCCGTGCCGTGGTGGGAGCGAGCTGATGCCGAGGGGAGCGTTGGCTTCCACCTGTTTGGCCGTGGTGAGCTGTTTGGGTCCGTCGGGACTGGGGCCACTGGTGATGCTGGGTCAGCTTGAATGTCGCTGGGCCTGGTTGGACACCCCAACACGACATCGCTGGCGCGAGGGCACGGCTTCGACCACCCTCCCGTCGGAGGCATGCCCTCACGCCTGCGCGCCTGTAAGGGGATTGATCCCGCAGCTGCTCTACCCGCTGGGGAGCAGGTCCGCCCGTCGGCGGCCTTACAGTGTGAGGCGACCCCGCGCTAGCGCGCCAGCTTGGGCAGGCCCTAGTAGGCACTGCGTGCTGCTCGGGCTCAGCTAGGTCTTCAGTTTGCCCAGTTGGTGGGTGTTGGGGCCTGGTGCGCTGGGCTGGCGTAAGGGTGTCGGTTGGGGCAGGATTGGCTTCTACATCAGGCAGTGCTGTGGCCGTGGGTGGGATGCTGTCTGTGCTGCTGCTCGGTGGTGGCCGAGTCGTTGGTCTCCACCCTGTGCTACTGCCAGTGCAGCTGCTGTTGGGGTCCTGCCTCGAGTGCCCTTGGACGAAGCCACTGGCCTGGGAGCAAGGAATCGACCACCCTCCCGACGGAGGCTTGCTGCCAGGCCTTCGCACCTGCAAGGGGGAACGCTCCCGCATCTGCTCGTCTCTGTGGGGGGCAGATCCGCTCGTCAGCGGCCTTGCAGTGTGAGGGGGCCCCGTGTATACCCGCCAGGTTGGGCTGCCTTCTTGACCACTTGATTGCTGCTGGTCGCTGACGCGGCTGGATCGGGTGCGGGCGCTGTGTCCCTGATCCACCACCAGGGCTCGGTACTTATTGTGGGTGCTGCTGTCGTCCCGACGACTGTGGCTCTCCGCAGCGCGCCGTGCACGGCGTGCTCGCCGCTGGGCTGATCGGAAGGCTGCGACTGCGCGGGCTTGCTTCCACTCCTCGTAACATTGCTCCGTGCCGTCCTCGGCCTCGCTGCCACTCGAGTTTTGTCCGTCGAGAAAGGTCCTTTCCGCATTCTCGATCTCTTGGACTCGGATGGCGGAGGGGGACGTGCTGTGTGCAAGGGCAGCCGGCAACGCATCCTTGCAGCCATCTTGGTGGCTTGTGACCTGAAGTGCTGACAGATTGGCGGATGCATCACTCCTCCCTGGTAGTGTGCCTCCTTGGCTGCCGCCTGGCGCCCCTCGAGACGCGGCGGGCGGCCCTCGTGTCGGCCGTGGTGGTGTCACGTTGGCCCCTCGAGACCCAGGTGGCTGATGCCGCTGTTGTTGCTGGCTGCTGCGATTGGGAGTGGCCCTCCCACTGCCAATGCCAGTTGCGGTAACGCATCTGCTTGGAGTCGTGGCCCCTCGGGACCCTGGACTCATGGGAGTATCTGCTCTGGTGTGTGAGACTGTCGCAGTCTCTGCTGGTCTATGTGTTACTAGACGGCTGTCAGAAATTACCCCAGGGCCCGCCGTGCTTTCAGGCCTCTGGTGGTGGGTAGGTCGAGCATCGTAGTGGAGGACCCCACTGCCGTGCTGCTGGCTTTGGGCCCCAGCTGCTCTTCCCAATGCTGCACAGGAGATCGATGCTGTCGAACTGATCGGAGAGCGTGAAGGAAGCCCACATCCGTCGTGCTCTGCCCTGTCGGACTCATCGGCCGCCTCCTGGCCGTGAATTCTGTCATGCATGACCTGATGCCTGGCGGCGCTGCTAGGCCCCCCCCCCCCCATCGGGGGGGTTCGGCGGGCGCTGCTGCTGCCTGCTCCTCGGCTCCAGGAGCTGCAGGAGGGGAGGGGGTTGCTGTGCCCCTTGTCTCGTCCCTCCTGCGGGCCACTCGGCCACGAAAACGTGCTATGCCTGACTCTCCAGAGTCTACCCGCTGACCCTTGTGGGCCTGGGGCCTGGCTGATGTCTTCTCCTGGAAATGCGGGCGCGGGTCCAAACGCCTCGTCAAGGGCTGCAGCTGCGGCGGCGGCTGAGGTGTGCTGGCGCGTTAGGATGTCGATGCCCTCGTACTGCCTCTCGATGATGGCTGCTGCCGCCTCCGCGCTCTGCTGGGATGCAGGGGGAGGGGTCAGTACGAAGCTGTCGGCTCCCTCTCCACCTCCTTGGCCGCGCTGCTCATCATGCCCGGATGGAACTGTGGGCGTGAGTGACCCCTCGCTGAGTGGCGCTGGCGATGCTGGGATGAAGATCACCTGAGACGCTGTCGGAGTAGGAGGGTCGCCTTGCTCTGCTGGTACCGAGCTAGCCCTTGAAGTGGATGCCAGGTCTGTGTCTGCCTCGTGCTGCGTGACTCCCCTCATCTCCTCACCCTCCTCGGGCGTCGGGTGATCCTGGCTCCAGGGCGGCCAGCTGGCGGGGTAGATCATCGGCGCGTGCTCCGAGCAGTCGTCCTCCACTTGGGAGTCCTGTGGGCCCACAGTGCCGAACTGGGTCAAGGGGGCCTCCTCGTAGTAGCGCCTTTGGATCTCCTCCGCCTCGTGGCCCCTCACTACGGACTCCAGCTCCTCATCCATCTGTGCGGCTTCCCATTGTGCTGTCTCCTCAGCGTCTTGTCTGCGCATATCATCTTGTTCACGCTCGTATCTTTCTGCCTCCTCATGCGGGTCTGGCCTGTCGGGGCTCCTGGACCTGTCACGCTCTCTGGGGGGTACATCGCCTTCGTCGGTCTGGCGGGCTGCTGATCTGGCTGACCTGGTTGATGCTGGCCTCCGAGGCGAGGAGCTGCCCTGCCTACGGCCCCTATTGGCTGGGCGCTCCTCGGCTGCACCAGTTGGGAGAGTGGTCGCAACGGGGGGCTCCGCTGGGGCGGTAGCTGCCTCGGCTGCTCCTCTGGTTTTCTCGTGCAGGTCGGCGGCCTCCTGGTAGTCGTCCATTGACTCTTGGGACGTTGGGGGGTGGCCCCCTTGGACGAGGTGATGAGCTGCCCTCTTGGTGAAGTCGTAGCCCTCCTGCCCGTATTGCCTCATCTCGGCGTACAGGTTGACCATGGCTTTGCGTTCACGTTCCCTACTGGCTGCAATGGCTTCCAGGCTCTGCATTCTCAGCTTTAACTCCTCTGTCTCCGACGCGCCCTGCTTCTCCTTCTTTGCGATGGCGTCGAGCTCGGTGTGTAGCGTGTGGGAGCGCTGGAGGCTTTCTTGCAGCGCGAGGTGAATGGCCTCCTCCCTGCCCGTCCTCTGCTGGCTGGCAAGGTCTTCCATGGCGGAGGCCTCCTCCATGCTGGCGATCCTGAAGGTGGGGGCTTGGGCGAGCTCCTCCTCCAGCGCCTGCTCCTGCACCGCTGCGTTGGACCTCTGCTCGCTCAGTTGCACCGCGTAGCTGTTCAGTTCCTGACGCAGGCTCTCTGTGTGCAGCTGCAAATCATGTGCGCTCGCTTCTTCTATCATGATTTGGCGGGTGAGACTCGACCTTATTCGCTCAGCACTGCCTTCGAGCTCCGCCCGCATTGCCTCCTTGTCCTTCAGGCCGGCCTTCGCAATCTCCTCGTCCTCTGCTCTGGTCCCTAGCAGGGCGAACTGCAATGCCTGCACCTCGTGCGGGATCTGCCGCTCCTCGTTGGTGCTTCTCAGCTCCGCTGCTCCGTGGTAAGCGACCTGTACTGCACGCTGCGCAGCGCCCGCCTCAAGCTTGGAGCACTGCTGGAGCTCGTGCATGCGGGCTTCAGCTGCCTCGAGCTCGCTTTTGGTCTGCTTGAGCCGATCCTGCTGCCGTGCTGCTGTCTGGGCGATTCCTTGCAGCCTGGCCGCTTCTGCCGGCGGGAGGGCTCTTTTTCCCTTGGCATTGGCAACCACTTGGGCCTGGGCAGTTGCCTGGACCCTGGCTGATTCGGCGGCAGCTTCTAGCTCAAGGGCGTGGTCCTTCTTGGCCTCCTGTAGCTTCTCTTCCATGACCAGCTCCTGCCTGATGAGCTGCTGCTTGAGAGTGCCAGCTGCAGCTGTCGCTTGGGCGCTCTCGTGCTGGGCCTGTCGCAATGCCTCTTGCGCCTCGGCGCTTGCCCGCAGTAGGTCTTGGTAGACCCTGTCCTGGGGCTGCGGCTGCGCTCGGTGCTCCGCGCGGGCACACTCAAGCTGCTCTCGCAGGTGATTTGCACGTTGGGTCGCCGCCTCGGCCTCAGCCTTGACTTGACTGAAAGCTGCGTCATGGCTGATTATCCTGGCCTCCATCTGCATCGCGAACTCGAGCTGCTCGGCTTGTTGCTTCTTGATCTCGTGGCGGAGAGCCTTGTGTTGCTGCTGCTGCTGCTGGGCTGCGCTCTCCGCTACGGTGGTGCGCTGCAGCTGCTCTGACTCCTCCTTCAGGGCCAGCCTGAGCTTCGCCTGCTCGGCGTTGTGGCGGAGTGCCTGCTCGCGGGCGACCCTCCTGACTTCCGCCAGCTCGGCAGCAAACTCCTGCTCGGCTTCGGCATGGCGCTGCTGTTGGCGGGCCCGCTCCGCATTCGCCTTAGCCACCTGATCGGCGAATCCTCTGGTTGCGCTGCCTGCCGAGCTGGCTCTTGAGCGCGGCGAGCGCCCCACCACTCCCGCTGGCCAAGCTGGAAGTCCGTCACCAGGTGCTTCGCTGTTCAGGCGCCTATCGATCACGGCCTTGTGGAAAGTATCCCAGCTCGGCGCCAAGCCAAACCCGTCCGCGTCCCAGTCGCCCTCGTCGTCCGCCGCGCCGCCGTCGGCGAGCACGGCCCGCACGTCGGCGACGTTGGACTCGACCTGCCTCAACTCCTGCTGCTTGGCCTTGAGGTCGCCCCGCAACTCGTCCGTCTTGGCCTCGAGGGCGATGACTTCGAGTTTGAGGGCCTTGCGCCTTTTGCTGAGCACCTGTAGCTGGTCATTCGGCCTCCTCGTGACCAGCTTCTGATATTTGATGACCGAGATTTCCATCAACTGCTCCTTCGTGTTGTCGCCCGCGGCCTGCTTGGCAATGACCAGGTCGCCGAGCTTCCTCAGCCTCTGGTCAGCGCTGCTCAGAAACTTCTGGATGCCTGCGCGGTCGGCTGGGGGCGCCTGCCACTTTGGGTGGGAGGTGGCCTCGTCCAGCGTGCAGGCTGCCACAGAGTCAATGACTTTTTGGGCCCGCTGGTCCGCTTTGCTGGAGCTGGCCTGGCCGCCTTTACCCGCCCTGGGCTGCTGCTGCTGCTGCTGCTGCCAGGGGGGCTGGCTGGGCTGCTGCTGCTGCTGCTGCTGCTGCGGCTGCCATTGGCGAGGGCTGGCCTGGCCAGAGCGCCGCGGCCGTGATGGCGGTCTGCGCCAGGGCGGGTCCTCGCCTGCTGGCTCCGCATGCCAACGCTGCTCTTGCCATCCAGCACCACGCCACCTCTCCTGGCGCCATGGGGGCGCTGCTGGCGGTGTTGCTTCCTCCTGGGCCTGGCCCTTGCCGCCTCGGCCACCACTGCCTCTGCCCTTCCCGTCTCGGGCCATCGCTGGCTGGGCAGAGTGGTGGGCGGCCAGGCGCTCGGCCGCTGCCCGCAGGCGGAGCAGGAGCCTGTCCTGGGCTCTCTGCTGCCGCTCACGGCGGTGTGCAGCGCTCTCTGGACCTCCTCCTCGGCGATGTCGCGGCGTCCCGCCGCTGGGCCGCAGCGCGGCCACGAGCGCCGCGGCCTGCGGCAGGGGACAGGGAGGCACGGGTGGCCCCCTGCCGCAGAAGATGGCGCGCGGCGCGCGTGAGCCCGGCCTCGGGGGCTGGCCGATGCGCGATGCGCCCTGCCACCGCGATCGATCGGGCGGCAGGCGCCGACCGACCCCGATGGATCGATCGGGATCGGCTGGCCCGCAAGAGGCCAAATGGCTTCCTTGAGCCAAAATGGCTACGGAGCCTCCTCCTCCTCCTCCTCCTCCTCCTCCTCCTCCTCCTCCTCCTCCCTCTCCTCCTCCCTCTCACCTATGGTGGTGGTGGTGGTGTAGAAAATGGGCCCATCAGAGGCGAGAGGCAACGACACGGGGGAAGGATCGAGGCTCGTGTCGAGGTTCGAAGTTCGGGTCGACGCTTTCGTTAGCTATGCCTTCCAGCGGAACTCGCCTCGCCGAGAGCGTTCCGGCGGCGCCCGGAAGGTCCCGACCGGCCCGAGTTCTGGCTCGAGAACCACCAGGGGCTGGCTCGTGGGGGGGGAGCATCGAGCCGGACTCGGCGATACATTGCCAATAGATCGGCGATGTGCCCACGATTGCAACTGCGCACGTTTCCTGGGCGGGGTGGGCTATCAGGCCCCTTATCCGCGATCAATGGGCGATCGGGGGTCGCGTGTGCCCCTCTGGCACTGCCCCTGAGTGTCCGCCGAGGCAGCAGCGGCACTCCCCGGCGCCGCTCCGTCCTCCCTGGACCCGGGGGCTTTTCGTCGCCACGGCTGCCTCCGCCTCGAGGGACGGGTCAGGATGCGCCCCGGGAGGGCTCCGGTCCGAGGGCTGATTTTGGTCGGATGTGGGCCCGGCGGGAGACCCGCCGCTGTCTCGACTGGCCCTCCTCCGAGGTCGACGAGCAGGATGGCGTGGATTTCTGCCGCCTTCTTGGACCGCGAACGGCGGCAGGGACCTGGAGCATTCGCAGCAGCGCGCCGACCTGCCTTGGAGGCCTCCCAGCATGGCGCGGGAGCCGGCTCCATCCAGCCAGAAGCTCCGCTCGGGATGCCGGGCACAGTGCTGGCCTCGAGCGGTGGGCTATGTGATGCTGCTCTCAGAGGCCGATGGGGAGCAGGATGATGAAGAGCAGGACGAAGATGAGCGCACCCCACCCTAGAGGTAGAAACATTCTGCATAAGCATAAACTTTTTCTGGGCAGCGCGCGGATGTCGTGAATCCGCGCTGGGCTCCCCTTGCGGCGCCGCCGGCGCCGCCCCTGGCGCGCTCCGCGCGCCAGGGCTGGGGGCAGCGCCGATCCAACAAATCCGCGCGGACAACCGAAAGCTTATGTCGGCGGTGGACAAACTTCCCTTTAGTAAACCTCTCTTCAATGAAAACGGCCTGGGACCGAAACCGACGGACCTGGACCCGCAAAAATGACGGCCGCGACGCCCTCTCGGGAACCGAAAACGGCCCATTCGCGAATCGACGTGTCAGGGCAGGAGGTCTGCCCACCCCCGATTCTGGTGATCATGATTTGCTCTTCGACACCCGCCTCCGCCTCCACCTCCACGATGCCCGTGAGGACGCCAGCCTCCACCTGAAAACAGAGCTAGGATCGGGATACATCTCTCCAGAGCGTTCCGGTCCGGAGCGCTCTCAGAGCGTTCCGGAACGCTCTGGAGCGGCCGCGGCGCCCGATACATCCTCCAAACCCGCCGATTCTCAGAGATTTCGAATTATCCCGATCCGATTTTGTCCCGATCTTCGTGTCGTTTTGCACCTGGCGGAAGCGTCCCTGCCCCCGGGGCGGTCCCGGCCTCGGGGCCACCGGGTGTCCCGAGCCTCTGCAGGCCGCGCTGGCGCCTCTCGGCCGCGGGGAGCCGCGGCGGTCGACGGGGGCCGCCCGAGGCTGCCAGGGCCCCCCCCCGCGGCCCTGGGGACGGCCTGGGCCATCGCTCGGACGTCCATTTCCCGTGCATTTTTTGGTTTCGTGCGTGTTTTTGTTGCTCGATGGTCCAGGATGGTCCTCGATGGTTCTCGCCGAGGAAGAAAATGCACGCGTCCGAGCGATGCCGAGGCCCTGGGCCGGTGTGGCAACTTCTGCCAAAACCGCAGGCCCCAACCAGCCTCGAGGCTGCCCCTACCTCCAAAACCGAGAGGCCCAAAGGCGATGGCAGTCTTGGGGATGTGCCCTCAGGAATAGACAAAGGGCTCCCAACTTCGCGCGTCGCGCTGCGCGAAGCGCGAAGTGCGAACAACTTCGCGCTCTCGCGCCGCCTCCCAGGGGAGAAGAAGAGGATGAGGAGGAATCGGAGCCGAAGCGCGAAGCGCGAATCACTTCGCGCCCGCAAGGGCGCCCTTGGAAATAGAGGGCGCGAGATCGGCACCGAGGTACGGCGATGCCAAGCTTGGGGACGAGGCGACAATTCGGGCTGGCAGGACCCCCGACGACACCGCGACTGCTTCGCAGCGTGGACCCCAGAAGTCTCGACCCCAGACTAAAACAGGGCTAGGATCGGCATAAATCGCTCCAGAGCGTTCCGGAGCGCTCTCAGAGCGTTCCGGAACGCTCTGGAGCGGCCGCGGCACCCAATCCGTCCTCCAAACCCGCCGATTCTCAGAGACTTCGAGTTCTCCCGATCCGATGTTGTCCCGATCTTCGCGTCGTTTTACAGACCCTCAGCTGCCAGAGCTCTTCGGCAGCGGAGCTCGGGCGCGCCGAGCCTGGGTCGCGACCGGAGGGCGAAGGGACGGCGCGCCGGGGCCCAGCGAGGGCTTCGAGGCCGTCGACGCATCGCTCGCTATGACGAACCAACAACACACATCCATACCCGTAGGGGGATCGGAGAGGGCTATGGGTGCGTGTTGTCGGATGGGGGTCCCCGCTCGAACGGGAGCGTTCCCCAGGCCCAGGGTCCGACAACCCGCACCCATACCCATAGCCAATCCTCCTCCCAACGACCTCCCTATGGGTATGGGTGTGTGTTGTTCGTTCGTGACGTTACTGGAGCTCGCGACCGGGGGCCGAATTCCGGTCTCGTCCGCAGCGATACCGACCGGTTTCTCATCCTAGCCGTTGTCGGACGTCCCTGGGGTCTGGCAAGGCCCCCCCTGGCACATGGCCAGAAACCTCCCGTCGTGACTTTGGTGCGACACGAAGACGCCTGGCCTACGGGCCACAGCTCCGATCCGGGCCCCCCCCCCTGGAGCGCTCCCGACGAGGAGCAGCCCCCAGGAAGGCATCCCGGTGCGAGAGAACCCTCCGAGAGCCGACGGAAACGTCGGAACAGAACCCGAGGCCAGATCTGGGCAACGACGCGAGGGGGTTTGGGGCCCTCTCTCACCTCCATGGTGGCGCCCGCCGCCGCGGTAGGGGCGTGGCCGGCGGCGGCGGCGGGCGGCGTGGATGGCGCCCATGCGGCCGGGGATGAGGTGGCCCTCTCCGGAGGACTCGGCCTCGACCTGGGGGGCCAGAAGTGGCGAGGCGGTCGCTGCCCGCGCGCCCGCCGCCTGCGGGGCGCGGGCGTCCTGGGACCGGGGGCCGGCGGCGGACTGGGTCTGCGGGCCCCAGGGGGCCCCGAGCACATGGCCGAGCACACCGCCGGCGGCCTGCGAAAACGTCCGGGGAGCTCGGCGCCCCCCGGGCGGAGGGTCATGGACAAGTCCCAGCCTCGGAAGAGATGCTCACGGGATATTCGGGCGGAAGATCGAGTACAGAATTGCTCTACTCCAGACTAAAACGTCCGCGGAAACTGCGACAAATGCGTATCAGGTGCGAGCATTGAGCATGTGTGCATGCGGTGTAGATCCGCCGGAAGAGCAAATTCTGAGGTACACCAATCCGTGAGTCGACCTTCTGCTCGACGCACGCACGCGTCCGAAAACCGTGGGGCGCGCTTTTTAATTATTTGGCGCCACGGCCGTCACCCGGCCCGCCCATCTCCCCCGGTGACGTCGCGTGCGGCGCTGGCGGGCTCTGGGCACGCCTGTGGACAGCTGAGGGCCAGACACCGCGGCTCCAAGAACGGCTCGACAGCGGCCCAACCCTTCGGCGGCGACTAATGAGAGCCTCTCCTGCCATCTTGTCGGCCGACGGCAGTCGACGCTGAGCGACGGCGATCGACGTGAAATCGACGCTACTACTCGACGCTGACCGGCGCGAAGCGATGCCAAATCAGCGCTGTCTCATCGATTACCAAACGCCCCTCGACGCTGAAGACTGAATTAAGACGGTGTACAAGGCTCCCATACTTTGCGACCGACCCCCCCCCCTCGACGCCAAATGCGCCGAGAGGATCCATTACGCTACCGACGGACCCAACATGCTTGCTTCACTTCTTGTGCGCACTGGTACCCTGCGACACGCCTCCAGAGATCGCACGAGGACGCGCCCCCCGTTCACGCGAGGCTCTTGCCACGCGCTCGGAGCGTGGCACGGGGAGGAGAGCCGCTCCCTGCGCACCCCTTTGGGCGTCGAGGACGCACCACGCCTGCCACTCCCTGCGGGCGTGGGACGGATATGAAGGGGAACTGGGACACACAAATAAATACACACAAATAACAAGATTTCCAATATTTTCCCATAGTTTCTAGGTTTTTGTCTCCCCCACCCACACTTCCCATATTTTCCCATATTTTCTAGGGAATCGACGATTAATTGTGTCTGTGTGTTTCCTCCCCTCTTAAGGAGATAAGGAACCCACCTCCTGCGGACCCCCGCGGTAAGAGGCCCTGCGAGCGTGGCCCGGATAGGATGAGCCACCCCCCACGTGCCCCCCCTCTGATGCCGACGAGGGGCCGCGCCTGCAGCGCCCTTCGACAGTGGGAGGGATAGCAGAGCCACCGCTTGAGCACCCCTCTTCGGGAGCGGCCAAGAGGGGGGTGTCCAAGAGGGGGGGGTGCAAATCATGACTGGCGGCATGTGCGCGGCCCAGCGGGGGGGCCTGGGACGTAATGAAATAAGAAGAGGCGCCATGAAATCTGCGGAGATATCATGGCCCGGCCAAGATATCCCCCCCCCATCACCCCCCTCTTTTCCGCCCCCGACCTCTGGCGTCGAGGAAATGCCACGCCTGCCGGGTCCGGCGAGCGTTTCACGGAGGCAACCGCGCTCGGAGACCACCCCGTCTACAGCCCCTCTGGTGTCGACCACATGCCGCGCCTGCCTGCCACGCCCTGCGAGCGTGGTACGGATTGAGATCACGCTCATGGACCAACCCCTGTGCACTCCCTCTGGTGACGCCTACCACGCCTCCTGAGAAGGAGCGGGGGGGGGTGAGAGGAGCGGGAGGGCTGACGCCAACCACTCGAAGAGACCGCGCCACCTCGTGTGGTCCACCCCTGCCTCTGGTGCCCAGGACAAACTTTCTGCCCGGCACGCCCTGCGAGCGTAGCACGGATAGAAACAGCGTTCGGGACCACTTCGTGCGCACCCCGCCCGCTCTCCCGTCGAGGACACGCCACAGCTGCCACGCCCTAGAGCGTGGTACGGATAGAGACCGCGCTCAGGGGCCACTTCGCGCGCACCCCATCAGGCGTCGAGGCAATTTGAGCAGGGACCGACCGTCCCAGCATTCCTACAGTCCTACCACGAAATGTTCTTGGAACCCAAAAATGTTGTTCTAAGAACAAATACAAGGTTCTTAGAATATAAACCCGATGTGTTAAAACAAGACAGTCCCAACCAGACATGTTCCAAGAATATTTCGTGGGAACCACAAAAGGTTCTTAGAACATTGTTTGGTAGGGCTATAGCCGAGCCAGGGCGCTTCGCCACTGCTTGAGCAAAGCCACGCCTGCCGCGCCCTGCGACCGTGTCACAAATACACAACGCACTCAGTGACCACCCCGTGCGCACGCCCTCTGGCGCGTGGCGTGGAGGCAATCCGCGCTCGGGGACCACCCCGCGCGCAAACCCCTCCTGGCGTCGAGGACATCCCAAAGGGGCTCCTTGGTTAAGATTCTGCATTCAGGATTCCTTAACAAGGCTTCTCTCGAACATATCCCTCATTAAAGGTCCCTTAGCTCGGATCTCGTCTTCGGAATTCCTGGGTAAGAATTCCATGTGCACGCCGACGACTGCCACGCCCTGCGCGCGTGCAACTAACAGAGGCCGCGCGGGGGGACCACGCCCGGCGCACCGCACGCCTGGCCACGCCCTGCGAGCGCGGCACAGATAGAGACTGCGCTCCAGACCCGACTCCATGCGCACCCCCTCTGGTGACGCCTGCGGCAAACTGTGAGGAGGAGGCGAGAGAGGCGTGAGAGGAGGGGGAGGAGGAGAGGAGGAGGACGGGAACGCGGGTGCGGCACGGAGGGGGAGAAAGCCAGAACCCCGCTTATCATCTGGAGAAACACTGGCGTGAAACAACCAGGATCGAATCGGGACGTCGGGTCGAAACGGCTTGTGCTTAAGATCGGCCTGCATCGCCACGATATAAAAAAAATCCACTTGGATCGGCTGCGCCAGGACGCACGACAGCGCCATGCAAACACTGGGCCACATCGTATCGCCTAGAACAAGAACACATGCATTGGGAGGCCTGGAAATTGGCACCAACACCAGCTCAGGGGTTTGCCTCCACATGGGGGAGATGATCCTCGATTTCGGTGTTGGTGGTAATTTTTCGGTCACCTTGGAAGCCAGAATATTACCACCATCACCGAGATCGGGATCTTCTTCCCTCGGTGGAGGCACACCGCCGAAATTGGTGTTGGTGTCAATGTCTACGCCTACGAGCATACACTCACAAACTTTCGGCTGTCCGCGCAGACTGCTCGGCTCGGCGCTGCACCCCCCTCCCTGGCGCGCGGAGCGCGCCAGTGGCGGCGCCGGAGGCACCGCCAGAGGGGCCCAGCACCGATCCAGGATGTCCGCGTAGGGCTCCGAAACATAATGTTCATGCATGTGTTTGTTTTTCGACCAGGTCTTCAAACATGTCGGAACCGAATCGGATCGGGCTCACCAGAATCGATCTTGCGCCTCCTGGATGGGGTCAGAGTAATTCGATGGGGTCGGCGGACCGCGCCGCATCGACGATGCATCGCCGATGCGGCGCGATTCTCCGACCCCATCTCTCCGACCCCACCCAGGACTCCAGGAGGCCTGGAAAAATCTGTGGGAAAAAGAAAAAATAAAAACGCAAAAAAGAAAAAGAAAAAAACTGTGTTTTGTTTTTCTGTTTTGTGTGTTTGTCTGTTTCTTTGTGCCCCACCTGCGGGGAAACTTGGAGCACCCTGAGGGGAACCTTGGAGCACCCCTGAGAACACGTGCGCGAGGTGCACCCGAGGGGAAACTTGGAGCACCCGGAACGCAGCAGCTCCTTCCACAGCTGCGGGAAGTCGCCGCGCAGCGCGGGGAGCGAGGAGGCGGAGGAGAAGGAGGAGGAGGAGGAGGAGGAGGGCGAGGAGGAGGAGGAGGAGGAGGAGGAGGAGGAGGAGGAGGAGGAGGAGGGGGGGGGAAGGGGAAGCAGGCTCCACCACGAGAGCGAGTCGTGCGCGAGAAGACGCGGCGACCTCATGCCTCGAGGGCCTGCGCGGCCCGGCCGCCACCGTGGCACACCCCGCGGAGAAGAGGGCCCCTACTTGGAGGCGGCCACTGGCCACCGCTCGGACGTCCATCCCCTGTGTTTTTTTCGGTTTCGTGCGTGGGGGTGTTTCGCGAAACAATCAAAAAGGTGCTCCTCGATGGTCCTCGCCGAAGGAAAGATGCGCACGTCCGAGCGATGCCGAGGCCAGGGGGCCCGGCCTGGCTGGGGCCCGAGAAGATCGGTCGGGCGAGACGAAGCCAGGTCCGCTGAAAATTGGTCCCCGGACACCTCCCGAGGCCCCTCTGGCGCGCTGCTTCGCTTCGCATCCGTGTCTGACAGTCCTGGGGGCCGGAAGCGGCCCCCGGAGGCCGACGCCGAACAAAGAACCTTGCCGAACCCATACCCTCGGACCTCGCCCGCGCCTCCTGCTGGCCAGAACCACTGCTGAGACATCTCGGACCTCCGGACAAGCACTCACGCTGAGGTCGGGCACGTCCTCCGACAGGCGGATTCCGAACGAAAAGCACAACTTAGTCCAACGATACTCGTTGCATGATTAGTATAACACGAAAAGATCGTCACCAGACTATGTTTGACTATCCTTGCATATTCTTCCTGTCGAGGGACATGCCCGACTTAATCCCACGCGCGACCTCACGCGGAAAGCTTACGCGCCAAGATCCGCGCAATCGACCCTGCGCTCTTCCGTCGCCCGTGTGTTTTCACGCCCGCCTGCCTCGGCGAGGCTGCCGTCGCTCGCCCCGATCTGGCCCTCGACCTTCGCCAGGCTGGCCTTCAGCTCCTCTAGCCAGCCTCGGCCCCATCCCTATCCCTGAGATTGACGAGCCCAAAGGCGACGACAGTCTTAGGGGCGCGCCCTCAGAAACTGAGAACCCTTGAGATCGGCATCGGGCTAAGGTGATGCCAACCACACGGATAGGGATACGTTCCAGGCTGGTGGTATTCCTCGTCCTCCGTGCCCGCGGCCACCTCCCGCACCACCGCCCCGTCCACGCCGCCCTCGGACAGCTCCGCGAGGTGCCTGCAGACCTTCTCTAGATAGGGCGATGCGCTCCATACATATGACAAATGGCGTGTCGTGGACGCACGCTCGGAACACAAACAAAATGGACGTGGCGGAACCAAGGGAAGTGGCGCCCTAAAGCATTTGAAGCACCGCCCCCCCGTCCAAGGCCCTCCCCCCCGCTGTCCAGGGGGAGGTGGATTCGAACCGCCCCCTCTCCCCTTACTCCGCCGACCCTGTCGGCGTATGTGAGAGGCTTAACTGTTCGAGTCGTCGTCTACGTCAGCCGTCGTCTCCGTCGTCCGTTTTCCCTGCGCACTTCTCCTCAAGCTTGTCAGCGAGAGAAACATCTAGCAACATCGTACTCGAGTCGAAGGAAAGCTCCTTCCCCGTGTTGCGCGGGGGGTCTCATGGATACCGGGGGGGTCGCGGGGGGGGGTCGCCCTGTGGGTCCCGGGGCCTCACGAAGGACCAAGGCAGGCGAAGAGTGCCCCAAGAGGCCCCCGAGACGGTCCAAGGGGTCCCCAATAGCTAAATGATCGGTCCAACACGCTTTCACGCCCTCCAGACTGCCCCGGAGGCCTCTAGGACGCCCCAAGAAGCCTCCAAGAGCACTCCCGAGAAGGCCCCAAGAGGCCGAGTTCATCGACTGTTCGATGCTTTTGTAATGCGAAAAAGATTTGGGCGTTCTCGCCTTTTACACTTCCCGCCGCTCCAAGACGGCGCAAGAGGCTTCCGAGATCGCCCCGAGACGGCGAGGCCTCCAAGAGGGCCCAAAAACAGCCCAAGACGACGCAAAAACAACCCGAAACGCCTTTAAGACGGTCCAAGAGGCCCCTAAGACGGCTCCAAGAGCGTGCCCTGACGGGAGACCTGAACGGAGATTTCGAGCCCTCGGCCTCGAGAGGCTCCTCGGAGCCCACAAGAGGTCTCCAGGAAGCCACACGAGGCCCCCAAGAGGCTCCCAAGAAGCTCCCAAAAGAACCCCAAGAGGCTCAAACAATCCTCCCCTGACAGAGGCCCCCGAGAGCCGTCCGAAGAGACCCCAAGAAGCATCCTTGAGGACTCTTGCCCACGTCAGCGTCGTCGTCGCCGCCGTTGTCGTCGTCGTCGCTTCCCTTCAGGGTCGGCGGTACCACCCGCAAGGCCTTCGCAATATAATCAGATGGATGATCAATCCAAATCAAACAAATCTTACGACTTCTGGATATAACTTTACTTGCATCCTTGTCAAGCCCGGTCCATCTCTGATGCAACCCTACTATAGCTGCATCTGGCTCCACAATCGGGCCCGAGCCAGCCTTAATGCAACCCGACTATAGCTGGACCCAACTTTACTGGCATCCTAGCCGGACTCGATCCAGCAAGCTCGAATGTAATTCTACTATATCTGGACCCAGCTCATATGAGACCCTACTGAAGCTCGACCATCTCCAATAGCATCCTACTATGGCTAGATCCAGCTCTACTTGAATCAGATTCGGGATCGGTCCAGCTGTTACAGAACTCGATCCACCCTTGATAACATTCGAATGAGGCTCGATCCACCCTTGATAACATTCGAATAACAAGGCCCCCCTCCGGTTCGAAACCCCCTTCTTCAGTTCAGATGGAGGGGAGGCCCCTTCCGGTTCGGCGGGATCCCCCCAGGCGGTTCGACCCCCCCACGCCCCCTTGCACTTCTGCACTTCAGGGGGGGGACGGTTCGACCCCCCCCACGTTCCCAGAGTCTGCAGGAAAGGGCTCTTTCACACATATCCACCGCTGCCATGCCAATCCTGGACCCAGCATTGGGGCGGGCATGTCCCCGCACAGGCGGATTGTGCATAAAAACAATCAACAAGCATTGAAAACTAAAAAACAAATCGGAACATCGTACCCAGACAATTGTTTAACTTTTGATGATTGTTCCTCCTGTTGAGGGACATGCCCGAGTTAAGCCCAGCAGCGGTGTAGGTGACGCTTCCCTGGCCAAGCTTTGGGGACGCACGCGCTGCACCTGAGCTCAACATGGGCGCCTGACCAGCGGCAGTGAATACGTATATAGTTCGCCGCCCGACCTATAGGGATAAACAGGACACAGCTACATCAAAACAAAGAACAGGAGCTCCGCGAGAGTATTTTTTGGATCGGCGCTGGGCCCCCGGCGCGCCACGGGGTGGGCCCAGCGCCGATCAAACCAATCCGCGCGTAGTTAGGCGGGGCGAACAGGGCCATCCAGAAGGTGGGCCGTCGAAAGGGTGCATGGAACGGCTTTCGGGGAGGCGTTCCAAGATTTCTGGAACGCCTTTCCGCCCAGCGTTCGGAGCAGTTCGGTCGCCTCGGCCCACGGCCCGCTACCGCGTCGACATGGAGACACCTCGAAGCGGGATCAGGCCGCACGAGTGAAGCCAAATTGTCTGCGAGGGGCAGCCTTGGAATTGCTGTTCTGCCACCCTCTCTCCTTCTCGTCCTAGGTGTGCCCGTCGACCGCCGCGCCCTTTCTGTGGCGCCGAAGTGGCCACTTCGCCTGGTCTGCCCCGTGCACGCTCCCGTGCTGGCCCTCCCCCTGCCTCCGCCCACCGCGCAGCCCCTTGCCCCCTCCGCCGCCGCCTCCCCTTTTCTCCCTTCACTCCCCTTTTCGCCCCGCGTCGTCGTCGTCGTCGTCGTCGTCGTCGTCGTCGCCCCGCGTCCCACACCTGTGTCGTTCAGCGCCTCACTGATGCTAGCCCGCTACTTACATCTGCCAACCGCGCCCATTTTCTCTCGCACTCTGCCTCCCTCATCCCTCCCCCCCCCCTCCCCCTCCCTTCCCCCAGCTCCCCTGTCCTATTTCGCCTTCCCCCGTCCCCTTCCCCTTCCCTCCCTCCATTTGCCCCTTTCTTCCAACCTCGTGCTCTCCCGCTCCCACCCCTCCCCATTCCCTCCGCCGCCAGCCCTTCCCGAACGCTGTTCCGGGAAGGCGCGCAGCCCTTCCCGAACGCTGTTCCGCGGAGGCCGAATGCAGGCCCCAAGTGGGCCATCCGTCCGGCTGATGCTCCGAGGCCCCAAGTGGGCCATCCACCCGGCTCCTGGAGGCCGCCCCCCCCGAGGCCCCAAGTGGGCCATCCATCCGGCTCATGCACGCCCCCGACCCTCGCACGCCCTGCGCGCAACCCCCTCGCCGCCCCCAGGCCCCAAGTGGGCCATCCACCCGGCTCATGGAACATCACACCGGGGCACCCAGTACCCCTGCACTGGTCCAGGGCCCCAAGTGGGCCATCCGTCCGGCTGATGCTCCGAGGCCCCAAGTGGGCCATCCACCCGGCTCATGGAACCCCTTCCCAGAGCTCCCTCGGAAAGGCGTTCCGCGCCTCGGGGGAAGGGTACTCGCGCGCCTGGCCGCCTTGGCTCCCGCGACCCAGGGCGCCCTTGCACCGATCCCAAACCACCCCGCCTCTCCCTCCCCTTCTCCTGCTCCCATGCCTCCCTCCATCCCTCCCTCCCGCCAGCATTCCTGCCCTCTCGCCCCGCACCTCGTCGTCCCTTTTCTCCCTTTTCGCCCCGCGTCGTCGTCGTCCTCCTCCTCCTCCTCCTCCTCCTCCTCACATGTCCTCATCCTTCCGCCCCCCCTCCTTCCTCCTCCATCATCCTCCGCAATCCTGCTCCCGCCCTCCTCCCTCATCGTCCTCCATGCTCATCCTTATGAACCTCCTTTTCCTCCTCCTCCCTCATTCATCCCATTATCACCTCTCCCTCCTCCTCCTTCTCCTCCTTCTCCTCCTCCTCCCCTCCTCCTCCCCCTTTTTTTGACAACCCAACGTCGAGGCGAGTGCACCGCGTCTAGAAGGGCAGCAGTACAGGTGTGGAGGACACTGAGAAAACATGAAGGGAGAAGAGATCGAAAGCCAGTGGGACCATTAAATACGCAAGAGAAGTGGAGACAGTCGAGAGGGCCCAGGGCTGTCTAGCTGGCAGGAGCTGATTCCAGCAAAGATGGTTGAGGGACGAGGTGAAAGTGGACGGCCGAGCCATCCGCAATCCCAGCTGTGATTTCTCGCACCACCGCGCTTCCATCCACCCGATGAACGGCCCACTTGTTCATCCACCCCCTGGATGGCCCAGTTCGCCCCCTCCAACGTAGGTCCAACATTTTGTCTTTTTTTTTCGGATGATATCCAGGGGTGGCAACCCTTTTCAGCAAAACGCAATTAAATTTAATGAGAACAATTCGGGGCTGTGCACCAATGCGCGCGGCATGGCGTTCCGCGTGCGCCGCCCACGCGGCTTGTCTCTCTCATCGGCGACAGAACGCTGCCGCATGTTCCCGGCAAGCGAACGTCGAACAGCGATGTCGCCGGGGGAAACACGATCTGAGAATCCCACGTGTCGAATGAACCAGCGCTGAATTCCGCAATCAACTTGTCTAGGCGGGTGATCTCGCAATGACCGTTTCTAACATGCAAAAAATATTGGGGTTAATCCGGATGAGGATAAGCCGGGAATGTCTGAGAGCCAGCCTGTCTGGAAAATGTGTCGGGCACCGCGCCTGCTCTGGAGCGCTCTGCGAAAGTTCCGGTCCGCACTGGAGCGATTTGGGATCTTCCCTGCGACCTGACGCTGCGACAAAGTGCAACAGCGTGAAACATCAAATTGGAGTCCAAAACCCCATCTTTCCGCAACGAGATCAAGCCATATCGATATGTGATGGTCCTGGGGCCCCGGATTGGGCGAAAACGCCTGGCGTGAAAAAGCTGCGACGCTTAGGTCTCAAGGCTACGGGATTGCCGGACCTTTTGCTGCACCGCGCTGGGTGATGCGCCCGCGTCCTCGCACTTCCTCGCAGAAGCAAAAAGCCACGTAAATCCGCCGCCGCGCCCACTGGCACGTTTGGGCGTGCTAAAACGCAAGCGCGGTCTAGTAGGGTTTCCGTAATTTTCTGACCCCGCTCACTCGCGCTCTCGAGGCCCCGAGGCCCCCATGATTGCGTAACTTCGCCCCGACGCAGGCCTCGCGGGCCTCAAGGCGGCCCGGGGGGATTTCAAGACGGCCTGCAAGGAGGCGCCCCGAACAAGCCCCCTTGCCACCCAGAACACTGCGCTGGTCGGGGATCTTCTGACCCGGGTCAATCCAGACCCGGGTCAGCAGGAGACCAAAAGCTGCAGTGCAGGAAAAATTAACTGCAGCGCAGGTCTTCGCAAACCTGGGTCAACCGACATGCGCGGCCGCCTCGCGGCCACGAGCGGCTCGCTGACCCGGGTCGGCCAGAAGGGGTCTTCGCAGGATCCTGCAGGATCCGGTGCCCTGGCTGACCCCCGTCTGCATGGACCCACGTCTCGAGGCTCCCGAGCTGGCACGGTTGCGGAGTTGCCGGAGGCAGCCGGATGAGAGTTCTCGGAGGTCCGTGCGGGCTTCTCGGACTGGCGCTGGGCCGCCCTCCCTGGCGCGGCCCGGGCGGGGGGGGGGCAACATCGATCCAAGAGGTCGGCGCGGACCTCCGAGAAGTCCTGCTGCCGCAGCTTGTTTCGGCGGTGGACAAACCTCCCTTTAGTAAACCTCCCCTTAGTGAAAACGGCCTGGAACCGAAACCGACGGACCTGGACCGGCAAAAATGACGGCCGCGACGCACTCTCGCGAACCGAAAACGGCCAATTCCTTAATCGACGTGTCAGGGTAGGTCTGTCCACCCCCGATTGTTGCTCCTCGATGCCTGCCGCCGAGGAACTTGGCCTGGATGAAGAACTGCATGTTCGACACCATCTGCTCTGCGCTCGTCATGCGGTCCCACGTCAGGGGCACAAACTCCGCCACGGGCGGCTCCTCCTCCTCGTCCTCGACCTGGGGCGACACCAGCTCCACCTCCCAGCGATGGGTGAACGCGTTCGACGTCCCCCACGTCGGATTGAGGTTGTCGCTGATGCATCGGGGAACAAACGGTTGCATAAGCGCAAGCTACCGGGGGTCCGCGCAGATGTCTTGGATCGGCGCTGGGATCCCCGCGGGGGTCCAGCACCGATTCGAGAAATCCGCGCGGACACCCGAAGGCTCGTGCTTATGCCATGTTGTGATCCTCTAGATGTAGGGCGTCTTGTCTTTCGTGGAGGGGTGGTCCTCGTCCTGCTTCACGCGCACCTTGCAATACGGATCCGTAAGGCTAAGCGTGTCGGTGTTCACAAGGTTGGACGCGCTCTTGCAAGTGACCATCACCGTCACATCAGCACACATCTTGCTCGCATCGGTGGAGCATGCCTTCGGGGGGTTGCTGCGCTCGATGCTGACGCTAGTGTCAAAGGCGACCGATCCCAGCGACCCTTTTGAGGCCATCGCGTGGGTTTTCGAGCTGCGGCTCGGGTTCGAGCGCAGCGGCAAGTCGTACGAAAACGTGCCAAGCTTCATGGGCGCACCAACTTCGCCCACAAATTCACCTGATGCCATGTCCTGGTCCCAAACCTCCACCATTATCGGCATCGCGCCTGCTGGGAGCTCGTCTATGATCTCTTCCACCGGCTGCTCGACAAACGCACTCATCTCCTCGGAATCATCAAGAGCGCTGGTTAGAAACTCCATGTCTTTCAGCGAGCCCCCAAATATATCCTGGTTCTTCTTCCAGGTCCAAACTTTCTGCCAGAAGGAGGCGGTCTCCTGATAGTCCGAAAGGTATCGCATAGACTGGGTCACAGTGTAAAGATGACTCTTCGCTTTGGCAACGCAAGCGTCATCACACGTCCTCTCTGCTTCGAGTTCACTCCGCTCGACGGCCATGTTCGCCAACTCCGCCGACACTCGGCGGGCGTCCACCTTCAAGGCAACGAGAATTAGCCACGCGACAGGTGCGGCACGACACATCATAGGTGAGGAGTAGTTGGCAATCCACACTGGAATTGAAGACTTGTTGCACTGGCTGCTTGCGACCATTATCTTGAGCCATTTGAAGTACGGGGGAGGTAGAGAGGAATTGACCCCGCGCCACACTCGCGCACATGGACTGGTTCAGTTTCGACCCTACGCATCAAAAGTGTCGACCTTAGCCCCCTCAATTACGGGGGGCATCGTCAATTTGCGACGCCGCAAGTGCAGATTTGTTGACACATGTTGCACAGCGAGTCCGCCGCAGGCGATTGTTCTCGCAGAACATCAAAGTGGGTGGTTCGCGGATGGATCTGGGAAAACAAGAAGGTACCAATACCGCTACTCCCTGGACCTTTTCCGGAATGCGTTGTGACTAAAATCCAGCGGCGGCGACGAGGGCCTCCCACGAAGCCCAGAAGGGGGAAACCGAGGCGACGGTCGCGGTATCGGTACCTTGTTCTCCTCTGAGGGTGTCCCGCGGGTCGGCGGGCGAACCGGGTCGCAGGTGGGTCGCAGGTGGGTCGCGGGACGCGCGTCGCGGGTGGGTTGTGGGACGGGCCGACGGGCCGGGTCGCGGGGTGGGTCGTGGGGCGGGTCGAGCGTTGGAATCCTGGGGCGGGGCCGGCAACACGAGGACGGAGAAGAACATGACTCCGCAAGGCAGAGCTTCACTTCAGCCACACATCCACGGGCAGTGCAAGACCGTTCGGCCCCCTCAGTCTGATTCAAGAAGTCCACCAGAACTCTGGGGATCCCCCCTCCTCCCCCTCATCTACGCCACCCTGCTCGACGAGACTCAGCAGGATGGAGGCTTTGCAATTGATGCAGGCAGGTGGCGCTTTCCTGTGCTGCTCCTTCCACTTTCCTTCGCCTTCCTCAGAAGCATGAAGCACGTACACTTGAACTGGCAAGGCCGCGATCGGGCCCCACCCCCTCGCGTGCGGAGCGCGCCAGGGGCGGCGCCCGAGGCGCCGGGAAGGTCCAGAATCGACTCAGGAAACCCAGGCGGAGCTCCGGAAATTCATGTTAGTGCACTGTTCTCTTCTTCCATTCTCCCACGGCGCGAGCAAAGCAAGCTTTCGGGCCATGGCTCGGGCCACCTGCGGCCGATCGGGGCGATGCGGGCATCCCGTTGGGAGGCATCCGGAGGAGCGAAAACCCCCCCCAGGAGCCCACGAAACAGATCGTCGGGAAGTCAGGGCCTTCCTCGAGGGGGGAACGCTCGGGGGAGGACCAGCCCAGAGGGGCCAGACATGGAGCTGGAATCGGGGTTACGTCGCCGATATATCGGCTGTAGGCCCCGGACAAAGAGACCGCACGTTCTTGGGGGAAGCGGGCTGCAAGGCCCCTGTCTGCGATGAACGCGTGAAGGGCCAATGCGAGGCGGGGATCTATCCCACCACCACCGCTGGGGGGCCGCTTCTCGAGTTATGACAAGAATCCTGAGACGATTCGCCCCGCACTTGAGACCCAATTGACGTCGGACCCACGTCGGCGGTACGTTGGGTTCACGTCGGATCCCGTGGGATTCACGTCGGATCGCGTGGGATTTACGCCAGAGCATCGCGGTGCGAACGCCGCCCCACGTCTGACGGGGCGGCCGTGCAGGCTAGATAATGCAACTCTTGCGCGCCCTGCGAGGCCTTCAGAATTTTCCTACGACTTGGGCTATGTCGGGCCTGTACCCCTACAGGGGGATTTTCGACGAAAAATAAAAAATACCCCAACAATGCCCCAAAAAGGCCAAAACATACTCAAAAAATTGTCCCCAGACAATTTCTATACTATTTTGGGTGTATTTCTTATTTTTCGTCGAAAAGCCCCCTGTAGGGGGACAGGCCCGACCTAAGACTTGGGGGCAGCAGCAAGGGAATGGATCGAGTGTCCACCGTCGAGAGGAGCCGAATGGGCGCGGCGGGGCGGGGCGGGCGGAGCTCGAGCGGCTGCGGGCCTCGCCGCGGCGCGCCAGCTGGAGTCGAGAGGCGGGGCCCCGGCGGGGAACGCGCTGGGCGTGGCGGGCGCAGAGGGGCTGCCTCATCTTGTCAGAGCCCCGAATCATCAGGGGTAACTCGGGTCAGGGCTATCTCGGGTTCGCTTTTCGGGATTCCGAACCCGAGTTACCCCGGATAATTCGGGCGTCCAGAGCCCCAAATCATCAGGGGTAATTCGGGTCAGGGCTAACTCGGGTTCGTTTTTCGGGAATCCAAGCCCGCGCTACCCCGGACCCGAGTTACCCCGGATAACTCGGGCGCCCAATCTTGCCATCGCTCGGACGTCCACTCCCTGTGCATCTGTCGGTCTCGTGCGCATTTTCGTCTGCTCGATGGTCCAGGCTGCTCCTTTCATGGTCCTCGCCGAAGCACAAGGTGCACACGTCCGAGCGATGCCAAGCCTCGTCCTGCGTGGCGACCACGAGAGATGGTGCCTGCACGCACCTGGGCGCAAAATAAGTGGGGCGATAACCAGGGTGGGTGAGGTGGGGGGGAGAAACCTGCCCTTCTCGGACCCTGCGGGCACCTGGGGGGCCCCAAAGGGCCCCCCCCTTCTCGGCAGCCCTCGCCCCCCCCCCCCCTCGTCTGCCGCTCCCCATCATGATGCAGGCGGCGGGCACGGAAGCATCCGGGCCCCCTCTCGCCATCGCTCGGACGTCCTTTCTCTGTGCTTTTTTCGGTTTCGTGCGTGGTTTTTTCGCCAAGTGATCGAGGATGCTCCTCGATGGTCCTCGCCGAACGAAAAATGCACACGTCCGAGCGATGCCAAGCCCATCTGCCGCTCCCCATCATGATGCAGGCGGCGGACACGGAAGCATCCGGGCCCCCCTTGCCGAGTGCCCGCCACGGGCGGCGCCTGCCCGCGCCGGCGGGCGGCGCCGCGCGGGGGCTGGGGCGGCGGCCGCCGCGGCGAGGCACGGCGGACGTCGTCGCCGTTGTGGTGGTCGTCGTCGTCGCGGTGGTCGTCGTCGTGGTCGCCGCGGTCGACGGACGGGACCAATGATAAAAGAGCCGAACTCAATACACCGACGCTGTTTCCGGCCCGGCACTGAAACTCGCACAAGAAAACAGATCCTGGTGTACGCGGAATCCTGGTGTATACATGTTTCGTTGTTTCCCCGGGAAAACGGGGTAACCAGTATACTCCACACCACCTCGACGTCGTCCCCGACCCTCAAAGAAGTCCAGGGATTGAAAAACCGCCCGCCACTAGTAATGTATATGCTCTACTTTCCGACATAACCGAACAACGCATGAATGCCCCTGTTGGACATGACATGGGCAGCACTCTATCGCTATGTGGTACGTTATGGGCCACGGCCACATCGCAGAGAGGCGAGGGAAGGGCAGGGAGGGCTGGGAAAGGGGCATACCCCGATTTGTGGCCTCCGCCTCATACTCCTCCTCCTAACTATCCTCCGCCTCCGCCTCCGCCTCCTCCTCCTCCTCCTCCTCCTTCTCCTCCTCCTCCGCCTCCGCCTCCTCCTCCTCCTCCTCCGCCTCCGCCTCCTCCTCCTCCTCCTCCTGCTCCTCCTGCTCCTCCTGCTCCTCCTGCTCCTGCTCCTGCTCCTGCTCCTCCTCCTCCTCCTCCTCCTCCTCCTCCTCCTCCTCCTCCTCCTCCTCCCCCCGCTACGATAGCCACGGCGACCTCCAAAACTGGCCCAGAGGTCTGGCTCGGGGTCGGAAAGCACGCAACGATCGCAGTCGTCGTCGTGGTCATGGTCGCTGTGGTCGTCGTCTACCCTCGGAAGCTTTCGACGGTGCTCGGAAGTTCTCCGAGGTTCTCGTGGTCGTTCAAGCCGACGTAGTGGTGGTCCTCTCTGCTGCAGGCCCCGCTCAAGCGCTGTGCGCCGCTACGGCGGGCCCAAACCCAACAACAGTTACAAGGCCGCCGCTACTGCCCAGACCTCTTCCGAGGTGCCGTCGGACCAGAGCTTCAAAGAGAATCCAGCCGTAGCGACGAGGGCTCTCTGGGACGAGCAGCAGTATCGCGGTATGGGCATCATTTTTCTCCCCTGAGCCTCGGGCGACCGCCGCACAGGTCGTCCGCGGAGCAGTCGTCGTCGTCGTCGTCGTCGTCGTCGTCGTCGTCGTCGTCGTCGTCGTCGTCGTCGTCGTGGCGGTTGCTGCCGCCGTGGGGCGCGCCGCCGCGGCGGCGAGCGGGAAAGCGGCGCACGCAAGCGCCTGGACTTGAAGAACCAATCGAGGCTCGGGCTCCCGGCCTCCGCCGGGCCGGAGAGGCTGGGGATCCACAGGAACGGCTCCTCGCAGCGACGAGGAGCGAGCGAGGAGGAGGGCCCTGACCTTCGTAGCGGCATCAGAAATAGCACCAGGACCTTGCCATCTACCTTCTAGTCGAGGTTTCAAGTTGTCTGGATCGGTCCATAGGTCTGGAGAGCTACTTCTTATCGGGGATGGACAGACCCCCCTTTAGTAAAACGTGGTTTAGTGAAAACGACCTGAGGCCCAAACCTGGCGGGCGCAAGCCTGGAAAATCACGGCCACGGTGCCCTCTCGAGAACCGAAAACGAACAATTCACTAATCGACGTGTCACTGCTGGGGGTTCTGTCCACCCCCGATCTTCGCACTCTGGAAAATGAATCAGGGGAAAAGGTGGAGAGGAGGAGGGGCGAGGCTGGGGATCCGGAAGAACGGCTCCTCGCACCGCGGGCCGGAGGGGGGGGGGGGGCGGAGGAGGAGGCTGAGACTGAGACTCACTACCTCGACGACCGAGGAACACGCTCTTCACGCTGGCCGCAAAGAGGGAGCCCGATCCTCCTCCTTAGGGAGCTCGGAAAGGCGTGGCCCTCTCGAGAACGGCCTCAAACCACGGGGCAAATTCTGCCACCGCACTTGGGGAGGTACACCGGTGGTGGAAGGCCACATCAGAGAGCTGGGGGCACGAAGACCGCACGACGGCGGCGGAGGTACAGAAACAGATATGATTGGAGGGTGAAAGATGGGGTCTGCAACAGGGGGTCTTCAATGGGGGCTGAATGGCCCATGTATGCTCAATGTATCGCTCATGTATGTGATCGTGTACGATTGGCATCCAGTGTTGGCGGTCATGGAGGGCCAGTCGTTCGTGCCCGCGCACGCGCCGTCCATCCATGAGAGGATAATCAGAAGGAGGGGGAGGAGCCGGACTCCGCTGGGTTGGCAAAAGGGGGGATGCGGCGTCGCGATTGCTTCACATTCCCAAGGACTGGCTCCTCCGGCAAAATCCTGCTGTTGACGGTCCCGGGAACCAATCAAGGCCCCAGGAAACTGGAAATGACCTCAAAACCTGACGTCGGGATGATCTCACGACGCGAGGATGTCAGGGGAGGCGAAACGGGGGATGCAAGGGGCGGCGAGAACTGCGATGCCCAACTTTGCATGGTCGAGCCGAGGACAATGGCGGAATTACGCCATCGAGAAACCCGACTTACTTCGCTTTAACCCTTGTCTTAGCATAGCTGACGTGTAACATTCGTGGATGATGCTAGCTAGATGGTCAAAAAAGTGCCACGCCTGCTGTGCCGTGGACGACCAGGGCGGATAGCGCCCCCCTCCCCAGCGCATCCCCTGATGCGTCAAGGAAATGCCACGCCTGTCATGCCTTGAGCCTGCAACGCGTAGCGCCCCCACCCCCAGCGCACCCCCTGTGGCGTCGAGGAAATGCCACGCCCTGCGAGCCTGGAAGGCATAGCGCCCCCACCAACAGCGTACCCCCTGTGGCGTCGACAAAAAGCCACGCCTGCCATGTCCTGCGAGCCTGCAACGCATTGGAGCCGTGGTGAGAGACCACCCCCTGCGCACCCCCTCTGGTGCCGAGAAAATGCCACGCCTGCTGTCGAGAAAGTGCCACGCCTGGTGTGCCTGGATGACTGGGGCGTATAGAGACTACGGTGAGGGACCACCCCCTGCGCACCCCCTCTGGTGTCGAGGAAGTGCCACACCTCGCTAATGGCCCGCATAAGCGACGCGCTCAGGGACCACCCTCTGCGCACCCCCTCTGGCGTCGAGAAACAGTCACGCCTGCCGCGGCCTGCACCATGACCCGCATAGACGCAACACTCAGGGACCACCCCCTGCACACCCCCTCTGGTGTCGAGAAAGTGCCACGCCTGCCGTGCCCTGCGCCATGACCCGCGTAGACGCCGCGCTCAGGGACCATCCCCTGCACCCACCTCTGGTGTCAAGAAAGTGCCACGCCTGCCGTGCCCTGCGCCATGGTCCGCATAGACGCCGCTCTGAGGGACCAACTCCTGCGCACCCCATCTAGTAATGAGAAAGTGCCACGTCTGCCGTGCCCTGCGCTATGGCCCGCATCAACGACGCGCTCAGGGACCACTCCCTGCGCACCCCCTCTGGTGTCGAGAAAATGCCAAGCCTGCAGTGTCATGCGCCATGGCCCGAATAGACGCCTCGCTCAGGGACCACCCCCTGCACACCCCCTCTGGTGTCGAGAAAGAGCCACGCCTGCCACGCTTTGTGAGCGTGTGTATGTGTAGGATGCGTGTGCGACTGTATGTGGACATGTGTATCAATATGTGCACAATGTTTGTGTTGCGTGCGTCTGGTGCGTCTCATGTGGGTGCCCAGTATGTGGTGCATACGTCTTGGGTGTATGATGCAATGAACGCGCCAGGCGTGCAATAGTGCTGTATGCTGTGTTACCGTGTGTGCGTGTCTGAGAGCGTGTGCATGCGTGCGGATGCATGTAGACGCGTGTCTGATGCACGCGCCGTGCATGTGTTGAGCGTGGGTGAAGGGAGGAAGGAAGAGGAGGAGGAGAGGAGGAGGGCGGTGAGGAAGATGCGGGTGTGACGCGGCAGGGAAGAAAGCAAAGACCCCACTGAGCAAGAGGGGAATGAATTCCCAAACCGCTTTCAAAACCTAAAAATTATCCAGCCGCCGGCCCCCTCGATGCCCAGAGATTGCCCCCCGCGAGGCCGAGCAGTGCGAAAAATCTGTGAGGCGGAATTGATCCCGTCGCGAGGAGAAAACGGCAGGGGGAAGGGGGCTTCTGACAAGGCTCAGAAGGCCTCTGAACATCTGACAAGCTCTCTGGAGGCCTTCTCCGAAACCACAGAAAGCTTCTCAGAAAGCCGGAGGGCTTCTGAAAGGCCCCGTCCGCCTTCTGAGAAGGCCTCGCTCCCCCCCCCCGGCGCGCCACCGACAGAAGGCACGCGATCGGCCCCAGGACCTTCCAGGGGACGCTTTTCAATCAGAACCCAGCAGTGGCGACGAGAAGCCCCCTCGAGGTCCGAAAAAGGCGATCAACAACCGTACACCGTGACCTTCGGCCTCCCTCCTCCTCCTCCCCCCGGACACCCGACGCCGTGCCTTTTCCGCAGCGAGGCTCCCCTTCCCCAGGCCCGGCCTCCCAGGGACAAGCTCCTCATCCTGAGTAATTCTCCGACGGTCCAGGGGCGCAGCAAGCTCCAAACGAGGCCCAAAAGAGCCACAAGGCGGTTCGGCTGGCTCGTGAAGCCCCCCGCGGACCCCCCCCCCAAGTGGCAGAAATTCTTCAGAAATCGAACGACTTCATGATGTGTTGGTTCTTGCCTTTTCGCTTCCGATGGGCTTCTGAGGCCCCCATATGGCCCCAAGAGGGGCCCAAGCGGCTTCCCAAACGGCCCCAGGAGTGCCCAAGAGCGCCCAAGAGGCGCTCATGAGCGATGCTGAGGGTGGGCGGAGATCGGGGACCCCCACCCTTTGGATCGACGCCCTACAAGATCGCCACAAGAGGCGCTCCAGAGCTGCCAAGAAGCCCTCAGGAGGGCCCCCAGAGAGCCCCCTCCGGGACCCAAGACACCTCAAAGAGCCCCATGAGCACCCCAGAGCCTCCCACGAGGGCTCCCAGAGGGACCCAAGAGGAGCTAGAGAAACCTCCAGAGGACCTCCAGAAAACCCCAAGATGGCACCAAGAGTTCTCGTCCTCGTCGTCGTACTACTCCTCCTCATCCTCCTCGTCTTCTGTTCCAGCGTCATTCCCAACCCTTCCTTGGTTGGGTTCTCGTTTGAAAAAGCACTATGGTCCCCACCTTCTCCTCCTGCCTGCTCCCGTCTCCCGCTTCCCCTCTCTCCTCGCCACGGTCTTGTTCGGGCAGTCACTCGTCGTTGCCCTCTTTTCGGTCGTCCTTGTTGTTCCCAACCCTCCCTTGGGTGGAGTCGTCACTCACTCGCTCACTTCTATCCTCTATATTCCTCTCCGCTCCCCATGGTTGGGTGCTCATCCTGCATGGTAGACCCAAGACCTCGCGCCTCCGTGGGAGAGGCCCACGCGCGCGCAGCGGAGACCCCGCGGGCCCCTGGGGGGTCTGCGAACGGCGCAACTGTCGCCACTGTCGTGGGCGCCTGTGGAGTGGAGGTCCCCGCGCACCCCAGCGGAGACCTGGCGGGTCCTCTGTGGGGCTGCGAGCTGCGCAGACGTCGCCACGTTCGCGGGCTTCTGGGAGGTCCCGCGGAAAGGAGGTGCACTCGCACCCAGCTGCGACCTCGCAGGCCCCTGGGGAGCTGCGTACTGAGAAGACGAAAACCCACCCCCACCCCCAGTCCCGACGCCCACCCCCGAGCCCGCGACCTGGGGGGTCGGGACTGGGGGTGGGGGTGGGTTTTCTCTGTTCCTGGACCCCGAAAACCCACCCCCACCCCCAGTCCCGACCCCCCAGATCGCGGGCTCGGGGGTGGGCGTCGGGACTGGGGGTGGGGGTGGGTTTTCGCCTTCTCACGTACCGCGCCACCGGCCTCGATGTCGTGGGCTCCTGGGAGGTCCCGCGGAGTGGAGGCCCACGCGGAGCCAGCCCAGACCCTGCGGGGCTCTGCGGGGCTGCGAGCCGCGCACCTGGCCTCGATTTTTCGCGGGCTCCTGGGAGGTCCCGCGGGAGTGGAGGCCCACGCGGACCCAGCCCAGACCTCGTGGCTCCCGGGGGGGGGCTGCGGAGTGTGCGTGTTGCATCATGTTCGCTCGTGTTGAGTGCTCCTGAATGTAGCTGCCCCGTGTCAGAAAAAGGTGGGGTACGTCCCCGGGTAATCCGCATCGTCCTCGACTCAGTCTTCGGCGTCGTCCTCCACATCCTCCTCGTCGTCGTCATCCTCCTCCTACACTTCCTCCTCCACATCGTCCTCCTCCGCATCCTCATTCTTGCTTTGTTCGTCCCCATCGTCCTCCTCCTCCTCCTCCTCCTCCTCGTCCTCCTTCTCCTCCTCCTCCTCGCTGTCCCCAAGCAGGTCCCGAGATAGCTCCAAGAAGACTCCAAGAGGGTAACAAGAAGACCAATCAAATGGATCCTTCGAAGCGGCTGTTCCACTGCATGCTTACACTTCCTTGATCAGGGCAACTCGCCTGGCGAACGCTTCAGAATGGGCTGGTGGGGATATGCGAAGCGTCAAGAATTGCCCACACTTTTTCCTTCGCGATTTTTTGACAGAGTCTCTTCTGCCCCCTCCACGAGGCTCTCCTTGAAGTGCTCGTCCTCCAGCGCCAACTTCCTGATGGCGCTGTAGAGCGCCACGAAGACCGGAAGCTTCGGGAGGCACGGGGCACAGAGCGGCGCAGGAGACGGGGCTGAGAGGGGAGGGGGAGGCATCCCGATCGGTCCCCCTGAAGCTTCGTGGCCTCCTCCTCCTCCTCCTCTGGGCTCTGGGGGGCGGGGGGAGGCGGAGGGAGGGGTGACCAGCTCTCGACGACGACGACGGCGACGGCGACAGGGTGGGGGGCCTTGATAGTTCCCCTCCCTGCGTGGGCTCACGAGGAAAGGGGTGGGCGAGGCGTAGACACTGGCGGGCGCAGCCTGGGGAGCCACAAAACACGGGCCAGGACGCATCAGACCTGCGGCGCCACACGAGAAACAGCTGCTGCCCACGTCGCGATACAGCAGTAGTCATGTCGGCACCCACTTCTCCCTCTCCTCCCTCCTTCTCCGCTCTGAGGGGGAGGGAAGGAAGAAGGACAGAGGGGGGCGGAGATGAAAGGAGAAGGGAGGAGGCATGCGAGCTTCTCCTCGCTGTCCTCCTCCTCCTGACCTCCGCCGTCCAATACTTCTCCCACTCCTTCTTATCTTCCCTTTCCTTCCCTCTCCTTCCCTTCTCCTTCCCCCGGTCCTCCTCCCTGATCCTCGCTCGACCCTCCCTCCCTCCCCCCCTCCATCCTCATCCTCTCCTCCCTTCCTCCATCCTCCCTCCCTCCCTCCCTCCATCCTCCCTCCATCCATCTTCATCCTCTCATCCTCCCTCCCTCCCTCCCTCCCTCCCTCCATCCATCCATCCGCATCCTCTCCTCCCTTCCTCTCCGCTCCTGGCCTCTGTCGCCCGGCCCAATCCGCTCAGAATCAGCTCCCGGACCCAATCCGCCGACCCTCTCGGCGTGTGTGAGGGGCTTGTCACAATCTGTTCGAGTCGTCCTCTCCGTCACTCGTTGGCCGTCGTCTGCGTGGCCCCCGTTCCCTGCGGCCCCCCGCTCCTCGGGCCCGTCGCCGCTCCCCCCCCCTTTCCTGGGCCCCACAAGGCAGTTTTTAATACATGGGCATTTTTGCCCCCCCCCAAAAATGAGTTTAATACATGATCACTGTATGATTAAGTTTGTGCATGAATTCACCCTTGTTTTTAACACTAGACCCCTGTATTTTTAATACATGGTCCGCACGCGGAGCGTGTATGAAAAACGGCACTGTACTCGCCAAGCGGGCGAGCCACAGCAAAATTGAAGAACGTGGTAATTCAGTCGAAGGAAAGCCCCTTCCCTTTGATCTCTCCCCTGTGGGGGGGGATCCAGGGAGGAGTCCTGGGGGGTGTCGCCACCCAGATGCGACTCCCCCCCAAGGGGGGCTCCTGGAGAGGGTCGCCACCCAAATACGACTCGCTCCCTGGAGGTCCCGGGTCCACCCAGGACGGGCCAAGAGTGCCCGAAGAGGCCTCCAAGACGGTCCAAGAGGGCCCCGAATCGTCGAACGATCTGTCCAAGACGCCTTCACGGCCTCCAGACGGCCCATAAGGCCTGCAATACGCCCCTAGAGGCCTCCAGGAACACTCCCAAGAAGGCCCCAAGAAGCAACAGTCATCAATTTCCCTAGGGTGTTTGAAGAATTTCGGCGTTCTCACCTCTTCTGCTTCCCGACGCTCCAAGACTGCTTAAGAGGCCCCCAAGATCGCACCAAGAAGGCCCTCCTCCAAAAGGTTCCCAACATGGCCCAAGAGGGCCCCAAGACGGCCCGAGACAAGACGGCTCCAAGAGGGCGCCCAGACGGGGACCCGAACGGGCATCTCGAGCCCTCGCCCCCGAGGAGCTCCCAGGAGGCCCCGGGAGGCCTCCAAGGCGCCTCCAAGAAGCCCCTGCAGGCCCCCAAGAGGCCTCCCAAGAGTCTGCCCAAACGCCCCCACGCTGCCCACCAGAGGCCCCCGAAAGCGCTTCGAAGAGACCACGACACGCATCCCCACCTCCCCCTGCTCCTCACCCTCCTCCTCCTGTTCCTCCTGTTCCTCCGACTCGTCTTCATCGTCCTCCACCTCCACATGCTCATTGCCCTCCTCGACTTCCTCCTGCCCCAATTCCTCCTGTTCCTCCGCCTCGTCTTCATCGTCCTCCACCTGCTCATTGCCCTCCTCGACTTACTCCTGCCCCAACTCCCCCTCCTCATCCTCCTCCGTCCTCCTAGTCCCCCTCCTAGTCCACCGCGTCCTCCTTCTCCTCCTCCTCCTCCTCCTCCTCCTCCTGCTCCTCATCTTCCTCATACTCGTCCTACTCTTCCTCCTGCTCCTGCTCCTCCTCCTCCTCTTCCTCCTCCTCCTCCTCGTTTCCCTCCTTCTCATTCCTCTCCTTCGCATCCTCCTGATCATTCTCCTGATCATCCTCCCCCCCTCCCCCGCGTGCTCTTCCCCCGGTGCTCCGCAACCTTGACTCGACCTTTTCCTCCCCATCCTCCTCCTCCTCCTCCTCCTCCTCCACCTCCTCCTCCTTCTCCTGCCCCTCCTCCGCCCTTCCTACGCGTCGTCCTCCTTCTCCTGCTACTCCGACTCCTATTCTCCTCGTCCTCCTACTGCTCACTACCCCCCGTCCTCTCCCTGCCCCTGCTTCCCCTCATCCTCCTCCGCGTCCTCCGCCTCCTGCTCCACCGCGTCCTCCGCCTCTTCCTCCTGCTCCTCCTCCCCCTCCTCATCCTCGTCGTCCTCGTCGTCGTCGTCTTCAGTGTCGGCGGCACCGGCCGTAAAGCCTTCACATTATCAATACCCACTGCTAACCAGGGGTCCGTCCTGACTTGTTTTTTCGAAGCGCATCCAGCTGTGGTGACGAAAAGCCTCCAGGAGGCCCATATGCGAAACAAATGCGAGGGAGGGCCGCCCTTGTCTCGACTGGCCTTCCTCCTCCAACCTCCCACTTCCCCCTACTGTTGAGAGTCCCGAAACGATGCGGTGACAGACCATGCGTTGACCTCGAACCCCCCAAAGAACTCAACGCACGGCCCGTCAGCGCCCGAGACGTCCTCGGAGCACAACTCAAGTCCCAAAACCATGCGGGTACCCCGAATCCCCATTGACTCACCACACGGACGGTATGGTCACCGCACCGTTTGGAGGCCATCGACCCAGACATCCGAAACTCACCGTGCCCCTCCAGAGGTCTGGTCCCCTTCCCCAAGGACCAACTTTTCATCCTGAGTCGTTCTCTGAAGGTCCCAGGGGCCAATGAAGGCCCCCAGACGCCCCGCAGAAGGTGGTCAAACTTCCACCGTGATGCTTTGAACGGATGTCGGGGTCACCGCACGGCTTGGACCATCTGCGGGCCACCAGCCCTGGCGAATCCCTCGAGGAACCAGGCTTCGGGGCCCAGGCCCGGGGAGCGAAGAGAGCAGGCAAAGGCGCCTGGCGGACGGCGGCGGCCGCCCGCGGCGGGGGGACGGTGGGAGCTCCAGCGGCGGCGGCGAAGGGAGCTCGTGCTTACCTTTCCCGTCCCGCATCGTCTCCTCTTCCCGTCCCGCTGCTCTGTCCTCCTTCTCCTCCTGCCTTGTCCTCCTCCTCCTGCCTGCTACCTCCGGAGGCCTCCTCCTTCCCCCATCCGCCCCCCCTCCTCCGTCGTCCCCCTGCGCCTCACACCTTTTCCCCCGCCCCTTCCTCCTCCCCCCGTGTTCCCGCCGCCTTTGCTCTTTTCCCATTCCTGTTCATGCTGCGCACATCCTCCTTTTCCTTCTCCCCTTTCAACAATTTCCGCCCCTGTTCCTTATCAAGAACTCCTCCCTGCAACACCCCCAATCGTGTCCGTAGTCCGGGCCGGGCGTTTCGCCTAAGACTTCCTCACCACCTATATTCCTGAGGCTTGCAATTTGCAGCGGTTTCAAGTATGGAGGACGGGCCGTAATGGCGCCGCGCATAGTGTTAATCAGGTGGCGGCAATTTCAAGGATGTTTGGGGTTGAGGTCCCAAGAATGGTGTTTTGACGCGATGTCTAACATCAGGACGCAATGTTCACGTGGATTCCCAATATTGAGGAGGATGAGAGTAGGAGGGTGATTCGGTTCGAAATCGATGTTTGGCAATCCAAGGCTGACTTCAAAAAATAATAGGGGACGGTCGCCCAAAACATCTTCTTCGCTAACAAGAATCTGGCCGACATGTGCGGAAAATCGCTGCAAGAATGCCTGGCCGGCAACTGTGGAATTGAACGGGTTATTCTAACGGGCCGGTCTCCATGACCTCGTTCGTAATGCTGATCGGAACACGTACCGCAAATAGTGATCCACCTCCTTTACTTCCATGAGGCGCCTCACTGATGGCGCTTTCCGCCATGTCGTCTGGACTCCTAAGGCCATTTGCTACTGGCTCCATACCCAAGGCCTCGAGCATCAGGACGAGAAGAATATATTGACATAGCGTGCTATTGATACGTTCCGGGGATTCCGGGATTTCTAACAGCCTTCGCGCGGGGTACACTTTGCGCCGAGTATTGTCTACTCTAGCTGGCACCGCTGGTCGGTGACCCATTCGCAATCGAGTGGTCGCCCGTAGGGGCATATTTGGCACTTGCTAATCCCCTTTCTCGTTGCCGAACGCGGGGGGGACGCCGGCGCACTGTCCCATCGCCCGCCGCCGCGCACCGCGCGCCTCGGCGGATTTCCAATGACCTAATCACGCGCGACTCTGGTAAATTCTCCGGGGGTAAGTTTGCAGACAAATCCGGGATTTGTTTCGAAAATGTCCGGCCTCCTTTTTGAAAAATACCAGAATCGATTTTGAAAAATTCCAGGGTCGATGTGGAAACATTCCGGGATCCATATTGAGAAATTCCGGATTTCAGAATTTTTCAGATGTCCTGCGCGGCGGGCGCTTCCACCCCTCAAAACTTTTTTGTTTTGAAAAAACTAGGCTCCTTTTTTAAAAAATTCCGGAACCGCTTGCGCTTGCGTTTTCTGAAACATTCTACAATCCAGAAATAGTGTCCGGGCGGTCCGACGGGCGCGGCCTGCTGATTCACGCACCGCGGTGCGCGCGATTGGGCGCAGCGCGCGCCGCGCGTTGCGCCCGCAAACAGCACTCGAAGGGGTTACCTTGAAAACAGCGCCACGGCAGCTGCGACTCGCGGGCTCCCCAAGAGAATCACAGCATGCAGCTTCAAATCTCCGAGGGCGCTCCGATGCGCGAAAAATGCACCGCGCACATCTCGCAAAGAACCTGCGTGACGCAATGCGCTCGACCATTCGTCCCTGGAGCCCGCGCGGAAGAACAGGAAAACCTGGAAATCTGAAAAACTATCAATATACCATTTTCTCGGCTACCCCCTGCCTGTTAAATCGTGCCCGAAGGTGCGCACGCAGCCAGACGACGAGAATACAATCGGCTTTTCAAGAATTCACATCGGCGCTCACAGGGGAGAGTGGCAGTGGATGTGGCCCTTCCAGTGGATGTCAGCCATCTGCATGATGTACAGCCGCAGTATTTTTCGAGTAGACTGGCAGTGGTTGCGAGCAAGACTTGTGTCCATATCCACTGCAGCTTGGGGGTTCGGACTCCATTCCCCAGAAAGCCGAGGAGCACTGGATCTGGATAAAAGATCAGGCCCCTATTAGAGGCTCGAATTTTACCTAACAGCTTTTGCTGATAGGTTTCTAGTGGTGTCAAAAGAGAGCATCTTGACGCCCCAAGGGGGTCTGGGCGGGAACCGGACGAGCACCCGGACGGATCCGCCAGCGCCAGGAATCCTGAGGAATCCTTAAGAATTTTTAGCAATTCTTAGAAATCCATTCCCAGAACGCCATTCCCACGCCACATTTTGAATGCCCGGAGCCAACTGTAGGCCACTGCGTGTTCTTCCTGTTCCCAGAACACCATTCCCAGGCCACATTTTGAATACCCGGAGCCAGCTGTAGGCCACTTCGTGTTCTTCGCGTTCCCAGAACACCATTCCCAGTCCACATTTTGAATGCCCGGAGCCACCTGCAGGCCACTTCGTGTTCTTCGTGTTCCCAGAACACCATTCCCAGAACACATTTTGAATGCCCGTAGCCAACTGTAGGCCACTTCGTGTTCTTCGTGTTCCCAGAACACCATTCCTGTACCATATTCTAATTGCCCGGAGCCAACTGCGGGCCACTTCGTGATCTTCGTGTTCCCAGAAAACCAATACTGTGCCATATTTTGAATGCCCGAGCTGAGGCAGGCTGAGGCCGAGGCAGGCTGAGGCTGAGGCTGAGGCACGCCGAGGCAGGCTGAGGCTGAGGCTGAGGCAGGCTGAGGCTGAGGCTGAGGCAGGCTGAGGCTGAGGCTGACGCAGGCTCAGGCCGAGGCAGGCTCAGGCTGAGGCTGATGCAGGCTGAGGCTGAGAGGCTGACGCTGAGGCTGAGGCAGGCTGAGGCTGAGGTTGATGCCGAGGCAGGCTGAGGCTGAGGCTGAGGCTGAAGCTGAGGCAGGCTGAGGCTGAGGCTGAAGCTGAGGCAGGCTGAGCCTGAGGCTGTGGCTGAGGCTGAGGCTGTGGCTGAGGCAAGCTGCGGCTGAGGCAGGCTGAGACTGAGGCTGAGGCAGGCTGAGGCTGAGGCTGAGGCAGGCTGAGGCTGAGGCTGAGGCCGAGGCAGACTGAGGCTGAGGCAAGCTGCGGCTGAGGCTGAGGCTGAGGCTGATGCAGGCTGAGGCTGAGAGGCTGACGCTGAGGCTGAGGCAGGCTGAGGCTGAGGTTGAGGCCGAGGCAGGCTGAGGCTGAGGCTGAGGCAAGCCGAGGCAGGCTGAGGCTGAGGCTGAAGCTGAGGCAGGCGGAGGCTGAGGCTGAGGCTGTGGCTGAGGCAAGCTGCGGCTGAGGCAGGCTGAAGCTGAAGCTGATGCAGGCGGAGGCTGAGGCAGGCTGAGGCTGGGACTGAGGCAGGCTGAGGCTGAGGCTGAGGCCGAGGCAGGCTGAGGCTGAGGCCGAGGCAAGCCGAGGCAGGCTGAGGCTGAGGCTGAGGCTGATGCTGAGGCAGGCTGAGGCTGAGACAGGCTGAGGCTGATGCTGAGGCAGGCTGGGGCTGAGGCAGGCTGAGGCTGAGGCCGAGGCAGGCGAATCCTTCGGAATCCTTCGGATTCCCACGAAATCCTCAGGCTTCCTAAGGACTCCTAAAGTTTCCTAAGGATTCCTATGGATTCCTAAGGATGCCTAAGGATGCCTTAGGAATCCCCAGGAATCCTTAGGATTCCATTGGATCCTAAGGCCGTTGCCACTGCGACTGTCATTGCGAATGCGACTGCGACTGCGAGAACAGCAGAATTCTACAACTGGATTCTCACCTGAATCTTAAAGGGAATGCTTCCAGATATGCTTATACACATCGCTGTTAGGTTGCTTTCCCGGGATAATTTTATCCATATCCAGCGCGCCTCGGCTTTGCGGCGCCCCTTCCACGAAAGGCCAAGACGCCCTGGACATGGATATAGATATTGCCCGCAGCGGTCATACCCAGTCTTATGTCGGGCGTGTCCTCCTACAGGGGGATGTTCGACGAAAATGAAAAATACTCAAAAAAACTACCCCAAGAAGGTCCAGAAATATTCAAAGAATAGTCCCCAGACTATTTTTGGACTATTTTTGGGGGTATTGTTTTTTTTTTTTTATTTTTCGCCGGAAATTCCCCTGTAGGGGGACAGGCCCGACTTAAACCCAGGAGGGGTGCTTGCACCTGGGGGGCTCTCACTGCTGCTGCCGAAGGATCGGGTTGGGCGAAAGGGGGGGATAGCAAAGGGTTTGAGAATCAGCTCACGTAGCTGATTTTCCCGGCGCTTCCCGGCGCCGGAGGCGGCTATGTATCGAGGAATGGGCTCCTCGGTGAGGCCGAAACCAGCTGCATGCAGCAAATTTCGTACCCCCCCCTTTCCCAATCCCCCCCTTTCGTCCCGCCCGAAAGGACCTGCGCAGGCGCAGGCGGGGTTTCTCGCCACCCGGGGCGGCCGTGGGGGGGCGCCTTCTGTGCGCCCCGTGCCGTGGCTGGGCGCGGCGAGGCCTCGCCCCGTGGGCGGCCGCGAGCGCCTTCTGCGCGCCCCCTTCCACAGTGTCTTGGACGCCCGAAGTTGAAGGGACCCACAAATACACAAACAAAAAAAACACAAGTAAAAAGATCCCCCATATGTTCCTCTGTTTTCTGGGTTTTTGTCTTCCCCCCCCACTTCCCATAGTTCCCCATATTTTCCTGGGGATCGACGATTAATCGTGTCTGTGTGTTTCTTCCCCTCCTGAGAAGTGGGCACGGAAACAATGGACACAATGCCCAATAACAAATGTTGTCCCAAAGCAACAGCGGCCGCTGTTGGGCAGGCGGCCTCCTGTCTCAAGTGTGCACAGGCCGCGGCGACGCCGACAGCGAGTCCTGCTCAACATGAACAGGAACTGCTGTTGGGCATTGGACCCATTATTTCCGTACCCAGTTCGTTCGTGCCGAAGTGTGTGCGCGTGTCGGTGCGTGCGTGCGTGCGTGTCGGTGCGTGCGTGCGTGCGTGCGTGCGTGCGTGCGTGCGTGCGTGTGTGTGTGTGTGTGTGTTGTGCTTCTCTTCGTGCGTTGTGTGTGCCGAGGGTTCGCCCAGTGGGCCGCCGTGGACGCCTCGCGGGCGCCCCGTGCGCCAGCTGGGTGTGGCGGGGGTCCGCCCGGCGGGCGTCTCGAGTTGTCGCCCGGTGGGCGGCCGGGGGCGCCTCGTGGACGCCCCGCGCCGCCTGCACTGAGCTGCTTGCATTGCGTGGCGTCCACCGCTTCGCTTGCACGTCAAAGCCTACACCGCATGGCTTCAACCGCATGGCTTCCCCACATCGCTTGCACCACACATAGCTTGCACCGCACATGGGGTGCACCAGACTGCTTACGCCACACAGCTTGCACCACACATGCATTGCAATGCGTTGCTTGAAGCACGCGTAGCCTGAATTAACTACTAGCGTGCATCACATAGCTCACGCACCCAAGGTGCAAGAGCTCACTGTTTGGGTTCCACGCTGGTAACCATGACACTCCTCCTTGATCATCAGGTGCCATAGAGTGTGGGAAGTGGCTGTCCTATGCCCGACCCATCTGTTGCACATGAGCCATCCGCGTTCAGGCCGTCGGGCGGCCCACGACGACCTCGCGCCGCCGGCTGCCGGCTGCCAGAGGTGCCAACGATTGGGGCTCGATCGTCGGTTGTCCTGCCGGCTCCCATATGTGGCAAATTCCGGAAAGCCTGAGCCCAAAACAGATGCCAACTCCCGCGGGCGCATCCTTTACTTCCTTTTTTTCAACGCGACTCCCTTTGCCTCGGAAGTTTAGCGGGGGCACCAGCACAACCGTGAAAACGACGCGGCGCGTTTCAAAACCGGAAACGAGGCATCCTTTACTTCCGCCAACTTCCGCCGGCCTTCGGCCGGCTGCCGCTGGCGGAGCCGGCCTCGTTTTACTTCCGCCGGCTGCCGGCTGCCGCCGTCTGCTGACGCAGGGATGGCAGCTCCCTCGACCCTCGAAGGCGAGGCCCTTTTCTGGAACGCCTCACATGTCATTGTGCATGCAGGCCTGGTTGCCTCGAGCCTGGGTCTCCCCTCTTACACATCGGCCATCTGTTTTTCTTGGCGGCTGGCGGCCCACGAAGACTCAGTATGCCGAGCGCCGTCAAAAGCCCCCCACGCGCTCTGTCCTCAGTCCTCACGCCTCCCCCGACGACGACGACGACGGCGACGACGGCGACGGCGGCGACGACGACGACGACGACGACGGCGGCGGCGGCCTTCCCGTCCGGGGACCCACGGTCACCCGCAGTTCTGGCGCTCTTCAGACAGGCAGGTCTCTGCCAGACGGCCCTCTCCTTTGAGGGCCTGCCTGCACCTGCCCGTAAACCAGGCGCTCGCTCTCTTTGTGCATCCGAACTCGCCCCAATTGCACAGCAGCGTAGCATTGTGCCCCTGGCCCAGGAACTGTATACCAACGTCTCCTAGGAGACTCTTGCCACATTGGCTCCCCTCCTTCGTATGGACACTCCTCGCCTCCCAATGTGGGCGGCGCCCACCGACATTCCTGGTCGGAGGTGTTTCGACTACGCTTTTGATATGCCCACCTACGTGGCGGAAGATGCGTGCCTAGCCTGACGGGCGGCGACAGCCTGAAGAGGGTTAGTGGCGCCTGATTTGTTTCCTTCTCCATCTTTAGCCCTTTTCTTCCTCTCCTTCTCCAAAGGCAGGCACCTTGCCCAGCAGAGGCTCCCATGCTTGCTTGAAAGAGGCCTTTTCCCCCACTTACTCAGGCACGCTTTGCCCCTCATAGCGCCCGAGAGCGCTCTTGCTCCAGAATGGCATGCACTCGCCAAGCCCGAGCCCAACCAAAAGAACACCTCCCTCATCCCCTCCTTGGGAGGAAACGTGAGGGGTGGACGGGCTCACTGGCCATCGCTCGGACGGCCATTCCCTGTCTTTTTTCGGTTTCGTGCTTTTTTCGCCAACTGATCGAGGATGCTCCTCGATGGCCCTCCCCGAAAGAAAAATGCACACGTCCGAGCGATGCCAGGCTCAGGGGGGGAACATCGACCCGCGGAATCGACGATACATCGCCGATAGCTCGGCGTACAGGCCCAGGATGGCATGTCCGTGCGCTCCCAGGCGGGGTGGGCCAGCGGGGCCCTATCGGCGGTGGACAAACCTCCCTTCAGTAAACCTCCCCTTAGTGAAAGCGGCCTGGGACCGAAACCGACGCACCCGGACCCGCAGAAACGACGGCCGCGACGCCCTCTCGCGAACCGAAAACGGCCAATTCCTTAATCGACGTGTTAGGGTAGTCCAGATTTCGTAATAAAAGGAGGGGGGTCTCATTTCGGGGGGGGTCTCTTCCAGGCTATCTTGGAAGGCCTGGGGGGGTCTGGGGACGATGTTTTGGAAGGTTTGCCCACGGGGGGGGGTCTAAAACTTTTCGTCTGGGAGGGTTGAGACCCCCTCCCTTTTATTACGAAATCTGGGGCAGGAGGTCTGTCCACCTCCGGCCCTATCGGCGATGAGCGTGCGACAGGAGGGCGACGCGCTCCCCCCCCCCGAGCCTACGCACCCTCGACGCTGCCCCTAGCCCGCCCTCCCCGCGCGCTGCCTCTCAAGACACCCGCTGCCTACGGCACAAAAAAACGATCGACCGCGATATGTCCTCGCTTCGCGACAGAAAACCACGGCGGGAAATTTTGCGCCGCAATCTTTCGAGCTCAGGAAGCCCTCACCAAGCCCGGGGACTGCCTCTCAAGACACCCGCTGCCTACGACACAAACAACGATCGACCGCGATATATCCTCGCTTCGTGGCAAAACCATGGCGGGAAATTTTGCGCCGCAATCTTTCGAGCTCAGGAAGCCCTCACCGGAGCCCCGGGACTGGCAGAACACGGCGCGGGTTGGGAAGCCGGTCCCCGGGGAAGGGGCCTGGACGCCTGGGGCGCCGTGCGGTGAAGAAAGCGCGGCGTCGGATGCCTTGGGCCCCCCGCAGCCTGCATGCGACAACCGCGCGGGCGCAAGCTGACGTGGGCGACGGATCAGTGGACCTGGCGCGTGGGCGTCGGATCCATGGATACGGGGTGCGTACCCCCCGAAGCATGGCGGAGGAGCCGCGCGATGCGGCGACGGGGCGCGCTGGTCCTGCACGGAAGCGGAGACCGCCGCTGGTCCACGCGCTCTGATCCCTGCTTCTGCATCCGCAAGGCAGGGGGCCCACCCGCTCTCCAGCTCCTCTCCCAGGCTGGAGCTTGCACATGTCCGCCGCCCCGGGGAACTGATGATGTCCTATAGCACCCCAGGGGGCAGAGGCAGCAGCCGCTGCCCCCTGGGCCCTCAGGGCATCGGGTCCGCCCGTGGATGCGTTGCATAAACTCTGACCTCGGAGCATCCCATTCCTCCTCCCTACCCATCAGTCGCTCCTGCGCAATGGTGGGCAGCAATCCGTTGATCGGGTTGGCATCCACTTTCTCGTACAGAGATCGAATCCGCTGGGCCCACGCACGGGCCAAGCAACCGTCATCCGTCGATGCCCACATCTGGCGGACTCAGCGGTAACAGCATTGTCTCCAATTACTCCCATACGCACTTCCTCTTCCAACTCTCCCGTCCTCCGACGTCCACCTCTTCCAACCGTCCCCCTCCTATTCGTCCACAACCATCAGAACCTCCAATCCGTCTCCTTCATGGTTAAACGCAGTGAACTGCAAGTCTTATGCAAACGAGAACACATCGCCCGGTCTCTATCCTACCTACCATCTCGGCCTTCGATTCCCATGGTCGGGCGTACAAATTCGCCCGCCCAACGGGCCACAGGCGTGCTAAGATCTCGGGTAACTGGTTAACAATATTTCTAGTTCGCGCGCGCGCGGAGCGGCCACTGGGGGCCCCGGACGAAAAGTACCCCGGCAACTAGCCGGGAGAAGCCCCCAGAGCACTCCAGGGGAGGGCCGTTTTTCGACACCCATCACGAGGATCGTGGCCTCCGAGGGGGGGGGGGCGCAATCGACGACCCCCCCTCCCCGCCCCAAGAGGCCCCCCAAAAGCCCCCCAGGAGGCCCTGGGGGCCCCCAGGGCGCCGCCAAGGATCCCCAAGAGACTCCCAAGAGGTCCCCAAGAGGCCCCCAAGAGGCCCTAGAGAGGGCTTCGGGGCAGGCGGAATGAGCGAAGCGATGAAATAATCTCTCTGAGGTCCGCGCCGGTTTCTTGGGTCGGCTCTGGGCCCTCCTCCCTGGCGCGCGGAGCGCGCAAAAGGCGGTGCCGCCAAAGGCCCAGCGCCGATGTGGGTCTGGAGCCGCGACCCGTACATCTCGGGTGGCATGTGGGAGCGGGAGGGCGTGCAAACCAAGTTCGGGGGACTCGGATTGGCCTGACAGGGCCGTCAGGACAACGACGAGACCCAGTCCGAAATTTGACGCGAGCTCCCGCTTCAAAGACCGCACGAGTTCTGGCCCGTCAAAAAGCGCAGACAAACTAGAAGTACAGCTAACCCGAGCCTTACGTTTCCCCGACAACAGTGGACCGGCAGCCGACCAGGAACAGTGAGCCCTCGGCCCACCACCCCTGCCTAAGAACAGTGCAGCGGGCACGTAGCGGCGAAATCTGGATCGCGAGAGGACATGCCACGAGCGTTTTGCGTTAAATTTGCTGATAAGGATGCCGGGTGTGTGATCAGATTTGTCCGCTGCGCGCCGGCACACGATCCCTGCCAAAAACCCATGCGAACTGACTGCGGGTGCAAACGCCCTCAGGAGGCAACTCCTGGAAGGACTTCGTCCGAAAGATTAAGTGAAGGCGCGCAAGTACGATGAATTGAGTAGGCGACGAATTCTGTACAGATCCACTGCTCCCAGGTCGGCAGCGGTGTGTACGCCACGCCCTCCTGCCTTGGCCAGGAGAGAGTAGACACAGTAGCAGGACTCTTGCAAGTCATAGTATTAGTCGTACTAGTAGTAGTAGTAGTAGTAGTAGTAGTAGTAGCAGCAGCAGCAGCAGTAGTAGTAGTAGTAGTAGTAGTAGTAGTAGAAGTAGTAGTAGTAGCAGTAGCAGTAGTAGTAGTAGTAGTAGTAGTAGTAGTAGTAGTAGTAGTAGTAGTGGTAGTAGTAGTAGTAGTAGAAATAGTAATAGAAATAGTAGGAATAATAGTAGTAGTAGTCGTAGTAGTAGTAGTAGTAGTAGTAGTAGTAGTAATAGTAGTAGTCGTGATAGTAGTAGTAGAAGTAGTAGTATTAGTAGTGGTAGAAGTAGTAGTAGTAGTAGTAGTAGCAATAAAAAAGAATAGTCATTGTAGACCTAGTCGTAGTAAACGTAAAAGTAGACAACATAGTAGTAGTAGTAGTCGTAGTAGTAGTAGTAGTAGTAGTACTAGTACTAGTACTAGTACTAGTAGTAGTAGTAGTAGTAGTAGTAGCTGTAGTAGTAGTAGTAGTAGTAGTAGTAGTAGCGTAGTAGCAGTAGCAGTGGCAGTTTCAGTAGTGCTAGTACTAATAGTAGTGGTAGTAGTAGTAGTAGTGACCTCGGTAGTAGTCGTCGTCGTCGTAGTAGT